>CM039479.1:12350551-12425978 GCA_022433065.1 Begonia loranthoides | reverse complement strand
GGGGGGGGGGGGTTAGAGCTGCTCTAAAATTATGAGACTGTCCTCCACCCTCATGAATATCTACCTAATAAGAGTCCCCTGTAAGCCAAAGGGTCCAACGTATACTTAGACTTGCATTTGTCATTTGGGATCACAGATTTGCGCAAAAAATCTAGCAAGAAGGTGACACCAACTTAGTTTACATGATGTGAAGGGATACAGATTGAGATACTGATTTTGTTGTACTGAATATTTATTCATTGTCTCCTTGCATAGTTAATTGTTTTGACTTGGATAATATATGTTTATGTTTATGTTTGGATAATATCTAGTTGATAACATATGTTTGGAAACTATATGTTTGGATAATATCTGGTTGGATGTTTGGTTTTGATAATGCCACAAGGGGGAGAGACTAAAATAAGGGAAATTCTTGCAAAATTTTTATTTTTTTGAAAGAGAAAAAAAGAGACTTTGACTAAAACCAAATTATCTATTTCATTCATCAACAACAAACAATTAACATGTTCATTACAACAATTTAACCAACATGCACATAACACTGAAATATATAAGGCAGAGGAATTCTGACATTCCACCGAGGAACGCCGACGTTCCGCCACTGATAGATGTTATTCCGCAGGGGAAAGTATTACATTCCGTGGTGGAACGCCAACTTTCCGTTTCAGAATGAAAACTTTCCACCATGGAACATCAAAATTCTGTCGTGGAATGTCAGAATTCTACTGCGGAACATTGACAGTTACTCTGGTTCTAATCTGTCTCAATTCCACTTTGTTCAAAATTATATTTTCATACTAATCAATTTCATTCATCATCAACAAACAAAATTATCAATTTCATTACAACCATATAACGTACATATGCATTACAGATGCAAACAAAATTATCAATTTCATTACAATCATATAACGTACATGTGCATTACAAATGCAAACCAAATTATCAATTCTATTACAACCATATAATGTAAATATGCATTATAGACACCATGTCTTTTAAAACCATTGGAGTACTCAATCAAATTTATAGATCTTTTGAGATTGATGGAGTGAAACATATATTAAATGATATTTGTTCCAAGACAAAGTGGCCAAAACCAAATTATAGGTTCAAGCATGTTCTTTTTTGAAATGAACATGCTTGAATCTGTAATTTGGTTTCGGCCACTTTCTCTTAGAACAAATCTCATTTAATATATGTTTTGCTCCATCAATCTCAAAAGATCCATCAATGTGATTGAGTACTTCACTGGTTTTAAGAGGCATGGTGGCAATGCCATATCTAATCAATGTTAAAGTCCACATTTGTGTTTGTTTGTGTTAGTGGATCTTGTGCACCATACTCCTGCATAATACATTGCAAATAAAGTTAGCATAGTTAAAATAACACATGAAAGTGTAAACTTAATAATGTGTTCACCAATGTTTCGAGAACTATGTCAAAAACTGTTTCGGGGACTATGTTGGGAACTGTGAAACCTATAAATGTGTCATGCGAGATTCCTCTTCTGTCTCTACCTCTAGACCTGTGGCTGTCACATGCACTTGACTTGGGACCTCTACCTTAACACGTACTGGAATTGTGCCCCACATCCCCACATGGGCCACAGGTCATGTTGAGATGTCTCTTGGGCCTCATCAACATCACTTATTCTTTGTTTTTGCGGCCTTCTGGGACGTCTCTAAAATGACAGTGTCACAATTAGATCAAGGTCTGTCACAGGCCATATGATTTGTCCACTGACCAGGTGGATAAAATGGGAGTACATCCTCATGTATGTTTTCCGATGGTAGCACTCATGCACAAATTCTTCGGGGAGATCTCCTCATAAATTGAATACAAAGGATTGTATGGACACAGGGGATGCCAGTCAACTTCCACTGGTAACAACTACAAGTACGACTATCCAAATTAACAACGTACTGTTCATAATCGTCGCTCACCTCAAACTAGGCAGTGCCTGAAAAAACAGGACTCTAATTTTGACCTCCAAGATGTAGTCTGGCAAGCTGATTTTTGATCTGCGAACACAAAAGGTCCATTGAATGCACCATCTTTTTGTGTTTTTTAACGATCCTACACATGATTCCTTTTATTATAATCTCAAACATACTGAGAATTGGCTTGTCCCGGGCTGGTAGGATGTAGGTGTTGAAGGACTCACTCAAGTTGTTCATGCTTATATTGCACTTTGGGATGGAGCTGAAGACATGTTTGGCCTAGCATCTCTCATCTATTTCTCGTAGATACGGGTGGGATGACAGGTCAAGCAAAAATAGTATCCTCATCTCTCTCTCAAAGTGCGGTGATATTGTGGCCCTAGAAGCATCTCACATTGCATCCTTGAAAAATCTATCTTTAAATTATTTTTGAAAATTTGCATACAGGTGTCAGATGCAAAAAGGATGCTCCATTTGCTCTGCGAACTCTCTAACAGCTGGCATTAGCCCCTACAAAAATTAACAGTCTGAGTCAAACATTCGAACACAACGCATAACATAAACATACATGGCAAAAGCAATCAACCATACTTTTTGTCGGTCAGAAATGATTGTCCACCCATTGTCCAACGGGGTGTTTAGATCCTCGAGAAACAATTCCAAAAACTAGTTACAAGAATCCCCACATTCTGCTTCAACCACTGCTACAACAATCAGATAAATTCCATCATTCTCGTCGATGCTGACAGCAGTAAGCAATTGGCTCGAAGCTAATTCCTTCAAGTAGCAACCATCTAAATAAATAATCGGTCTACCACAATTTAACAGCCCCATCTTACATGCAGCCAAACACATGTACATTCTTTTAAATGTTGAACTGTGAGAAAGATCAATTCTCTCTAGTTAAAAACACAACAAGCTTTTAGGATTAGACCTCCGAATCTCCTCTCCATACGACCATATGAGCTTGTATTGCTCATTGTCATCCCTTTCATTCATTTTTCAAATTGCATTTCTTGCCCTTATAGCAGGGCTGGATGTAATATTTATGTTTAAATTCTTTCTGACTATCTCAATTATGAAAAATGTCCCATTTGGCCTAACTTTTAAATCTGTCTAAGTAATGCATTACCACCCATTTGGCAGAGACATGATGACTTTCTATCTTTCTTGAGCAAATGTGAACATTGTTATTGCTCTTTATTTGAAACATCAGTTCACCTTGCCTTTTTAGGCGTGCATCCACCATGTCCATCCTTCCTAGCAGGTAGCCCTCAACAAATGAGAGTCACTGTGGGTGAATTTTATCCCGTACCCATTCTTTAACGCATGATCCACGATTTCTTTTCTAATTTGATTGAAAGAACTACACTTCTTGACAAGACACATACCAGCGAAAGAACATTCTGCTTGTGGTGGTTGTTGAAGCCTACTATCACCCATGTCTTCGTCACTAGACCTCCTCATCTAGAGTTGTCGAGATGGAATGAACCACTATAGCAGCTTCATCTCTAAATACACATACATAATGTGCCAAGACTGTGGACATAGGCTTCCCTTCAAATGTGCAGTTAACAGATTTCTGAACACTCCCAGATGCCGGTGTTCAACAATTACTAACGCTTCAACTTTGCCTGGATCCGATACACTTCAGCTCTCAGAAAGCTCTAGGGTTTCATAATCACTGAGGAAATTTGGTTGAGTGTATTGTGAATTTTTATAAGGTAGAGGATGTATGACGTTCTGTACAGAAATTCTGATTTTACGCTATGGAATGTCAACTTTTCGCAGCGAAAAGTATGATGTTCTGTGAAGGGAAACGACAGACAAGGGGAAACATTTATTCATAATGACATTCCTTTGTGGAAAGTAGGTCGTTTTGCGGAGGAACAACAAACAAGCAGCTTTATATTTAGCACTGGCGTTCCGTGGAGGAACATGCAACGTTCCACCATGGAATGAAAATTAAAATGTTTAACAGCAAATGTGACAGCTGTAAAATCCGAGAATTTTTAAATTATTTTAAAATGCCATGTGTAAATTTTTTGTAAATTTTGGTCAAATGTGAAAGAGTTGACCTGTTTTGTCGCGTAACGGCGATGTGTACATTTTTCAGTCAAATTGGGTTTCCCGAGTGGGAATTTAAATTTAGAAATGTTTTGGTAAATTATTTTGACTAAAGAAAATATTTCTAGTTAGCATTTTGAAAATGAGTTGGATTTTAAATCGGATTTTTGAAATTTAATTTATAATATATAAAGATTTTTATATATTATAAAATTTTATTAATTAAATAAAATTGTTTTTATAAAATAAAAGAAAGGAAGATTGGAAGAGAAGCTTCGCGGCTAGGGCAACTCCATTCTTCTCCCTATTTTCCTTCGGCCAAGTGAGAGTTTCGTGAGAGGGGATCCGCGAGCTAAGGTCAATTCTGGGCGACGACAAAACTGCACCGGTGAGCTCCGGGCAGAAGAAAAGGAACTCGGGCATTCCCGATTCCTTCGGAGAGGTGGGAACGGCTTGGACTGTCGTTTGTGGGTGACTATGAAGGCTTAACTGGGAGCATTCAAAGAGGCAGTGCTAAGTTTCGTTCCACCATTTCTCTGATAAGGTGAGAACCTCTCGGTCGGACAGTTTTTGTTGCTGCGATTTTGTGGATTTTGATTTTTGGTTAATGGTTAGTTGTTATTTGATTCTATGTTGATTTTGATATTTGTTTGGATGGAGAACTGAGTGAATGTTGGTTTCTGCTCTCGGTTCTTTTGCAGTTTGACGAAATTTTCAATGGATTGTCCCTGTTGTGCTATGGTTTCAATTGACGATATGGTTGTCGTAAGTTATGCTCTGTGATTTTTGTTTTAATGGAGACCCAAGTGTATGTTGGATTCTGTTTTGGAAATTGGTTTCGTTTTGGTTGCTGTTTTGATGGAAGAGTGTTGAAATTGCCCACTGATTCACTGTTGAGACCCCAAAGATAATGAATTCTAATTTCTATTTTGAAGTTGTCAAGTTATAGATTTACAACTGTAAAGGAGGAGTAATGGATTTAATGTTGTCTTTGATAAAACTCTTGAGGATTTCATTGTTTGCTTCTGTCTTTGTAGAAAATATGTTGGGTCTCTTTTTGGGTTTGGTTTTTGTCGAGGGACATTCTTGAGAGCTATTGCTCTATTAATTTGAGTTGGTTCTTCATTTTAAATTGTTGCTTGATGAACTTGATTGGAGTAATACTCTATCGATGGGATTTTGTTATTGTTTCTCTTACTGTTGGTTGTTTTGGAAATGCAAAATAAGTTGTTGACTTACTCATGAAATGTTGGGTTGTAACCTCTAGTGGCATAAGATGGACGTTAGGCTTCATCCAATGTATAGGTTGTATTCCTAGATTATTTCTGGGTTGGGATTCGTGGTTATCTGTAGAAACCATCCTGAAATCTAGTCTTGTTTAAGACTTGCATGTTACCCCTTGTATGTTTGTTGGGATGTTGACACCGGCCTTGTTCTAGGTTTTGAAGGTGTTAGGAAATTCAACTTTTTGCTTATGACAGCTCGTGGAGCTGATTTTTTTGGTAAGTGTGTTGTGGTCGACATCAAGGTAGGGATCTTTATACTTTCTACACTACATTGCATCATGGTTTTCAAAACTACTATTTTGTGGGGTACCACACCTGAAAACTCGACAGGAACTATTTGACAGCATGTCAGTTTTTACGTATACGTATGTTTTCTCACGTTTACATTCCATACATGGTATAATGCTGATATTTTGTATATATTGATGATGGGACTTCTATGCATGTGTTTGGAGGATAAATCCTCTTGATGCTTTAGGTACTCTAGCACTAAATCATCACAAGGCTATATCGTCAACCTTATACTGTCAAAAGGTTTGATATTGGTTACGTACATTGGGAGGATTAATCATCTTGATGCTTTAGGCACTCTAGCGCTAAAGCATCACCAGGCTATCCCTAAAATCTTCTATTGCGAGAAGATTTGATATGTACATCAAGAAGATGAATCCTCTTGATGCTTTAGGCACTATAGTGCTAAAGCATCACGAGGCTATCCCCGTGCAATTTTCTGCTGTGTGAAGATTGGTCGTTTACGAGTGAAATGACAATGGAGCATTCATGATATGTCCTCAGGTTTCGAGGTCTGGAAGTGGAAAAAGAGGATGGGGCATTGGTGACATGTCCTCGGGTCGAGAACCCCAAAAGTCAGAAATAGAATGGGAGGGTGATGAAGCCTCCTTGGGTCGAAAGCCCCTAAACCTGCCCATGGTACTTGTCACACAGAGTGGCAAGTTATTAGTCACGAAGATTAGCCTATCCTAGTACTGTTCCATTTGGCAGGTGGTTGGACGGCTTGAGCTTGCTCATCAATTTGGAACATCTAGGTATCCCAGTGAGAAGCGGTCTATCGTGAGAAACCCCATTTGTTACTGCGATTATACGAGTTGGATCAATGCGGAGTTCTCGCCGGTAACTTGGCTGACGTGTCGAGTCTTCAGATCGCCGTCATTGGTATTCTCTATACGAGTTGTGTCGTCGCTGAGTTCTCGCCGGCAACTTGGGTGACGTGCTAGATCTTCGGATCACCGTCAATGGTATTCTTTCCTGCCTCATTAGGTGTTGCTATTGGTAGATAGCCACTTTTCTGTCACATGCACTGGGCAGTTACACGAGTTGTGTCATCGCTGACTGGTTTGGTAGTAACTCGGGTAATGAACTAGACCTTCGGATCATATCGGCGTTGGCTACGGCCCGTCGGCACATCTAGGTGGTTACACAAGTTGTGTCGTCGCTGTCTGGTTTGCAGGCAACTCGAGTTATGCGCTAGATCTTCAGATCATATTGGCGGTAGCTATGACCCGTCGCCACATCCAAGAGATTACTCCACTTTACAATGATGAGTGACAGATGGGTCCTTGTGTGACCATCCCTTTTCCCTGTTGATGTTTTCATACAGAATATGATGTTGGCATATTTTGCGATTGTAGCTATCTATGTGTACAACGGGTTTTGATAAAGCCACATCAAGGGCCATGGGCCTGTTTGTTAAAATGATAAAGAAGTTTTAAATATTTAAATCCATGTACGGTAAATGAGAAGCATGAAATGATTTTTCAAAAATGAAAAAAATGTTTTTTAGCATGCATTGCATTTAATATAGATTTCCCTACTAAGTTAGTCACTCACCCCTTAGACTATATTTTTCCCCAGCTTAGGGTGTAGGTTTGGCGCACTGGTCTTGTGCGTGTGGCAGCTAGACAAAGATGTGTTCCCTAATGGGTGTCTCGATCTCCCCGTGGATGGGTGGAAGTTCGTCGGTTCAATCCCTCCGTTCCTGGTATGTTGGGATTTTGGTTTTGGTGTTGTTGATTTAATTCCTGCATAGTACTTTCCTTTATTATGCTATCATGTTTCTAGTTGATCACTCTATGGACCCCAATCTATGTGATTTGAGTTTGGGCTTGGTATTATTCCCGTTAAGTCTTTTGCATAAAAACTAACGTCTTTGGCTGGGTGATCGAGTTCTCTTTGAGGATCACGTCGCCTGACTTGACGGTTCTATCCGCCCCACCTCCGGGTCGTGACAACAACGATGTTTGCGGTGTCTATTTTCCATAGTTTAGTGTTTAAGTTGTTAGTGAAAATACTCTAGTGGCTGACTTGTCATTGATCACAAAGTACAATGGTTGATTTGTTAATTTCCCATAACTAAATACATATGGGAATAAAATATGCATGAAGAGTAATTACACATGAGAATGGAAAAAGGTTGGCTATAGTTATCTAAATCATAGGCCTAAGTATTTATACATATGCACTGAACACATCTTACATATAGAAGTGCATGACATAATTGAGATATTAATTAGACTATCTAAATATCTACATAAAACATAAATCCTAGGATGTATGATCATGAAAGTTGATCAAAGGCTCAATATGTAACGACCCGCTTTTTTTTACGTTTAAAATTGCATGAAATTTAAAACTTTTTTCTTTTATAGATACAGCGGAAGACTTTTTGTTTCATATAATTATTTTTCAAATTGCATCAGAAGACTTTTGAACAAAACATTTAAAATCACAATAAATAAACCTTTGCAATTTAAGACATTTACTAAAACATTTACAAAACCTTTTGATCGTTTCCTTACAAAAACCTTTTTTCTTAAATCTCTTTAGCCTAGCCAGCCACAAGATTCATCCGTGCAAATCTTTCATCAACTGCCCTTGACTTATTCTCCTGTTTCTCGTACATACCTACATCACGGGTAAAACAATGAGCTTAACACTCAACAAGAAATAGGATGAAATGCAATGCTCATGCTCATGCAATGTGTTTCAAAAAAGAACCTATTTTTTCTATTATACCGAGAGAAAGGATACATCCTATGGTAATGTGGCTAACCATCACTCTGACGAGTAGATACATCCTATGGCATCACCACTGATGACCATCACCATTCTCTTTTGTTTCCAAGCATTGGTGATTTCCTGTACAAGAGAAGAGGATACATCCTATGGTTCATGTGGCTAACTGTCACTCCGATAAGAAGATACATCCTATGATGTCGCCACCGATGGACCGTTACCAAATCTCCTGAAGCCCCACACGCCTATTTACATTTATTATGCATTTCATGCAATATGTCAGCAAGTTCATAAGCCCTAATCGTGATGCATGGATGTCATGTCATGCATAGTTCACAAGAATAGACAGAATGTGGAAACATGATATTAAAACAGTGATTTAACAGTTCATGCTTAAGTTAAAACAATCCATTTTTATTCTCTAGCATTTATGGACAAATTATAAAGAACAACTTATATGCTATTTAACAGGGGGAAATTTCTATATTAATTAACAAGGACTAATTTAATTAATAGAGATGGTTCACAAATATACAGACTATAAAAGGGGAAAACATGGCATTAACACAGAGAGGGAACAACGGTTCATTAAAACAATATCTTCTATTTTATGGCATTTATCAATATTTTATAAGGAATCATTAGTGAACCTATTATGCTAGTAACATGTTTTTAAATAAATCTTCTATTTATTATTAAGGAGCACTTCACTAAATATCAGAATGAGAACACTTATCACTTGACAGGGCTAGCCCTTAAGACTGAAGCAAAATTCCAAGGCAACATTAGCATAGTGCATACCCTTAATAGCTTTTTTAGTTTCTCAATTTAATTCAAAAGGCAGTAACAATCTCTCCCCATTTAAAGTCTCATTCCAACCAGTAAAATACAAGGCATTATCTAATCTAAAGCAATAATCCAAAAATAGCAGAATAATACTCCAAGCCATTTTTCAATTTCCTCCACTCACGGTTAACAACAGTTCATATACCATTTTCATATTTCTTCGTCATGCTAGAGTTAACAGACATCAAAATCATTTATTACAATATGAGAATATCTCAGACAAAAATCCATAACAACATTCAATCAAACAAAGTCAGAAATCAACCACAAACAAAATCCCGTGATACAGGGCCTCCACTGGCCACAAGCATCTCATTTCTTACCTAGAGATTTTCTTCTACACCTCGGTAGCTCACGGTTCTCAAACAATCAAGACAGCAGCTCCTTCACTGCCTCCTCTTTCAATTTCTCTTCTTTGTAAAGCTAATAGTCAGAACAACTCTCTCTCTCTCACCCTTCCTTTTATCTCTTCTCACTTAGTGAAGAAACAAACTCTTCGCACTCCTTCACTCTGTAAGAAATCCAAAGGCAAAAGCTTTCGACAAATTACAAGTTCAGAGTGCCATCCATCGTCTGTCATTTCTATATATGTAGAGAAAACTTCACGGGGACGCCAACGTTGATAGGCACTCACCCATTTCAATGGAGGAGGTCCAATTTGATTATGCCGCATGGAAAGCCCTTATTGCCTTCTCTAGAGAAGCACGTGAAGCAGTCGGAGAACACAGAATGGCCGCAGGAGAAATCTGATTTTTTTTCGCCAAAATCTATCACTCTGGTTGACTTCCCCGGTCGACAGGAATTGTCAACCAGTATGTCGACCAGTCCCGAAGGTTGACACTCACCAGCACAAAAAACGCCGCCGCTTCACTTCTCTTCATTTTTCCAAACTTCAAAACGTAGCGTTCCACTTAATTCAATTTCCTTTAATTTTTTATTCTTTAATTTTTAATTTAATCTTTCTTTATTTAATCCATTTCCAATTATCTCTTAACCAATATTCCCACTTAACCAAATTCTAATAATTTTAATTATTCAATTTATCTTATTAATCCAATTAATTTCTTAATTATTCTTGCTAAATTCCATTATGGGAAATCGGAGTATTACAAAATGTTTAAAGTTAAGGATGTGAGGAATAATTGTGTTGGGCATAATACATGGTTAGTTGTGATATTGATATGGTTTATTGAATCCTTATATTATGATTCTTACTAAGCTCAAAAAAACACATAGTTCTATTTATCATGTTTTTCAAGAACATGTGGTATCAGCTTAAGTACCAAAAGATAAAGATCTATTGGATATATGAGTTTGCACAACATAGGACTAGAGTGAGAGTTTGAATTTTTATTTTGATGTATTTAGTTTGGATTCAACTCATGTTTATAAAGTAAATTTGGATATAGTTTTGTAAATAAATAATAGTGTACAACTTTCTTGTTTTGGTTGGATTTTATATTTATGTGGCCTAATTGCGCATATGCATTGTGTGATACGGTGAGTTTTCTGCTGCAAGTTGTGTGGTTTGTGATTGTTCTCAGGGTAGAGAATCTGGTTTAGGCACAATTCCCTAGGGGATCGGGGATCGGGGGTCGGGTTGCGACGTGTAAGGTCTGGTAAACCAAAAATAGTTTCTTCAGCTCTCTTTCAAAGTGTGCTGACGTTGTGGCCTTAGATGCATTCCACATCACATCCTTGTACAACTTGCCTCAAAATTATTTTTTGAAATTTCTAGACAAGTGTCTTAGGCAGAAACGAAACTCAACTGATGGTGCAAACTATTCAATAGTAGGCACTAACTCCTACAAAAATAAACAAGCATAATAAGACAAATGTTCTCATACAATGTATAACATAAACAGACATTAAAAAGGCAATGCACCATACCTTTTGTTAGTCAGAAACAAATATTCAATCCCTACCCAAAGCACTATCTATATTCATAAGTAACAATTGCAAAAACGAGGACCAAGAATCTCTGTATTCTGCTTCAATCATTGCTATTGAAAGTGGATGAATTTCATAATTGTCATAAATGATGATAGCTGTGAGCAACTGGCTTGGATATGAGCTCTTCAAGTGATAGTCTTCCAAGCAAATGTCATGTCTACCACACTCTAGTAGACCTCTCTTGCATGCAGCCAAACATATGTACAACATTTTAAATATCTGATAGGGCGTAACATCATTCTTATCTATTCTAACAATCAATGTGCTACCACAATTAGACCTTTGAATCTTCTCTCCATACAACGAAAGTTACTTATATTGTTCATTGGCCTCCCCTTCATTCAGTTTTCAAACTTCATTCCTTGCCCTTTTGGCAAGATTTGGTGTAATGTTGACTTTAAAATCTTTCATGTCTGTCTCAATTATGGAAAGAACGCTACAACTGACCTGACTTTTGAACTTCTCCAAGATTGGTTTGCCACCCATTTGGCATAGGCATGATGTTTTTCCATCTTTCTTGAATAGGCATGAACATCGTTATAACTCTTTCTTTGAAACGTAAGTTTACAATATATTTTTGAAGCATGAATTCATCAATTGCATTCTTCCTGGCACACGACCATCAACCAATGAGATTTACTTTTGACAAACTTTATCCCATACTCATTCTTCAACGTATAATTTACGACTTCTTCTCTAATTGCATTTAACAAATTATACTTCTTTCCCAGACAAAGATTTAGGGAAGAACATTCTAGTTAAGGCCTACTCTCCCCCCATCATCATCTTCAGAGTTGTATAATGAACGAAGCTCATCGTCTTGAGATGTCAAGATCAAATGCACCCTTATAGTAGTTTCATGATTGAACGCACGATGCTCATCGGCCTACAGTGACAAAATAGGCTCCACCTCCATTTTGTTGTTAACAGATTCATGATTGTTGGTTTTTTCTATTTTTGAAAAATAAAGCATTCACTCACTAATTATATTACATAACAAGTTGCATAATAAGTTACTACAAATAATTTCTAATAGAAATTACATCTCATCGGCGCCATTTGGTATGCAACACTCAAACACTTTAATTTCTATCAAATTAGCGCTTGGATAGCATTCAGGGATTTAGGGTCGTAGAGGATTTATGGGTCCATAGAAATGACCTCTTTTGTTATGCAATATATTTGGAAGCGTTTTCGTCCACTCTTACATGTGGTCATCTACTAACTCTTTGAAGTCAAAACTAGAACATCTGTTATTTAAGTACGGTTGTCTGGAAGTAAAATATTTAAGGGAGCAAACGTCCACTCTTAACGTGCAGGTTTCCACTAGACATCTATTATATAAATGTGGTCATCCGCTTTTACGTAAAGTTATATACACGGTTGTCCGTTGGGTGGAGAGGAGGTCTGAGACGCCTTTTTTAACGAAAAACGTGACTGCAAGGTTTTCCTTTTCTTTTCCCATAGTTTATGATTTTATTTGTTAGCAAAATTAGTTTAAAATTTGATTTGCCATTGATCTCATAGTTCCAAGTTTTTTTTTTGTTAAATACCTAAAGTTATATTTAGTTGGTAGATCAAATTCACAAATTAAATATAAATCTAAAAACAATTTTTTAGGAAAAAATAACTTTTCCATTTAAAATGTAATATCATCTGATGAAACTTAAATTTCAAATCAAGATATAATCTCATCTATATTCTAAACTAATTTTATATTAGATTTCACAAGAACTATTAGTTTGTTCTCCAACAAACGTCAATTAAATTTGAAGATGAATTGATGAGATTCTTATTTCTTCTCAAATTTTCATAAAATATCCCCATCTAATGAGATATTTTAATCTAAATTTAAAATGTAAAAATTGAATTATATATTTCGAATGAGAATTGTTTTTATTTGAGTGTTTATAAATGATTAATCCTAATTAATCATTTATATACTTATTCGTATATTCTATATATTTGAATAGTGATAGAAGCTGATATATAAACGATTGACCTATAGTTCTAAGCTCCAATAATATTCGTTAATTAATATAAACTCATTATATTAATTAACATAATTAATAACTCTACAGTAATTTCACTAATATAGTCCTTAAAAATGAATTGATCCTCCATTAAGATTCATAATAGAGTTGTGTTTAATATTTGTTAACCTTTCATTATATATATTTATATTGACTACCATTAGTTCTTTATTGAATAATTAATTCATAACATGTAATACCACGAATTCTTATTATATTAAGTCTAGGTTCAATGATGATGATTATTGGATGTTTTTAGTGAGTATGGTTTATGGTGATTTATGGTTTTAGGAGAATATGAATTCTTAGTGTTTTTGGTTAAATGGTAGAGTAGATGTTGATCAAGTTGAGTTTGATCGACCACTGATTGTTCAGTTTGAAGAAGTGAGGGCTTTCTGGTTGTTGGTGGTCGATCATGGGTGTTAGCAGTCGTTCGGCTTCATTATAGGTTCAAAATGTGGGAGTTTTACGGATGATCGATGAATGACTAGTAGTTAATGCGATTGTGAAGTTTGTGATTTACTGGTCGATCAATGATTGAGCTGTCGAATGGCTTCGGTACATATTGAAAATAAGGAAATTTTTAGTTAATTGGTTGAAGGAAGGTGATACCGGTATATTGGAGAATGTATAGAGTTTAGTTTAGGGTTGATTTGCGGTCGATCATCTGATGGAAGTTAATCGACCGGTAAGGTGAAAGGTCACCAAAAATGTGCTGCAATGCCATAATTTTATTGGATTATGAAATGATTAGTCACCACTTAGTTGATGTAAGGGTGCCACTTCCTACTTGGGAAGGCTGAAGAAGGTGACTAAACTTATATAGGAAGGAAACTTGAGGTTTTAGGAAAGAACTTGTATGAGAAAAGAAGAGAAGAGGGAAAGGAGGTGAGCTCCATGAGGAAATTTTGAGAGAGAAAGGAGAGAAAGAGAGGGAAGTTGTGAAGAAGAAGAAGAAAGGAAAAAGAAGTTTGAAGAGGAAGAAGATTAAGGTTGTCTTTCAAGGTAGGTTGAGTTTATTCATGGTATTAGAGGTATAGTTAGAATAATAAATTATTAACCTATAGATAAGTGATATTGTATGTTTGTTCTCTTTTGACCTACATCACAAGAAATTGGGACTTGTATGATTTGCTGTGTATATAAAGATAATAATATGATATGATTTGAATTTTTTGTATGCTATCACTTGATTATTGGTATGTTAAGAACTATATAAGGATAGTATTGATCCCCTTGTAAAGATAAAAATGTGATTGTTTGATGATTGATAAGAAACAATAAAGGAAGAATTGGAAAATGTTGTATTGATATTGTGTGATAGGATGATAGAATTGTATGTATTCATTTCATGGACATTATCATGGTTTTGATGAAAATGTACATAAGTGTTTTATGCATACGTTTTGAAAATGAAATTGACATTATATGGAAATAAACGTAAATAGACGCCAAGAGGTATGAGTTCTTAAGTTGGCTGCCTCGTATGGGTCAAGAAGTGCCACTCTACTTTATACGGTGATACCTCTAGTGTTTGGATGGGTAAGTGAAACTAAAGGAAAATGGAAATAAATAGAAATAAACATAAATAGAAGTTGTGAGGTGTGGGTTCTCAAGTTGGCTACCTTATGTGGGCCATACATTGCCACTCTACCTTATACGATGACATCTCCAGCATCTAGATGGGTAAGTGAAACTAGCGTAAAGTTAAAGATAAATATAAAGTTAAATGTTAAATGTTAAGGTCAAGGTAAAGGAAAAATGTAATGGAAACTGCATATATTTTTATAAAGTGCATAACATGAGTATAACATTTTATATCTCTTACTGAGCCTTAGACTTATAGTTTAACTCTTGTGATGTAGGTATGCATGGTATCAAGGATAGGAGCAGCTAATGGAGGATTTACACGTTCGGGTCTTGTTGTTGGTTAGGGTAAAGGATAAATGTAAATGGTTTTCTATTTGTGAAATGTATTTGTAAAATGGTCATTGTTTTCAATTCATAACTTGATATGTATAATGAAAATGATTTAAAGAAAAAAATTTTATGTATAGTATTTCGTGTAACTATTCTAAACGCATTTTTATTCACGAAAAGTTTTCCACTACGCCATGTTTTAAGTATATGAAAAACGGGTCGCTATAATTTATAAATTTGCACGTCAATTATTCAGTTTCTGAACTAACAAATAAAAAAAAACTCAGATACTGGATTTCATTGTATTAGTGTTAGCATTCTCAGCTACTCATTTAATTTATTATCAAAATACAAGGTTTAGGTAATGTAACTTACACAAAATTGTACCAAGTAAATTTAAGAATAAATTAAAATGAAATAAGAGTATACTAAATACAACAAATTAATATTATACATATATGACCATCATTATGAAGAAATTAATTATTCATTTTTTAACAAAAATCATAAGAACAATATAATTTAATATGACCCAGTCCTATATAATCATATTATATAGGGAAATTAACAAAAAGAACCATTAAACTATGATATCAATGACAAGTCAACTACTAAACAATTTTTTATAACAAAGAAAACACTCAATTATGGAAAATGAATGACGTAAACATCATCGTTAACTTGTTGAAAGAAATATTACCGTGAAGATGATAACGAAACATTATTGGTCTGCAATTCTAATTCTACTTCAGTTTTATGCTAAAATTGCAATTATTGAAGCACTCTTACAGGGAAAACGAGGCCGAAAGCCGATAAATGCTAAACAAAAAAGCCGAAAAGAATTCTCACGTTTTCAATTTTCCTAACATCTTCTAGTGGCTCACCCATCCATTTCTCATTACCATATTCTCTTTCTTATTTCTAGTTCGTCGTCATTGTCCAATTTTCATCACTAATGACTCATTTTTCACAGAGAAAAGTAATCTTTCCTATGCGGAAAGTAATCTTTTCACAGCAGAAAGTTGTCTTTCTGCAGTGGAACATTGTCTTTTTGCATTGGAAAGTAATCTTTTGTGAGTCCTATTTCAAAGACTCACATTACACTGCGGAAAGACAACGTTCCATAGCAGAAAGACAACGTTCCATAGCGGAAAGACAATATTTTTTAATGGAAAATGTAACAGCGAAGTTTGCTTTGTTCATTTCTCATAGTTGCTACTTTATTTGTTAGCAATAATTGTTTAGTGATTAATTTGTCATTGAATCCATAGTTAGTGATTATTTTGTTAAATTTCCTATTATATAAAACATATTCACTTTATGTCATCACATATGTAGTTGACACATGACTATTCATTCTTAATTAAATTAATGTGTCTATAACTTTGTATTATTTGATGAATTTATACTTCAAATAAAAGTCATGAACTTATTTTGTTTATTACTTTTTATATTATATCTCACATATATGCTAATATAAAATTTGTATAAATAATTAGTAAATTTTCATAAATTTTATCAAATATATCACATAATAATGCAAGTATAAAAACTAATTAATAAAATTATTTATTTATTACAAAATATAAAGGTTCATTACATTTTATTCTTTGGCAAAAAAAGAAAAAGAAAAAATCCAATCAATGCTAGCATTACCCTTTATCAAAATGTTTAAAATATTGAAGTTAAAACAACCCATATTTCAGAAGACATTTTTTGGGGGAATTGACTCTAAAGTTACCAAAATCAAATATTATTCTAATGCTTTTTTTTCTGGTTCTTCCTTCTTTTTCTCCGCCGAAGATGAGCAGCAGAAGATACGCATCATTCAGTAATGATGTCTAGCTAGCTGGCTCTCTTTCACTCTACAATGATAAAAATAAATAATAGTTAGGAAAATGATAAATCAACCATCGTGGTTTCTGATCAATGACAAGTAAACCACTGTGGTATATTTGCTAACAAGTTAACCACTAACGTATGAGAAATTGAAAAATCCAACATCACACTCAAGTTAACCTAGGCAAAACTGTCTGGACACCGCAAACAAGTGCCTGGACGCCGCCCAGGCAAAACTATCTGGACGCCGCAAACAAGCGGCGTCTAGGCAAAAAGACAAGTCTAGACGCCGCAAACAAGCGGCGTCCAGGCAAACAAAACTGCCTGGACGCCGCAAACAAGCTGCGTCCAGGCAAAGAAGCCTAGACGCGCGGCGTCCAGGCAAACAAACAAGCCTAGACGCCGCAGCGTCCAGAACCCACCCCACCCAATTATTTTCCTTTTATGAAAAGGGAAAATGAAAATTAGGGCTCTCAGTCTCGACTCTCCCTTCCCGAATCTGAAACATACCCTAAACCTAGCTATTTGTGAGAACTAAAGCGAGAAGAGAAAGGTATTTTGGCAAAGTTGAAGCATTTGTTGTCAAGAAAATGGCGCATTGGAGTGCTTGGAGTGTCGAAGAAGCTGATATTAACCGTGAAGCTGTAGTGGGCCCTTCAGAGATATTATTGGCGAATGCAAACGAGGTACGTGGAATTGGAAATGAAGTTGCAATTGTGTTGCATTCTGTATCTGCAAGTCTAAATGAAGAGGACAATGAGGACCTCCGATCAGTGTGCCAATCCACTAGTGATGAAGACATTAACATGGCACAAAGTAGGTCTATACGCCAAGCAGAAGCACAATGCAGCTACGTTGGTATGGGCCTTGGCAAAAAATATAGTTCATTGACGAAAATTAGAGAAGAAATTGTTGATTATGCATTGAACAATGGGTACGGCATAAAATTCACCCATAGTGATGCTCGTTGGTTGAGGGTTGTCTGCCAGGAAGGATGCACATGGAGGATGCACGCGTCACAAATAGAATGTGAAATGACGTTTCAAATAAAGTCCTACAACGACGTTCACACTTGCTCCCGAAAGATGGAAAGCCGCCATGCCACTGCCAAATGGGTGGCAACGCATTACTTAGACAGATTTAAAAGTCAGGCCGATTGGGACGTATCTTCCATAATTGAGACTGTCAGGAAGGACGTCAACGTGAACATCACACCCAGCCTTGCTAGAAGGGCAAGAAATGCGGCAAAGAAAATTAGCGAAGGTGATGGCAATGAGCAATACAAGCTCATACGGTCCTATGCTGAGGAGATTCGGAGGTCGAATCCTGGAAGTTCACTGCGTGTTGACCTTGATATGAGTGTATTTAAAAGGATGTACATATGCATGGATGCATGCAAGAGGGCAGTGTTGAACTGTGGTAGACCTGTTATTTGTTTAGATGGCTACCACTTAAAGGGAGCGACTCCGGGCCAACTGCTTACTGCTGTCACCATCGACGGGAACGATGGTATGTATCCGATTGCTATAGCAGTCATAGAAGCAGAAAATAGGGATTCATGGAGGTAGTTTATAGAATTGTTGTTAGACGATCTAAACACCCCATCTGACAATGGATGGACAATTATTTCTGATCGACAAAAGGTGTTGTGCATTGCTTTTGAATTATGTGTTTATGTTATGCATGTTTTTTCCAATGTCTGTCTCATATTATGAAAGTTTGCAGGGACTAGTGCCAGCTGTGAGAGAGGTGGCATGGCAAGCAGACCAACGGTTTTGCATCCGACACCTGTATGCCAATTTTCAAAAACAATTTAAAGGCAGATTGTTGAAAGATGCAATGTGGGCTGCATCAAGAGCCACAACAGTGAGGCAATTTGAGAAAGAGATGGCCAAGTTATTTGTCCTTGACCCGGAGTCCCATGAATATCTACGTGGAATAGAGGTGACCTGCTGGGCCAAACATGCTTTCTCTTCCATCCCAAAGTGCGACATAAGCCTCAACAACCTCAGCGAGTCCTTCAATGCCTGTATCCTACAAGCCCGGGACAAACCAATTCTAAGTATGTTCGAGATCATTCGAAAGGGCATCATGGGTAGGATCGTAAAAAAAAATGAAAAAATGGCTCGCTCGACCGATCTGTTGTGTCCAATGATTAGCAAACGGCTCGCTAAAGTCCAACTTGCCAGTCGAAATTGGAGTCCCCAATTTGCAGGAGCGGCCCAGTTTGAGGTCAGCAACAATAGCGACATGTACTCTGTCGATTTTGACAGGTGTACTTGTACTTGTAACCGATGGGAGTTGACCGGCATCCCGTGTGTCCATGCAATCCCGTGCACTCACTTCTTGAAGAGATCTCCTGAGGAGTTTGTGCATTGGTGCTATCACCGGGAAACATACATGGTGATGTACTCCCACTTTCTCCGCCCCCTCAATGGCCCAATCGAGTGGCATCCTGTGACAAATCTGGATCCAATTAGCCCATTCCCGTATAAAAGGCTTCCAGGCAGGCCCCGCGTACGTAGAATACGGGATGTGGATGAGGCTCCAAGCTGGACAGTGCTTACCAGAAGACATTTAAACGTGCATTGTGGCCGGTGTGGGGGTGTGGGCCACAATGCCCGCATGTGCGAAGGGTGAGGGGAATCCAGTGCGGGGGCTGGCAGAGGCAACAGAGGGGCGGCTAGAGCCAGAGGAAGAGGCGGCAAAGGAAGGTCGGATGACACATTTATGGGTTTCAGAGTCCCGGAGACAGCTCCCGATAAAGTTCATGAGACGCAGGTCAGCGCATTATCGCATTATGCTTTTAATTGATATTTGAACTACACTCATTTCCTTTGTAATGTGGTCTGCAGGAGTTTGATGCGGAAGGTTCTCCCACACCTACGTATACAGATGTGGACCTTAACCTGCCGTGATATAACTGTTTTTGCTTGCAACAAATGTACATGACAGTCAAAGGCCATTGATGTAATTATTTTGTTGAAAATAAAATGAGTTTGATAGACTTGCCAATTTTTTAAAAATTTGAACAGAATGTCGCTTGTTTCTTTACTCCCACATAGTTATTCTCGTACATCCTGTACAAACAGCCCAAACAATTCTAGTATCATCCAAACATCTCATTTATCCACTAAATGTAAACTACACCTAACCTCCCAACATATCATTGACAACTTGACATACATTTTAACGTACAAGTACACAAAATCAACTAAACTACGCATTCTTCTTCCTGGGCTGTTTCCGGCACAAATCCGTGACCAGAAACGACAAGTTCACGTCAAAGGCTACGTTCTCAGCTCGGGCGAACAACGGACCCTCATACTGAAAGGTTGGAGGTTCGTGCAGGTGAAATTGTTCCTTAATGTGGCACTCTGATATCACCCTCATCCCCTCAGGGGTACACCGAAAGACGTCGAATGGCCTGTAATGCAAAGGGAACAAGTGTCGAGCAATTACGTGGAAAGCCAAATTAAGAATTTACACTAGGAAAACTACATACTACTGTTTGTCAGTGGGAGCTGTGATAATGGAGATTGATTCCCGCAACAATGTTTGGTAAGCGAATTGTATGTGCAAATCAACGGACGACATAAAACACTCATGTTTCAGGTGTGACTGCAATGTGAACAACACATTATATGATCTCAGTAAACATTAACTCCAACCTGGAGAAACGACATGATTACTTACGTGAATCCATCCAAGTGTGAGTAGATCGTGTCGCTGTTGATAATTGAAAACTTCTGTGTCTGCTTCTGCCGTCATATAGCACTGCATATAAGTTTGATGAGTACTAAGATAAAATCTTATACACTAACACCCAAAAAAGGCCTCTCACCGTATCTGGCGTTCCTTTCTGATATGGGAAGATGAGTTCAGAGACAAGGTATGTATTGTCGGTCAGCTTTCCTGCAAGAATTGCGCATGTCTCCATGTTCTTTCGAGTATTTTCCCGGACATAGTCTTGGAACTTACTCATCAAATCATGAGCCTGCAACAAACGGTCCGCGTAACCATGAATGAATACATATATATACCAAAATGAAAGACGTACCAGGCGCAAAATTTTAAGGGGCGGCGGCCTGAGAGGCACGGTTGGAGAAGTTTGTAAGCGGCTTCCGACAGGTTCGCTGCAAATTAACAACACGTCAGTACATGAAAGACAAATAAAGTAAAAATTGGAATTAACTTACAATCGGAATGTCGCATCTGGTGCGTCCGAGGAGGATGACGCACTTCCTGAATGGGTTGATCGCCTCTCCCCTTGCTTAAGTGCTGCCACCATCTCACGATGCCACTCCGCTGCTTGCACATGCCACTGTTGTTCTATACCCCACCTCTCTTCTGCGATACCCCACCTCTCTTCTGTGAGCTTGGCCGCTTCTTGTATTTGGCCTTGTTGCATTTGTATCTGGTCTGCCATCACTTGCATATGGGTCATGGACATATTATGGAGCTCCTCCATCTTGCTCATCCAGTTGAGCATCTCAGCAGGTATCGAACTAAAGTGAGATGACTGAGGAGGAGGCGGCAGTGCATGCGAAGGGCCTGAATGCAAAGGCTTTAAGCTGGGTGGATGTGCTGCTACCTTCTTCCCCTTGCGGAACCATTCACCTCCTGTTTAGGTGATACACATTCGGTCCAATAATGAATTGTTGTACATGTCATTGACCGACTCTTCAATTCTTGGCTCGTTCTCTGGGATGGGGACCCCAAACTGCTCAACGATCCTCTGGATTAGCCAGTTGTATGGCAGGGACTTCGCCGAGTTATTGAGCACCTCTTGCATGTGGCTCACGATTATATATCCAATGTCCACCTTTTTTCCCATAAACACCTTCTCCAGCATATAGAGATCCATGCTGGTAACAAGGTCGCGATGCCCATTTCGAGGCAAAATGGTGTACGTCATGATCAAGTGGATCAATCGGGCGTAGGCATTCAACTCCTTTCCCTTTGGCTTTCTGTACTCGACAACCTCGGGATCTTGGTGCAACAATCTAAGCACCGCTAACCCACCTCCTTGTTTTACAAATGGTGGCTCCCAAGCCATATGATAATATTCCTCGCTTGGCTCATCCAGTACACATCCAATCATCATGTTTACATCGTTGGAAGTGAAACTCAACTCCCTTCCAAAAACGTACGTCCCCACCTCTAATGGTTTAGTGGATATTCGCAAATTTGCGTAAAACAATCTTATAACTCTCTCGCAGTAACTGCCCCTCAAATTGCACAACTCGGCTAATCCAGCAGCTTCAAGCATACGATCAATTCCCATTTCTGTGAAGGAGTCCAAATCTACTATTTTGGACACAGTAATTCTACGATGTTGTATATCTTCTAAATACCGTGTTTTGCAATTAGCCTTCCAGAATAATTCTTCTTCAAGGTCGGCTGTTTCTTCGTCTTCCACCGCTGCCGCAGGTCAGACATCTTCCACTTCTGTAGTTTGAACGGGTTCAACGGCCTCCACCGTTGCCTTCCGACGCTTTGACTTCAATTTCTTAGGCCACGATTCCATGCTGATCGTTGAGAGTAAGTTGCCAACAACCTGCAGTATAATAAAAAATACAATCAAACAAGAATTTGTGAATAATAAAACATCCTAAATCAACAAACCACCAAAAAAGAGACAGAATGCAGTTTCATAAATCAACAAACACAATTTAGCTTTAGCCAATGGTACAAGCAGTTTCATAATTGGAAGTAGTGTATCAAGTTTCTTAGTACCATTATCGATTAGAATTGCATTTTCTAGCCAACAAACCCAATCTGATATTTTGTTTTTAACAAAACTAAAAATAACTAACAAACTCAATTTAACTAACAAATAAAATAACAAGGAAATTACCACAAAAAATAGATGCAATGCAGATCTACCATAGGATACTAACACTCTATCAAAGAAAGGTGAGAGAAAGGCGAGATCCGAGAGATAGGTCGTTCGGTGGTTGGCGGCGCGTGGTCGTCGCCGAACTTGGCGTCGCGTGCTCATCGCCGTTCTGTGGTCGGCCTCGCGTGCTCGTCGTCGCCGTGCGGTACTGGGCCTCTGGTGGTCGTCGCCGTGCGGTAGTCGGCCTTGGGTGTTCGTCGCCATGCGGTAGTCGGACTCGTGGCTGATTGGGGGAGAGTGGGAGAGCCGATTGGGAGAGCCGATTGGGAGGGAGAGGGAGAGAGAGAGCAGAGGGTCGGGTAGGGGGTAGGAGATGCAAAATAATGAGCCATAACTTTTATTTTCCCTTTATAAAAGGGAAAATGATTGGGGTGTTACACGATTCTTTGCCTGGACGCCGCATGTTTGCGGCGTCCAAGCAGTTTTGTTTGCCTGGACGCCGCAAACAAGCGGTGTCCAGGCAGTTTTGTTTGCCTGGATGCCGCAAACATGCGGCGTCCAGGCTTGTTTGTTTGCCTGGACGCCGCTTGTTTGCGGCGTCCAGGCAGTTTTGCTTGGGGTAGCTTCCAGACACTTGTTTGCGGTGTCCAGGCAGTTTTGCCTGGGTTAACTTGAGTGTGATGTTGGATTTGTCAATTTCCCATACGTTAGTGGTTAACTTGTTAGCAAATATACCACAGTGATTAACTTGTCATTGATCGAAAATCATAATGGTTGATTTGTCATTTTTCCATAATAGTAATATATTCAATGAAATACTTTCTCTCATCATCAAGACAACCACATTCTGTAACATGACCCTAAGGGAAGCGTTCGAATATGTGGAGGGCATAGATACTAGCCAAACAAAGGCGACAGTATTATAATATAATATAAATAAAATATAATGCGTGACAATAGTGACCCTGCTTTCTATTAAAAATAGACCCCCACTTATTACTCCCAACTTGGCGTATTCAATGCACAACTGGTATTAGTGGTAAACTTACCTTACCTAACAATCACAATAATCCTCCATTGTAATGGAATCTATTTTTTTTGCAGTCGAGAAATTAATACTTGTCGAGAAATATTTTGATATTTACATTAGATATCATTACATTAGATATTTTGATATTTTTAATCATTGATTTATATGTAACAAAATGCGCCAAACTTATTCCTATAGTTATGGAGTAGCATACTTAGTCATTGAGAAGAATAATGAGTATCTATCATCATTTATATTTTGATATTCTCCCCCACACCTACGGAAGATAAGTTAGTATCTTTTTCTTTTTAAGAAGAACAATAAGAACTAAGCATCAAGCCGGGAGACAATGTGACAAAAATAAAGACAAAATGGCGAGCTAATTTGAAATTGAGTATTTAATAAAAAAAAATCCTCTAAATTATGGATATGTAACAAGATGAACCTTAAACTATTTTTACTAATAAATTAAACCTTTAACTATGAGTAATTAACAAAGTAAACCTTTCAGTCGCATTTTCTGTTACAAAACAGATCTGGACAATAGCGACAACTTATGAATGTCTACATTTTAATTAGTGGACCAGCCCGTCAACCTGCAGATGTCCTCACTTTAAATTAGTGGATGACTGCAATAACCCGCATACATTTGCATTTTAATTAGCTGTTGAAGACAACGACTCGGAGACGTCGGCAACATTAAATGTAAATTAATTCAAAATACTATATGTAACATAATTCAAATTATCATATTAATTCAAATTACCATATGTAACACAATCTAAATTATCATATTAGTTCAAATTATTGAATTAATTTGATAATTTGAAATAGTTTGGTAATTTCATTTAATATGATAATTTAAATTGTGTTATATATGGTAATTTGAATTAATTTAAATTAACTTGGTCATTTGTATTACATTAAATATAGAAATTTGAATTATGTTTTAAATTTATAATTTGAATTAATTTGATACTTTAGATTGTGTTAAAAAATAGGTCACGTCTTTCGTTAAAAATATGTTCAGATAATCGCATCAACCTGCGAACATTCGTACTTCAATTAGTGGACGACCGCAACAACCTACAGAATCCACACTTTAATTAGTAGTCAACCACAATGACCCGCAGATGTCCAAAACATTAAATCTAATTATTTAATACAAATTAATTTAAATTAATTCAAATTAAAATCAAAATTATCAAATTATTTAATTAATTTGTTAATTTGAATTAATTAATGTGGATTACGTTACATATAATCAAAATTATCAAATTACTATTGGTAACATAATCCAAATTATTATATCATTTCAAATTATTTCAAATTATCAAATTATTTCAAATTACCATATGTAATATAATCCAAATTAATTAATTCAAATTAACAAATTTATTTAATAATTTGAATTAATTAATTTCGATTATGTTACATATGGTAATTGGAATTAATTTAGATTAATTTGTTAATTTGAAATAATTTGAATTAATTAATTTATACTATGTTAAATATGGTTATTTGAATTAATTTAGATTTAATAATTAGATTTAAAGTGCGAACGTCTATGGTGTGACGCGGTTGTCCACTAATTAAAGTGAGGATGTATGCAGGTTGTTGTGATGCCCCACGTCAATTTCTTTAACTTTTTTCTTTTTAATTACCATGAAAAAATTTTCTTTTTATTTATTTAAAAGATACGAGAGTAGATACTTGAGGTAAACGAGGAAAAATCTAAAATGTATAATTAAATCAGAGTAAAAGTAGAAACATAACTAAATTCAAAATAAGGTTTGAAGGTTAAAGTATAAGTTAATAGTTTTACAAAACATTATCCATTTACAAACCATTTCAAAATGACGTTTTTACATCTTGCGAGCCATAACCCTCTCAAGTTGATTCAGCTGGATAACCCAATGGCTCAACAGGAAACGCCTCCTCCTCCACTTCTGGAACCAACATATCTTTACAATCACCTACACCACAAGCAAACTATGAGCCTAAGACCCAGCAAGAAATGAGATTTGCAATATGATGTATGACTCTAACACATTATGTCAGAATGGGTTCCACCCAAATTGTTCATTTCTTTCTATTACTTACATTACTCGTACGTCGAGCTGGGATATTGGAGGAATCCGTGGCGGAGAGAATAGTCTCTTGTCGGCTTATAACCACCTAGGGTAGACAGGCTCTTGCAACCCGACAAGGGAAGGGCATAGTTTTCTCATAACCCAATAAAGGAAGGGTATAATTCTTCGAGTCTACCTGGTTAGATCCGAACTACCTCTCCATCCTCCAACTCCTCTTTTTCATTCATTTTCTTTCTCTATTTTCCTCACTTAAGTGCATATGAATACCCACCCAAACATGGCATTCCTACTTGTTTCTATTATCATGTTGCATGTTAATGCAATACTAAAGTTACAAGTATAACTCAATTCATTCATCAAGAGTTTACAAGTTTATATCGCAAGAAATTCCTAAATTATGGAAGAATGATAGCAATATTTGAGTACTAATATTCTTAAAGTCTAGCAGAAAATGACAACAAATAAAACAGTGAAATAATATGCTTCGGATCTGGCAGAACATAACAATCAAGTAACAGCAAATTAAAACGTGCTATCATGCTTGAATCGAATGAAAAACTGCAGCAAAATACTCAAAAGAATCAGGCATGTTTAACGGCAATTTAATGGCATAAAATGAATATGGATATAACGAGTGAAGACAGTATGATAATTCGAAGACATAACAGCAGTATAGGGGATATGGTAAAACAACTAGCATGTTGTAAAACATGGAGTAATGCTTCAGAGTTATCTAGTACATACTGACGATTCATCTTATTATTAGCCAGGTACTCTAACATGGATTGCAAAGCAACATTTTAAGTGCAGCAGTTAATCGTAAATAGAAACATGCTTAATAGATCAATAATGGACCACATGAATTAAATATAAATAAAATGACTAGAGACAGTATAACATCTAAAACTAACAACCTATTTAGTGACATGATTTATTTTTACAGAAAATCAGGCAGTTCATAATGGAGGGTAACTAAGCATGCCCATATAAGGAGAAACAAGATAATTTATCTAGGAGTAAGGGAATAGTGATAGAATAAACAACAATATTATCGATCGAATCCATCCAAGTAGCAAGCAAGACAATGTACAGCGCACCCATCAAAACAGAACCAATACCAGGGAATTAATCCTTACAACTACTAGCAGGGAGTTATTTATACAGTGGGTGACTAAGAATTTAACTCATAGTTCATTCGTGCTTAACATAACATAGAACAATTTATAGTTCATCATTTCGTATCATAGAGCTAATCGCCAAAGACCATAATCTTAATATGTAACATTATCAATCTCTATACAAAACTAGGCATTCATTTACAGGAAAATTATCACAGAACATCAATATTGAAGAAAATAGAGGTTGCTTGTGGGTAGGGCCTCCTCTGGCCACGACTACTCCCATTTCTTACCTCAAATTGCCAACCGTTGAAGAGTTTCTATACTAGAAGGAAAAATGCAGCAGCGAGTTGTCCAACCAAATTGCGTTCTTCGGCTTACAAACCCCCTCCCCAACACACAATGTATCACTCCTACGTACACACACACACACACTTCTGTCGGCTCTTCCTCAACGTTCACACCCTCTAGATATCACACTCACGCACAGAGAAATGGAAACGATGAGAGTGCCAAAGTTGGACAGTTTAATAGCGTGAAGGTCCTACTTGGAGGAGTGTTGGTCAGTCACCAAACGGGATGGAGGAGGTCACCTCAACGTGGGAGAGTCGCTGGGTTGTCAACAGAGTGGAAATTTAATGGGTAAACAACAAAACACTAGCCGATTAAAATAGGTTTTTCATAAAACAATTCAATTTCGGTCAAGGGAAGGCGTCCAAAGCCTCAACTGCATGTCGACCGAATTCTACATTTTCCTTAAGAATTGCATTTTTAGTAGAGACTTCGACCGAAACATGCGACAACACGTCGACCGAGAGGTCGACGAAATTGGACAGATTCAAATCCTCCTAGACCACACCTTGACCGCACTCGACCGTGGTTTGATCGAAAATGCATATTGCAAATTGAGGTGCATTTTTGGACGCGAACTGCTGACCCAACCTTGACCCAAAACGTAAGGGGTGATCCGTAACACTTTTCGGACGCAAACCACATCCGTGCGTTGACCACAGTGCGACTAAAAACTTGAAATGCACCCTTTTCTTCAAAACTTTATACTTGAAGCATTCCATAATATTTTTTCCATATTTACATCGCATTAATCAACAACATATTGCCCCCCAATATAACACATTAATTTTTTCAAAATTCATTAAATTATATAAACGGAGAATTATTATCGAGGTATTACAGTTGTCCAGACTTGTTTTTCCTACAGGCATCCATATCTATTTTTTAACAAAAAAACGTAACTCAAAGGTTTGATTTGTTCATTTTCTATAGTTCAGAGTTTAATTTGTTAAAAAAAATTTAAGTTTATGCTTTTTAGTCACTCTATAGTTTAGGATTTTTTTTTTTGTTAAATACCTTTCTTCCTACTCACTGTGTAAGCAAATCAGCACTCCGCCATTGATAATGAACTCAAAGGAGAGTTGGAATCCTAACCCTACCACATGTTAATTGAGCAATTTGTTTGGTTTTCGTAAAGTTATGCTCGCACTAATGAGATATTTTCCATTTTAGGTTGAAGTCTCCATAGATTTGTTCTTAGATTTTATCCTGAAAAACGTCTTGTTAGTCTATATAGAAAAATCTACTTATGTATTGATCTCTTTTACTTTTTCAAATGATGTGAATTGTAAAAGTTATAGCCTCACAGTCATTGTTGTTTTCACAAAATGGTTCGTCACAATCTTTCTCCATTGGGGGTCCAACGTCCTTGTCATTCACACTTATGGTGGAATTTTTACTTTATTGTTGTTTGTGGAGTTCTACTCCTACTAGTAAAACACTGTCCTCTTTGGGCAAAAGTCCACACAAATTTTTTCTTTGGTTTTACCACAAAACAAGTTTTGTTAGTATAAAGATAGAATTTTACTTATATATTGATCTTTGCAATTTTTTCCAAGTGATGTGAGAGTGTACAATATTCATTGTAAAATCCGGTGTTTTTCAATCTAGTAATTAGAAAATTTAATTATTTCCTTAGTTAAAATTTTGGTTACATTATATAAATTGAATTTTTCCAGTCAAAACCTATTTCTCACAAATATATATATATATTCGGAGACAGAATTGCCTTGAGAGAAGTAGATCTAAGAAGTCAACTTGGCCAATAGAGTTAGGATTTTCTTTAGATTTTTGGTGAAATAATTAGACGTAAGATGATTTCTCCTTTGTCTATATAGTTTTCTTCTTCAAAATTCGGATTCTTACATGGAAGCGTGTTGTAGTTACAAGTTTTTGTCAAGAAAAAAAGGCGTTGGATTGGGGTAGTAGGAGCCAGACTCAAGAAAAAGTCGGAAGAAATTGCAAGGGTAAGTAAAATTCTCTCCTTTCTCATCGTTATTTTATAAGGCTTTTGAAGTTTAGTTTCAAAATCCGATTTTGAGCTAAAAGATTAGAGTTTTATGTATGAAATTGTCAATTGATGCATGGAATCATGATAGAATCTATAATACCCCATAATTTTATCGAGCTAAAAACTATATTCTTTATGAATTTTGGAGATTTTTGGAATATGTAATGTTTTGATTTAATTATAAAAGAATTATAAAATAATTGAAATTAAAATAAATAAAACAATGATCGTTGAAGATGAAGGGGCGGTCGATCACACGCTGTTGTGTAATATTTCAATTTTCTGTAATTGAATTAAATAAAGGATTGAGAAATTAATTTGGTGTAAATTTAAATAAGAGAATATCTTGACGATTATTGAAGAATTATCCTTTGGAAATTATTTGAATTTGGTGAAGTGGAAATTTGGTTAAGAAGTTATTAATAGATTTTAGAGAAAATATTATGGAGTAAGTTCCCAAAATTAAGTTGATGTAATTTTGAGATAATATTACGGGGTATATATTGTATCAATGATTAAAATGTGGTTGAAGATTAATTGGTGGAATTGATTAAATAAATTAAGAATTTGAAATAGATTTAAAGAATAAAATAAATAATTAATTAAATGAAGAAGAGAAGAGATGAAATTGGTTGAATGAAAAGGAGAGCAATTAAACTGGTTTTTCACTGGTTTGGTCCGGTTGAACACATAATGAAAGGGGGTTGCGGTCTGCTTGGAGAGATGATTCGCTGAAGAAGAGAGGGGTGGGGATTCATGATTCTCCTTGGCGGCGAAGCTCTTGCGCAACGACGAAGCACTGTTTGGCGTGCAGCGAGCGATGAACGGTGAGCGTATGGTGGTCGCCATCTGGCCGGTGCTACTACAGAACTAGGGCTCGAGACAGTTGTACCTGAGCTGTGGGAACGAATGTGTTATGATGGAGTTATATGGTATACACGGATTGCCAATGTGGAGTCCATCTCATCGTCCACATGTCACTAGAGAAGATAAATGCTGAAGATAAATAGGCCAAAGAGAGGGGGAAAGAGTGTCGAAGATGTAAATCAGTTTCTAATTGTTTTTTGTCTCTTTCCATTTCTCTGCAATATTTCTCCTTCTTCTTCTGTTATTTCTTTCACTTGCTATAATCTTCCATTTTAATGGAATACTATTACTTCACCGAAGACAGATTCTGCTCTCCTTGGTTTTCTTTTGGTCAGGTTGTGGTCCAACCACAAGAAGTGGTATCAGAGCATCAACGAATCAGGGATATGGAGCTTCCGTCTTGCAATAGCTTTGCAGAAAGAGTGCAGCGAATAGACGAATAGATTAACGAATTGCGAGTTGGGGTTGGGAGACTGTCGACTAGGATGGATTCCAACGATAACCAACTCCAACAGCTTCACTTGCGACAACAACACTTGGAAGATACAGTTCACCAATGCCTATAGGATTCACAGGCGAGGCATGAAATCTTGATGAACACCTTACAAAGACTCCTGCCTAGCTATCAGAAGCTTGATAGTATTGAAATCAAAGTGGATTGTGAGATCTCAGCTACCATTGAGAAAAAAAATTGGAGTCGCTGAAGTAGACGACCAGAAAACAAATGCGAGCTTCCAGGCTGAGACAGTAGAGGTAAAAGATACTTGGGTAATCACAGACTTTACACAAAACTCTGCCACGGTCACTCACCCCATTTTTTGGTCTTTAAAACCTGTTGTTCCAGTTTGTGTTTCCTCTCCGGATAGGGCGAATTCCACTTGAGAGGCTGCCACTTACATTACCTATATTTCTTTCACAGACAAGTCAGCTAGTTTTATTGTTGGTGAGATTGTGAACTATAAATCCACAAGAAAAAAAATTTTATATGCCTTTTTACTTGTTGTCTATATTTCCAGTAAAGAGTGGGTAATGATAGACAGACTGGAGGAAACATGGCCTAATGCTGAGGCTATTGATAGGAAGAAGATTGAGAATGGAAGGGCAGTTGTTGACTACCCTCGACAATCAGTTGTTCGCCACCTTTCAAGTGCAGAAGATATCTCTCCTGGATATTGCAAATGAAAGGGTTGAAACAATCGCTGAAAGAATGCAATGTCTACCTGAAGAGTATCTTGAAGAATTGAAGAATGGGATTTGAGTTGTCCTGGATGGCAATGGTACTCAACTGCAAAAAGAAGAATTTTTTGTTTTGCAGAAGCTTTTACATAATAGAAATGATTTGACCGCAAAGAATTTGGTTGTAGCACATCGAGTGCAGCTTGAAATACTTGTTGCAATAAATTCTGGAATACAGGCCTTCTTGCACCCAAATATTAGTCTCTCTCAGAAAACCCTCATTGAAGTTTTTGTGTCTAAGAGATGCAGAAATATAGCATGCCAGAACCAACTTCCCGCTGACAATTGCACTTGTGCAATATGTACTAGCAGAAATGGTTTCTGCAATCTTTGCATGTGTGTAATCTGCAACAAGTTTGGTTTTGAAGTTAACACCTGTCATTGGATTGATTGTTATTTGTGTTCTCATTGGACTCACACTGATTGTGCTATTCATGAAGGAAAAATTTGCATGGGTCCATCTGTTACAAACGGAGCTAGCCCAGTTGAAATGCTTTTTCAGGTGCCAGGCTTGCAACCTCACATCTGAGCTTCTAGGTTGGGTCAAAGATGTTTTCCAGCATTGTGCACCTACCTGGGATCTGGACTATTTAACAAGGGAATTTGACTTTGTAAGTAGGATCTTCCGTGGACGTAATGATGCTCGAGGGAGGAAATTTTTTTCAGAAGTACGAAGACTATTTGGTTTACAAAACTTGTTTTGTGATTTTGGACTTGCATTCACTGTATTTAATGTTGATGGAGAAGAGCCACACACTGTTATCATTTCCTTGGTCTACATTGACATCCCTGCTTTGTTCTTTTGTATTGAGGAGAAGAAGCTGGCACTTCAAGATTACAATCTTGTTGTATCCTCTGAAGTCCAGGGAATGACAGAGCTAAATGATGAGAAAATTCCTCTTGGAAGGTGAAGTTGTTCAGAACAACTTCCTGGCAGAGCAACTATTACAATGTATTGAAGTTGCACTTGTTAGGTATAAATTCATTAGGTCTTTCTTGCTGGAAGTGATGCTTCCAGCCTATTCTGTAGCAATGGATGCATCCAAAGAAGAACTTACGTCTGAACTCAACTTTTTGTTCTTGTTCTGATAACCATGCGATTTGCTTTTGGAGGATCAATCAAAATTCTTCTTTTGGTCGCCCAATCTTTATATCCTTGGGGACAAGGATGTTTTCAAAGGGGATGGATGTTATAATGGAGTTATATGGTATACACAGATTGCCAATGTGGAGTCCATCTCACCGTCCAGGTGTCACCAGAGAAGATAAATGCTGAAGATAAATAGGCCAAAGAGAGGGGGAAAGACCGTCGAAGATGTAAATCAGTTTCTAATTGTTTTTTGTCTCTTTCCATTTCTCTGCAATATTTCTCCTTCTTCTGTTATTTCTTTCACTTGCTGTAATCTTCCATTTTAATGGAATACTATTACTTCACCGAAGACAGATTTTGCTCTCCTTGGTTTTCTTTTGGTCAGGTTGTGGTCCAACCACAACAGAAAGACCGCAAATTGGGATGTCGCAGCGCTGATTCAAGGTAAGTTCTACTATTGATTTCTACTCCGTTTTAATCAAATTCTGCGATTTTCGATTACCGATTGAATGGATTTAGCAATAAAGGTGTATTGGCTGGGATGGACCGTGGAAGGGAAAAGTCGTATCTGTGCATTCCACATTGGACAGGTCCCTTGGTTCACTGAAACATTGAACTAGTCTAGTCCAATTATTCTAGCCGACTAGACATTTCATTGCTGAGATTGTTGGCGAAATCTGAGGAAAAATCAGATATCTCCTTCTAGTTTGATTTCAAAATATCCCGTTGAATCCTCTCGATCTAACCAGATCAATATCATGAAGATAACATCTTTGACGTGGAGACTGCTTGTTGGATCTTCTGGCAGTTCTCCTTATTTAAATGTAGGAGAATAGGATGAATTCTCGTCACTTCCGAACTGCTGTGAACTGCGACCGAGTGTGAGGAAGAGAGAGTGAATGCAAAGGGAGTGAACACTCTGTCATTTCGGTGGACTGTGGGAGTAAAGGCGCAGAATTCAACTATTGTTAGTTTGGGTTTGCTTAAGTGAGACCATGGTGAGACCATGGGCTTGTGGCAATAAGAAATCCTACCGTTTGAAATCTCCCATGAGGTAAGAAATTGTGGTAGAGTTTTGGACAGTGGAGGCCCTACACCACAAGTAGTGTTTTCCTTGAATTGTAGATTTCGTTGCTGTATTCTGGATGGTTTCTCGCTAGTGATTTGCCTGGATAATTATTTGATTTGATGAATTTCAATTCTACCGATTAATTGTTTAAATTCTTGAAGTTTCATTTTGCCCATTTTGCTTGATAGAATCTCATATCATATTCTCTGCAATTTTGGATTCCAAAAAGTTTTCATGCCTTGTTCTATTCTATATAATTGTTGACTGCTCTATGTGAATATAGGAAATTGATAATGATGATTTTCTGTTTTGAATAATCGTTCACTGTTTCTATTAATTGACTTTGCCCGATAGACCTTCATGGGATGCTGTCTGATATTGAATTTTCAAAATTGATAAAGGCCTGCTCTGTAAACTATTTATTGTTCTCTATTACTTAGGCCTTATGAACTTTGCTGATTTTAAACTTTATTAGGTTTTGTTATCTCCAGCTTAATAGTCCCCTGTATAGTTGAATTCTGGATAATGAATCTGTCCATTTTAATACTCTATCATACCTTGCACGCATGCTTCGTTTGCTGGATTCTAGGACGTCGAATATATTGTTGTTGTTTTTCCTTTAACTGTTAAGCATATCTAGGTTGTTAATAAGCATTATTGTTTCCGTTAGTCGTCAAGCATGTCTAACATTTCGAATACATTTATATGTGCTGCTGTTTTCTTTTATTTATAGAGCATTTTGACGATATTCATAGTTGCTATTTCCGTTCAATTTTCTAAGCATGTTAGGACGCCAATTTATTTCATGCAATTATCGAGCACGTTTAATATCTGTTTCGCTGTCATCTTTCTATTCAATGTTAAACATGATTGCACGTTTTATTTTGCTGAATATCTAGCATGTATTTGCTGTTATTTTCTGTCACAAATTAAGCATGACTACACGTTTTATTTTGTTGATTATCTAGCATGTTTCTCTGTTATTTTCTATCAAAAATTAAGCATGTGTGCATGTTTTATTTCGTTGATTATCTAGCATGTTTCTCTGTTATATTCTGTCAAAAATTTAGTATGTTTGCACGTTTCATTTCTCTGAACATCTAGCATGTATCTCTGTTATTTTCTGTCAAAAACTAAGCATGTTTGCTTGTTTTATTTCGCTGTGATTCTGCTGTTATTCGTTGTCATTTTCTACCAAATTTAAGAATGATAATATGTGAGTATAGCTATTATTCTCTCATAAATTAGGAATTCCTTGTGATGTAGATTTGTAAATTCTTGATGAATGGATTGATTTGTTTATTGTTGTAATTCTAGTATTGCATTGACATACATCATGATGATAGAAACCTTAGGAAATGCCACGATTGAGTTGGTATTCATACGTAAGAGAAAATAGATAAAGTTAAATACATGTAAGGGAATTGGAGGTTGGGGAGGTGGTTCGGATCGTAACTAGGTAGACTCGAGATTATACCATTCCTTCAAGGGGAAGCGAGAGCTGGTCTGCCCTAACAGGAGACTCGAGATTATACCCTTCCCTTATCGGGTCGCGAGAATCTGTCTACCCAAGGGTTAGATGCAAACTAGCGGCCACTCTCCTTGCCAGGAACCTCCAACGTCCCAGTTCAATATATGAGTTAATATATGTAACAGTGAGTAAAGAACAGTTTGGGTGGATTCCATTATGACATAATCAGTTACAGGCAATACATTATATTGCATCATCTTTTCTTGATGGGCGTTAGGTCATGTTTGCTTGTGGTGTAGGTACACGCACGAGAATAGATGAATGAACAGTTGATGAAGGATTTGCACGCGCAGACCTTGTGGCTGGTTAGGCTAATGAGTAAGAGAAAAGAAAAGGTTTTGAAAGGAGTTTTGTAAAGTATTCAAATTATAAAAAGAAAATGAGTTTACGTAAATGATTTAATAGATGTTTTTAATTTGTAACGTGTTTTATTCAATTAGTCTTCCGCTATGTTTTATAAAGGGATTTAAGAAAAGAATTTTAGTATCACCTTTTTAATGGATTTAATAATGAAAAAACTTTCGTTGTTTTTATAAAAGAAAGGTCTTAAATTTCACATGATTTTTAAATGTAAAAAAAAAAACCGGGTTGACATGCTGTGATCGACCACCAGCTAGATATGCCAACAGAAAATTTTGTTACAAATGCTGCACCTAATTTCTGCCTAACTTCTCCATGCGTGACTGAATTTCCAACCTTCAAAATGCCTATAAATAGGCATTCTGGTTGAAGAAGAAAAACACGCCAGAAGGCAGAGGAGAGAAAGGAGAGAAGAAAGAAGAGAAAATTTTTAGAGAAAAATTGAGTGAAATTTTGGGTAAAAGCGGAATTACTCTGGAGAATTCGGAAGCCACAACGGGAGGAATTTAGGAGATCACCTCTTGGATTTCAGTAACGATCCTTTCCCTCTTGGGTTTATAGGTTAATTTAGTTGATAAATATTAGTCAATATTATCATTATTATCGCACTGTTATTTTAGAGATATTAATATTAATTGGAAATATTATTAGTGGTATAATTGTACTGTGTAAGTAAGTTCTTTATAAGGAGACTGGTATTTAATCGGTCCGTTGTGACCCTCTAGTCTTTCTTGAGAACTTACTTGGAAATGATATTTTGTCTAAGGAGAATTACTAAGGGCATTCTTTCTTGGAAATATTTATGATCGGTACTATCTACGATTAACAAAAGAGATAAAATAATAAATAATAGATTTTAATTAATAAATATTATTGTGAAGGTATTAACGTTAACGAGGGAAAGGATAAAGGCTAAACGCACTAAGGAACAAGGAGAAATCTTCAAAAGGTAAGAAATATGATATGGTGGTTAGTGGAGGCTTTGTATCACGAGACTATTTTATTTATGCATTGTATAATTCAAGGTTTTCTTTGAAATAATTGTTGTGAATTATATGCTTTGAGGATTGTTATGTGTTGCTATGCGATAGTTAAATCATATATTTTGAGGATTATTTTGAAGTAATTAATCATAGATTTCAAGGACTATTATGAAATAGATATGAATTGTCATTCATGCATCATGATAGAGCTTAAGAAAATGTGGCATGCATGGCATGAAAAAGAAAATGAATAAACTGAAAAATGGTCGTTTGGAGGGTTTGGGAGAGAGGGTGACAGTACTTGGTGGTGACACCCCTGATGGAAACCTTCAGCTCATGTAGAGTGTGGAGTTGGTTGAGCCACAAGATCAACAGAGGTATTCCTGCTCTCAGTCCTCAAACGTCAGATAGAGATTAGATGACGGTAGTGGTAGCACCTTTGATGGAAACCTCCACCCATGTAGGGATGGTGTTGGTTAAGCCATACCAACAGATGTATCCTATCTCTGGAAAGAAAAAGGAAATGTAAAGGAAAGGAAGAAAGAAATAAAAAGGAAGAAAAGATAGGTTCTTTTTTGAAAAATGATTGCATAAGCATAAGTATTTTATTCTATTTCTTGCTGAGCGTTAGGCTCATGGTATTACCCGTGATGCAAATGATTTTCATGTGGAAGAGGAGGCATTATAAGAGAAGGCTTTGAGTTATCAACCGGATTCGACCTGATGGGTTATGGCTCCAAAAGAATAAATGAGTTGTTCTAAATAATGGTTTTCTATAATTTTTAAAATAATACACTGTTGGATTTCATCTAAATGTTAAATTCCGCTAAAATACTCTGATATGTTTTAAAGAAAATGAAAAATTTTATAACTAAGGATTTAAAAAGGATTTGAAAACCTTGGGGCGTTACAAAATCAGTCTCAACTGGTTTATTAATGACTAGAGTCAAAAAAGCAAAAGGAAATCAATGTTTCACGGAGAAACCATTTGCCAATTTGTTGGGATTAGTCAACAACTAGTCGAACTGATCGACCAATTGTTTGAATTTTGATCAATTAGACTGCTTGAACCGATCGATCAAACACTTAACATTCGTTTGACCTCCTTGGTCGAACTGGTATACCGAACACTGAAGTTTGGTTGACTGGTTGGTCATTTGGTCGACTGCTTCCGTGGTCAACTGGACCTATACTTGTGCTCGATCGATGGGTGTTTAAACCTTGTTTTCAGACTGTATTTTCATGGAACTATTTTCATAAATTATCGAGTTGGTTCCTATTCTAGTTAGAGATTTCAACAATTATTTTGATAATCTTAAAAGCCTACTGATAAGTTTATTGTAATACATTTTGAGGCTTGACTGCTTTGTTGGATATTTGAATTTGGATATAGCACAATAGTGTAGTATATACATTAGTTGAGGTAGAAATTTATTTATTATGTTCAACTGTGCCCTTTATGATATTGATAAAACTTATTTTGAATTATATCTCATATTGTATGACATCAATTTTTACTATATACTTATATCAATGTGTGTATGAGGATTGTTCAATCCAAGTGAGGGTCATTGTTTTGACATTCACTTTCAACTATTCAAGAAGGTTTTTGTTTGTTCTATTAATAGTATTAGATTTTGGAGTGACTCGAATTCTATTAGATTGAGCTAATGAGCCCCGCATTGTAGATCTCATTTAGGATTTTTTTTATTTATAAATTCATGTGAGCCAGATGGCAAAACTCACAGTTGTATTTAATCTTCATAGTAGATTTATTCCTCTGCTTGTGATTTTTTTCCAAAAAAAGGTTTTCTACTTGAATCTAGAGTCCCAAATCATATATGCTTTTTCCAGTTATCATTCGATTTCTAACAAGTAGTATCAGAGCCTAGTTTGGAGAGAGATTGTATAATCTGGGTTTCAAAATTCAACGAAACATCGATTCTCTCCAGCTGTTCCGTATCAAACAAAGTTTTTGTAATTTTTCAAAAAATTACAGTTTTTTGGGAAAAAGACAAAGAAAAAAAGGGAAAATTACTCCCCCTGCCATTCGTCTTGTTCATAAGATTTTTTCTTCTCTACCCTCCAGTCGCCATCAGAAATGATTGACCCATGTGTCATGAAAGCTCTAAATTTTCTCTGTTTTGAGTTTGCCAAAGTCGTCATACCTTAGAGCAATAGGTTTGTCATTGATGGGTTTTCTATTCATCGTCAGTCGCCATAGATTTGCATTGATGTTCTCCATTTTCAATATCAAGCCGTTTTGATTGAGACTGTCACAAGAGTGTCATTTGAAGTTGATGATTTATGGTAGATTTGAAATCACAGGAATATCTAATATTCAAGATTATATTTGATTGAAGTTTAAATCAAGTTTGAATTTTGTAATATTTGTAATTATTTTTGGGTTATTTGATTTGATTTGATTAGATTTTGTGTTGATTAGTTATCATAGAAATATCTGAATTCTAGGAATAACTTTTTTAATCTTGTGATATTCGTGATTTTCTGTTTCAATTTTGGGAGAATATTTTACTTAAGCTAGGGATTTTGGATAAGATATTTTGTTGAAGAATGTGTTTCTGGGTTGATAAGATCTTTGAAGTAGATTTTGCACTTTTAGATCGAGATTCAATATTTTGTTATGGTAAGATAACAATAATGTAATTTTGAAGGATTTTTAATGACAATTTTGATATGACAAGTCAAGAGGCGAGATCTGCTCACCCAAATTTGGATGACACTTTGTGAGATTTGAAGATGTCATCATCCTGGCTTAATGGCGTGGAAGAGAAAATTTTGAATATTCGAAAATTTGTTTTTTACAGCAGAATTTGTTTCAAGGTGGAGATTGTTAGAATTTAGAATTCATTTTGTTGGGTCAGGCTTACCAGCATGCGCTATGAATCTCCTTCATATAATTCATGTCAAGGTGGAGATTGTTAGATTTTGGTGTGACCCGAATTTTATTGGGTTGGGCTGGGCTTATGGGCCTACATTATAGATCTCATTTAGGAATTTGTTTTCTCTATAAATTCATGTAAGATAGAGTTGCAAAACTTGTGGTTGTATTTCGATCTTCATAATTGATTTATTCATCTGCCTATGCTTTTTTCTCAAAAGAATTTTTCCATGTAAATTTGGTGTCTCACATCATATTTTCTTTTTTCGACTATCATTCTATTTCTAACAAATAGAGTGACGGTACAACTAACTATGTCACGTGTCTAGGTGGGGCTTCCTAAATTTGATCAGGGTTGTTGAACTTCATTGCGATCACTGAGTATTGTGTTTCTCTATTTCTATGGCATAGTGTGTTTGGAAATCGTAAGTGGCTCATTTTTTCCATTGATATTTTATATATGTTAGCAGTGACATATTTATCATAGTATATTAAATTGCTTTGAAACTAGCTCTATTGATGTTTCTTGAATATATTTCGAATTCATTTTTATTATTGATTTTTATACATGTTGTAATGGGAATGATTTTTTTTTTTAATTTTTATTTTGGAAATTCCTTCCCTGTCCTTGGGAGTGTTACGGACCCCGCACCCCCTTTCCCCGATTTCCTCCTTCTCCATTTTTTCCTGTCATTCTCTCACATCGCTCGCTTCCTTTGCCTCTCACGTTCTATTTAGATCTCTCTCAACAAACTATAGAAGGATTAGGGGACGATTCTTTTCTCCCCTGTGACGAAGAAGTTACTGCAGTAAGTCAATTTCTTCAACCCTGTAATCCCAATTTCTTACCCAATTTCTTAGTTGAAATTTTGATATGTTATGCCTCACCATTGGAAGGAAATCATTAGGATTTTTTTTTGGGGTGGGGGGTGGAATTCCACAGTTGTAGTAAGGACTTATGTGGATTTTTCTATTCAATTAATTTTAGGTTATTTTTAAGTGCAAATTTGAAATTTAATATATTAAAATTTAACCCAAAAGTTTATGGATTTATTTTTGGATAGGTACCAAACATTAAATATTTAAAATCGTAGACTCTAAAATTGGACTTTTTAGATAATTTGGCTAGGGCCGGTGATAAGCTCACTTTGAAGTCAGGATTTAATTTTACACACATCATTGCATAAATTTTTTTAAAAATAATATTTGAGATGTGTTTCATAGAATATGGCGTATCCATTTTATGGCTCGTCGGATTTTACAATATATGTAGTTTTTTTATTGTACATATTTTATTAAAGCATGCAGATAAAAATTACTAGATCAACTTGGTCGTGTGAACCAAGTTTGATAACCCCGATTTGGTGTCCTGTTTTACTTTGCTCACATTTGATTGTGGGAAGATGTGCTCGTTTGTTGTTAACTAGAGTAATGAGACAACTATATGTGTGTGTCGTGTCCCATGGCACAAAACTCTAAATCTGATCAGGGTCTTTATGTAATTTATATGATCGCCAAGCATCACTGTTGTTATGTGATATGCCTACGGCATGGTGTGCCCGGATTCCGTGAGTGACTCCATTTTCACTAAGATTTTATATAGTACAGGAAGTGTCTATTTTTATTACATTATAGTTGGTTATTTTAAACTTGTGTCCTTCTGTACAATTTCTAAACATGAATTTATGAAATACAAATTTTAAGATCATGCATGCTTAATCATTGTTCTAAATTAATTGTTGAATATGAAATTTGATTCCTATTGAGTTTATTCAACTTACCCCAATGACACTCCCTTTCAGGATTCTATCAACAGGATATTCAATAGCCGACCCAAAATTAAAATTTTTGGCAGATATTTTAATTTCCAGCATATTTAATGAATTTTTCTTGATAGACATTTTGTGAGATAGACTTTATTATGGATAACTGTAATTTTTATTTTACATTTTTATTCAGCACAGTTATTTTGGATTATATTGCTATGCTATATGGATATCACTTGTTGGACTTGTTTAGCCTATGTTTTGTTAGGCCCTAGCATGTAATAAATGTTTTAAGACTTTCACTGCTAATTATTAAACTTAAAGTAATAAAGGGTTGGGCGATTTGGTTCTTTCAGCCCAGTCGTTCTCTGTTCTGTCTTATGTTGTGGGTCGTGACACATGACACCCTTATTTTGAAAACAATGGATATATCACTTAGAATATTCAGTGAATTTAGTCAATTTGCATCAATTGACTCCCCCTTTCTAAGTTTTAGGCAAGAAGATTTGGACCAGCCAATGCAAGACTGAGCTCAGCATATGTTTTGTTATCTAGATATTATTTCTTTAAGAGCATTTACCTTGTTTGTGAGACTTTGTATCTTTTCTATTTAGTTTGTTTTATTTTTTATACTTCAAATTACGAGGTTATCTTTGATTTTTGCTAATTATTATTTATATTTTGGACCCTTACTATTATACTATTTATGATATCACAGTTAGATTTTTGGGTTATCCCATTGTTTTGAATCCTAACTATTTTATTTCATATTACATGTCTTCTACCGTGAAATCTATTATTTTTCATCGAGGGTTGGACGATTCGATCTTCCCATTGGTCAAATTACTCCCCATTTTCATTGTGGACTCCTTTCGAGTCATGATATTTATTGTATTGATTAGGTTTGCAACCATTTTTTCGCTCTTGGATAGGTTGCCACAGTTTTTACCAAACCTTATGAGTAATTTTTGTTTAAAAATATTATTTTCCTCAAACTCTGCCTCGTTTTTTTTGCATATAATGTCATATTTTCAAGCTTACAATTTGAACACTTTAGCAGGGATCATAGTAAGCGCAGTTAGATATAGTTGTTTATGAAAATTTCAATCACAAATCTGTAACTTCTTAAACTTCATAAATAAGGATCAAAATCTTAATTTTTGAGGTGATATTTGTAAAATCCGCAATTTTTGAATTTTATATTTTTTTCTAGTTAATTGTTTGCTTTGACCGAGTTAAATTTTCTTTTGTTGACTAGGTCATTGCCACGTGTTGTGGGTCTTCGGCCAGATTTGAAAGGGTCCAATGGTCTGTTAGCCTAAGTGTTGTTAGGCTTATTTGTTTTGATGATGATTGTATTGATTGGAATTATAAGTTGTTTATTGATAATTATGCTTAATTGTTTAATCATTATATTTATATTGATATTTATTGGAAATACCCTCAATACGGGTATTAAAATTTGCTAATATGTTTTATCTAAGTCCATATAGCCTATAAGATATTCATTAGGACTTAGAAAATTGTATTTGGGCAAAAAGGAGACAAGAGATCTACTAAAACAAGCAAAATGGTCGACCAAAACACTCTGCATGAAGATCTGGTCGATCAAGGCAAAATGGTCGACCAAAACACTCTGCATGAAGATCTGGTCGATCAGTTGATTGACCAAAAGTCAAATAGAAGGTTCCCAGGCTTTTCGGTCAAGTAAGTGGTTGAGCAAGAAGAAACTAGTTGACATCACAATATTATAGATTCCTTCCCAGTTTTTGATCGAGCAAGTGGTCAAGCAAGGGAAAAATGGTTGACCAAAAAATGGCCGAGAAGCTCGTAATCGTAAAAACACAGTCAATGGTCAACCAAACCTCAGCGCAGTAGACTACTACATATTCAGAGTCAATTTCGAGGTCTAAAAAGACTAAAGTGGTTGACTGGACCGATTGCCATAGTGACCAGTCAACCGCAGTAGTGACCGGTCGACCGTTGCAGTACAAATTCAACAGACACTTTCTAACAGTCATAAAAACGCAATGGTAACATCCAACGGTCAAAAAGCAGTCGACCGAAAGAGAAGTAGTCGACCGCCCAAGTAGTTTTTATAAATAAATGCACTACGAATTGCATTGAACAAAAAAATCCAACCAAGAGAGAAATGCTGCCAAACTTCATACTCATATTCTCTCTCTATATTTGAGTGCTAGGTCTATCCCCACACTTGATATTTATATTTGGAGAGCTTAGGTTCTAAATTGTATATTCAATTTCCACACTTTTGTATCCAAAGCGCTACATCTAGGGTGACGCCCTGCAACAGTCATTGTAAAGGCTAGATTGATGCCCGTGAAGATCAATCCAGAGGGTGATGCCCTAAGAATAGTCTGTGAAGGTTTGGTTGGCACCCGTGAAGCCAATCGATACTAACCGGGGAGGTTAGTGAATAAAGGATCTCTAAGTCGGAAACTTAGACCGCGAACATAGACGGGATTTGCCGAACCATGTGAACAAGCCAGTGTCAACTGTCTAAACCTCTCTCTTATATTTATGATTGTTTAATTTATTTTTATGCATTAAATCACTTAGGGTTAGAAATAATAATATCGCACAAAAAAGTCTAAAATGCCTAATTCACCCCCCTATAAGCGTGCACACGGTCTGTCATGGTCTACTAGTGTGTTTTGTGTTCCCTTGTGGCCCAAAGCTGCAAGATTCTGCCTAGTAAGTTTATTTAATCGTAATGTGAGTTCTTGTTTTGTTAATTAAGTTATGAGTTTATTGGGTTTTGTCAAATTAGAAATTAAGAATTTATTTAATATTTATGTTATATTAATTTATATTATATATATTAAATGAAGTAATTAATTTTAATTCATTTTCTTAAAAGGTTGTCTCCTTCCTTTTTCTTCTGGGAGTGTCGGCCACGAGCGGAGGAAAGGGAGTAGAGAACTAGCGAGTGAACCTCATCATTTCTCCTCCCGATTCGTGTTGTCAGAGTTTCAATCTACGTCTCTTATGAAGGAATTTTGCGGGTAAATCTGTTTTTAAGGTATTTATTTGAGTTGTGTGTCGTGTTGAATGTTGGGACCGAATTTGAGCTTGTAAGATCAAAAATTCGAAGTGTTTGGTTTAGGGTTAAAGCCATGGAGGCAGAAACCCAATAGAGAAAGTATTCCATTCTTCCTCGCAGTGTGGTCTGGGTGTTAAGTTGAGGATCCACGGTGAATACTTGACAGAGTGTTCGCTAAGGAACACAGTCGCAAGGGTTCTCTCAGTCCACATCGTAAAGTGTTCTTTGTCCACAGCAAAATGAACATGTGGTCTGCAGCAGAATGTGTTTGCAGTCCATGTCTCGGTCCACAATGGAATGTCTCTCGGTTCACGACAGAATGTGTTTGTAGTTTGTGTCTCGGTCTACAACAAAACATGTTTGTGGTCCGCAGCAAAACATGTCTCATTTCGTAGCAAAATCGAGTTTAAGTGACCAACGTATTTCGCACGTGTTCACAAAATTAAAATGTCTGTGGACTTTCTGTGTTGTACATTGCAGCAGAAGGTGAACATGTTGTGAGGGCAGTGTTGCTGGTTTTCAATTTCATGCGAAGGTCCTCGTGGATGCGTTATCTTGCATCTGCAGATGTACTATTTTTCATCTGTGGGTACATAGTTCTGCACCCGCGAATGCCTTTCCACTCTGTTTCTTCTTATAGTTTTCCAATTTGGGTTCCTTTATGGTCCCTAAAAGCAATAAGGTGGGTTGTCAACTATTACAAGGTCTCGGTTGACCTTTGCTTTGTCTCGTTGACGTTGGGTGGTCTCATTTGGCCATAGTCGTGTTGTTAACTACGATTATGTCTCCTTGACTGCTAAGTTGCTCAGTTTGTAAGTTTTGTGTTTTGTCAATCGCAATCGTGTCTTGTCAGCCAGAATGCTTTCGGGTTGACTGTTGTTGTGCCTGGTCCCCCATTGTTGTGTTTTGGACGACTGCACAACATGTGTTTCATGGAGTATGAATCTGGGAAACATTACTCGACTTCCTCGGCCATGTCTTGTCTCTGGATGTGTAGGTTCTTAGTTCAATGTGGGAGTTCTGTTCCTCCTTGTCTTTAATCAAGGAGTCTTGTGTAAATCATTTCGGTCTATTTTGATTTTCGGTTAGGAGACTTATGTTTTGTCTCTAGTGTCTATTTGGGGTTTCTAGTCTTGGTACAGGACTTGTTCCTTATCCCTTTTGTGATTATTGAGATTCTGACATCGGTCTTGTCATAGGTTTCAGAGATGTCATTGGTTTCAACTCTCATTTCTGATAGCACGTGGAGCTGGTTAGTTGGTAAGGTTGTTGAGGTTATCTATGAGGTCGGGATTTTTACACTTTATATACTGCATTGCATCATAGTTTTCTAACTACTATTTTGTGGGTTGCCACATATGAAAACCCAACGTGGACTATTCCAAAAGTATGTCTGTTTCTACATATGTAACGATCCGTTTTTCCTTATAATTTTCCATAGCATTTTTTAAAAAATGTGTGAGAGATAGGATTGAATACATAGCAAAAGCATTTCTCATTCTGTTAAAAACCATTTCAAAAGATACACTTTATCATTAAAACATTTAAAAATTTCTTAACATAGTATTACTAAATCCTTACTTAAACTTCATATAATACAAACAAAATAGTTCTCCAAAGCTAGGTGAGTCATAACCTATGGGTCAAAAGCACCAAGTGTCATAAGTGCTTGACATAGCTATGCTCCTTCATCTCTAGTCCACGCCATCAATCTATACTTTCTTCAGTTTGATCAAACTCCTCACCTATATCACAAGATTTGCCTATGAGCCTAATGCTTAGTAAGAGATAAATAAATATAAACAATGTGATGATCATGTTATGCAACGTTATAAATGTAAAGTGCATTTACTTTCAATCCATTACTTATAGTAGTATAGTAGTCCAAACGTTGGAGATTATTAGTCCAAGGGAAGAGATATATCCTATGGTCCATCTTAGGTAGAACCATCACTCAATCCCATCATGGGAAGAGATACATCATCATGTAGTTCTCTTAATCAAGACCGTCACTAAACCCCCCAACCTCACAATGCCTATTTATGTTTATTCAGTCCATTTTTAGTTTCATTATCTGTAATGCCCCTTTTTGTAAACGTTAATTTTGTAGTAAATTTTTGTAATATATATATATTTTTCTATAATCACCATAATAATTAAACGTGACTTAAATACCATTTGGAAAAAAACCATACTTATAAACCTAACAACTAAACCGTGTATTCATAAAAGTCTTTGCAGCGAAAAAACATTTCATCTAAATTAAAACATAACTTTTGCCAAATCCCAAGTTTAAAAGTCCCCTCACCATATTTAAGTGAAATCCTCTACTTGAAATAAAAAACCCAAATTCATAATTGTAGGACCATATGCACGCCTATAGAGAGGGGGGTGAATTTAGGCGTTCTAATCATTTTCATGCGATATTTGATTTTTTAAACCCTAAGTGATTTAATGGATATAAATAAACAAACAATGCATAAATGTAAGGAGAGTAAGGAAAGAGAGTGCAAACAATGTTATTCACGCGGTTCGAAAAATCTCACCTATGTCCGCGGTCCAAGTTTCTGACTTGGAGATCCTTAATTGTCCAACCTCCACAGTTGAGATGTTTAACTTCACAGGTGTCAAACAAACCTTTTACAAGCGACTCTTTCTCAGGGCATCATCCTTTTCTCTTTGACTATTACAGGGCATCACCCTTCACTAGACTAATTTGTAGGGCGTCACCCTTTTCATATGAGTACAAATGCGGAAACAAAAATTACAAAGCTTCCTAACTCTCCCAAATAGAAAACTCAAGTTTGGGAGTACAGAGAGTTAGGTTATACGCTCACAAATTGATTTGGAATTGAGTACGAAATCTGGCAGAGTTTTGCCTTAATTCCCAGTTCATTTTCATGAGCTTTGGAGTGTCTTATATTTATAGACACTGCAAATTTGGTCGACGAAATCCTTTTTGGTTGACCATACCCGACCATTGAAAATTAGTTGCTTTGTGTTCTGCACATTTTCGGTCGACCACTTTTCTTCTTGCTCGACTACTTACTCGACCAAAAACCCAAGGATCTCTCTGTGTTGTTTTTCAGTCGATCTCCTTGTCCGCACCGTTGACCGCTTAGTAGTCCGAATATTCTGGGAGCACTCTGTGTTGCATTTCGGTCGTGTGCTTCAACCACACCCTCGACTGCTTTGGCGACCGCTTATCCTGGGAGTGCACTGTGATGATTTTTGATTGCTCCCGTTGACCGGGTCCTCGACCGCGTCCATGACCACAGCCTTTTTAGAGTGTTTTTGGTCATCTCCCCTTTGCCATTCTTGATATTGCTATGTCCCAATATGATACATATTCACTACATAGAATTATATAAACATGTTAGCACACTTTAATACCCATATTGAGAGTAGTTCCAATAAATATCAATATAAATATTGTGATTATACAATTAAACATAAAATCAATAAACAACTTATAATTACAATCAAAATATTCATCATCAAAACTATTAAGCCTAACACCATTTAGGCTAACAATCTCCCATTTTTTTATGATAATAAAATATTATAAGTTGGTTATTCGTAAAACTAAGCGTGTGCATATGTTATTGCATATTTGATCTCTCTCCCATAGTTTATTCAATATAACTAACTTTTAATTACATGCTTTATAACTTATACCTTTTTCTCCCCCTTTTTGTCATAATAAAAAAGAAATCATAAGGAGGAGAGTCTAACAATCAAAACAAACATTATTCTCCCTTTGTCAAAATTTATACCAAAAAGAAAACATTAGAGGGAAATTATCATGCAATCTCTTTAATCAAATTTTCTCTCCCCCAATTATCATAAGCAAAAAAGAATTCATGGGCATAGAGAGTTTATACAATAAGAAATCTCCTCCTTTGTCAAAATTCAAAGTATAAGAAAAATTGGAGAACTTATCACAATTTAAGCAATCAATACAATTTATATTCTTCTCCCCCTATTGAGTTATCAACAAGAATATATGAAGGAAAATCCATTCAACCAAACAATATAATCTATTTTCAAAAATAAGATACCAATTGAAATAATCTATCTTAACAAAACATTTCTCTCCCCCTAAATCAATGTACAACTTCAAATCATTGGGGATTTGTAATATAAGAGTAATATCAATTGTTAGATTACCAATTGAAAGAAATTTATTGATGCCAATTGAAATTTAAGAATGATACTAATTATTACCAATTGCGTAAAATTTATTGATACCAATTTGTTGTAAAAAAAAAAATTGTCTTCCCCTTTTATCAAAATGAAACATCAAATAATTTGGGGAAATCAAAACATCAACCAAAATAATTTATCTAATTTAATTCTTCCCCTTTGTCAATTAAACATGCATAATAGTTGGGGATTTATGCATCAAAACCACTCAATTCTATTTTCTCCTCTCATATTAATGACCAATTTAAATCAATGGGGAGTTACTATATATCAAAATAAAATTCCAACAATCTTTTAATATATACAATTTATTATACCAATTGTTGGAATAACTATTTTCAAAAACAAAAGAAAAGTGATACCAATTTAAGTATTATACCGAAAATAACCAATGATACCAAAACAAAAAGAATTATACAAATAAGAGAATCAAGAAAATAAAATTTTATCCTATCTATCAATTCAAATTAATTCTTTATCTAATCAAGAGTATTATTCATCAAACATATATGCATACTCTTGATTTACTATTGATAAACATATAAGTGTTTTTCTTAGGCACCCAAATCTCTTTGGGCACTCTATCCTTAGGAATGGTTCCTTTAGGAATCCAAACCAATTTAGAATTTGTCTTTTTATCATTTAATTTTATAGGGCAAACAAAGGATTTATATCCTATGCAATTACATACATTACAAGTAATAAGATTAACAAAGAAATTATTGTACTTTTTCTTCTTTACAAAGGGTTGATAGCCAATTTTGGCTTTATCAAATGTAACTCTTTGCTTTCCTAAAAGCATATTAAAATTTTTGCTACCATTAGTAAACTTAAGCATAATAGAGTTCAAATCAATATTTGTCACTTTCAATTCATCAACATCAAACTCTAAAGACTTAATAGTAGCATTTGAAGATTCAACCATGCTTTTCAATTCACAATTTGATTTTCCAAAGATTCAACCAATTTAGCATGTTTTTCAATCAAATTATTGTTATCCTTCTTCAACAATTTGTATCTACGTTTAACGAAATTAAATTGTTCAAATAATTCTTCAAACGGTTCTAGTAATTCACTATCATCATTAATATCATCAAATTCACTAGAAGAATCGTTAGAAGAATTGTGTACCTTATCCTCATTGGCCATGAAGCAAATGTGAGATACCTCTTCAATCTCAGAAGAAGAGCTCTCCGCGCTATCATCCCACGTGGCCTTAAACGCTTTTTTCTTTGAGGCTTTGAACTTCTTCTTTTCCTTAGGACACTTGATTGAGGTATGTCTGGATTTTCCACATCCAAAGCATACTATTACTTTCTTCCCTTTTTCCTTATTCCATTGAAGGTATTTGAAGAACTTCCAAGTTATGAGCTTTAAATCTTCATTTTCATCTTCACCCTCTTCCCCAAAATCATCTTTTCCCTCGGATTTATCTTCCTCCTTGGATTCATCATGAGTGCTTGAGGAGACTTTGAAGGCTATGTTCTTCGGTTTGAAGACTTCCTTCTCCTTTTGTTCCTCCTTCTCGTTGCTTATTACGTGATCTTGTGCGTCATAAGGGAACCGATGAGCTCGTCCATTTTTAAGGCCTTGAAATCACGTGCCTCTTGGATCACTATCACCTTTGGTTGCCAAAACCTTGGTAAGCACCAAAGAATTTTCCTAACAAACTGTTCGTTGGCATATATTCTACCAAGAACTTTTAAACCATTAGTAATGTTAGTAAAACTTGTAAACATACTAGTAATGCATTCATCCTTTTCCATGGCAAACAATTTGTAATCATGGATAAGCAAGCTTAATTTTGATTATTTTACTTGATTAGTGCCCTCATGTGTAATTTCAAACAATTTCCAAATTTTGAAGGCATTATCACATGCTTGTACTCTATTAAATTCATTACGATCCAAAGCATAATATAACATGTTAATTGCTTTAGCATTCATACTTAACTTTCTCATATCACTATTATTATATTTATCATCTAATTTTGGAACATTCATACCATTTTCAAGTTTAAGCGGAATGAAAGGTCAATTTTCAATAATTTTTTAAATTTCATAATTTTTCAAATTTCATAATTTTTCAAATTTCATAATCTATAGATTGAACATAAATTTTCATCCTAGATTTCTAATACGTATAATCATTGCCATCAAAATAAAGAGGTCTAAGCAAAGATTGTCTTTCTACACGAGTATTGAAATCAATGATAATTTATATACTCAATAGATTCAACCAAAATTATCCAAACAATCTCTAAATAACAAAAACCAATCCAATAGATACAATTCAAGCAATTTATATCAATATGCACAATATCACACAAAAAGTTTAATTTACCTGCTCTAATACCAATTGTAGGACCGTATGCACGCATATAGAGGGGGGTGAATTTAGGTCTTCTAATCTTTTTCGTGCGATATTCAATTTTCTAAACACTAAGTGATTTAATGGATATAAATAAACAAACAATGCATAAATGTAAAGAGATTAAGGAAGGAGAGTGAAAACACTGTTGTTCGCGCTGTTCGACAAATCCCGCCTACGTCCATGCTCCAAGTTTCTGACTTGGAGATCCTTAATTGTTCAATCTCCCCGATTGATAATGTTTGACTTCATGGGTGTCAAACAAACCTTTTACAAGTGACTCTTTCTCAAGGCGTCACCCTTTTCTCTTTGACTATTACAGGGCATCACCCTTCACTCGACTAATTCGTAAGGTGTCACCCTTTTCGTATGAGTACAAATGCATAAATGAAAATTATAAATATTCCTAACTCTCCCAAATAGAAAATTCAAGTTTGGGAGTATGAAGAATTAGGTTATACTCTCACAAATTGATTTGGAATTGAGTATGAAATTTGGAAGAGCTTCACCTCGATTCCCGATTCATTTTCATGAGCTTCGAAGTGTCTTATATTTATAGACACTACAAATTCGGTCGACCAAATCTTTTTGGTTGACCACACTAGACCTTTGAAAACTAGTTGTTGTGTGTTCTGCACATTTTTGATGGACCACTTTTCCTCTTGCTCAACCAATTACTCGACCAAAAATCCAAGGAGCTCTCTGTGTTGTTTTTTGGTCTATATCCTCGTCTCACCGTCGACCGCTTAGTCGTCCAAATATTTTGGGAGCACTCGGTGCTACATTTTGGTCATGTGCTTCGACCGCGTCCTCGACCGCTTTGGCGACCTGTTATCCTGGGAGTGCATTGTGATGATTTTTAGTTGCTCCCATCGACCGGGTCCTCGACAGTGTCCACGACCACAGCCTTTGCAGAGTGTTTTTGGTCGACCAAATTCTCCATTTTACTCGACCTCACATCTCCCCTTTGTCATTCTTGATATTTGTAAGTCCCAATATAATAACTATTCACTCATGGACTTTGATGAACATATTAGCACACTTTAATACTCGTACTAAGGGTATTTCCAATAAATATCAATATAAATATTATGATTATACAATTAAGCATAAAATTAATAAACAACTTATATTACAATCAAAATATTTACCATCAAAACAATTAAGCCTAACACCATTTAGGCTAACAATAATTGTTTTTGACATAAGTCATCACAAAATTTGGTTGAGACTCTCAGCCCTAAACCATGGAAATGACCAACAATCGCCAAGTCTCCTTCATGGGTAAGCTTCCTCAACCTGTACATCATTCGAGGCAAACACCATCGTTTCTTCCTCACCTACAATGCAAGGTTCATCTATAAGTCTAAGACTTAGCAAGTAATATATGTGACCATGAACATAACATGTCATGACATTGGTTTTTCTTTCTTTACTTCTTTTCTATTTTCTTTTGTTTCCTTTCTTTCTCTCTTCGGTATGGGTAGGCTCAGCTGTAGAGGAACACACCACTTTTCTCTACACTTTTGGGAGGTCTCCACCTTTTTTAGAGACAAACTTCACCCTTTTGAGAGTCCTCCGTTAGTTGTCATGCCATAAGACATAATGGCCTAGCAACCTTTTAGATTAGCCAACTTTAACCTTATCGTAGCAAGCTAATGGGCTAATGCACCCACCGGTACAGCCATTTGGGACAGCCTTTCCTCGGTATCATTTACATACATTTTGTCATCTTTTACCTCTTGTCTTTATCTTTTGGGCATGAGTCAGCTTGACAGCGGGACATACACCACATTCCTCCACCCTTTTGGGAGATCTCCACCCTTTTGGGTGATAGACTCCATCCTTTTGGGAGCCCTCCGTTAGCTGCCATGCCATTTAAGATATGATGACCTAGCAACCCTTCTGTACCAGTCAACATTAACCTCATCGTAGCAAACTAACAAGCTAATATCTCATCGGTCCACCCTTTTGGGATAGCCTATCCTCCTTACCCATTTACATACATTTTATTAACATTTTTATCTTTCTTAAATGCATATTCATGCATGAACATACATAAAAATACAATATAAACATATCCTCAACATATGTTGTACCATCCCATTTCCGTTTATGAATTTTTCATAAAATTTTGAATATTTTAAAATCCCATTAAAATATACTTAATTGAAAAACATCAGAGTATGTTACGCGAAATAAAAATATTTAACTATTTTAGAGAAATAACATAAATAAATACTTGAAATTCATAACTGAGTCTTTATGCATTTAAAATAACTTTTATTCATTTAGAGCCATAAACCCCAAGGTCGTTTCATGCATGGTAACACAAGCTTGCATCGCATCACACTTCATCAACGTTCACTTCAACCGGCTCACAATCCATACTTACATCACAAGAGGAATAATGAGCTTATTGACCAGTAAAGAATATAAAATGAAATGCAACCATAACCTCTATGACAACTCCACATGCTTAAGTCTAATACATCTGTAAGCTGAGTGAGAGTGACCTCTTCAATTTTCAAACTCACCACTTAGATTCATTTTTACGTGAGAGCATCCTCTTCAGTTTTCGAACTCACTAAAAATGGACCCACTTACATTACATTCATTTACTTTTGGGTGAGAACAACCTCCGCAGTCTCTGAACTCACCCCCTGTTGAGTAAGAGCAACCTCTTCAGTTTCCAAACTTACTCAAATGAGTTGTTTTCTACGTGTGAGCAAACTCTTTAGTTTTCGAACCCACGTAGAAAACACCATTTATTATCTTCATTATTAGCCCATGAGATGCATGACGTACAATCCTACTAACATGTCTACATGAATGTCACACACAACAGTTCATATATCGCAATCAATACTACAAACAACTAACAAACAATAACTATGCTTCAACTATAACATTAATTTTAAACACGTTTCGATTACACTATGATACCATACATCCAATTCTCCATCCTTGACATATTATTGCTAACTTAATCTCCAACAATATAAATACTATCCTATGGTATCCACCACTTGAATATGAATTAAAGATTTAACCTAATTAACTATTTTTTTTTTCATGCAAATAAATCTAATTTTTAATATCTATAGAATGCACCCATATATCTAATTTTACCATCTATATAATCTAATAAATTCCTATTATTCTCATTCATGCAGGAAATATCGTTTTAAGCAAACTATCTATTCACTGTGTATTCACCAAGTGTAAATAACCTAATTTAAAGTCTAGTTTAACAATAAGGAAATATAACAATTTAAACCTTGAACTATTTGAAAAACTAGGTATGAAAAATCCATTAACTATATGTAAATTTGCATCCTCTTCTCTCTTAATTTTCTATAGACTACTCTCTTACCATTTATTTACTAAATTCAATCAAGGTAGTGTGCATGGAAATAACAGGACTATTTACTCAATTGTGTTAGCACAGAATAAATAAGAAAAACCACTGTAAATGTAATGACCCAGTTTTAAAATACGTGAAATTTAAAACTTTTATAAAATAACTAAAATCTTTCATAAAACCTCTTTAAATTAAATCAGAGTTTTTTTCTAGAAGTCAGACCGTTAAAAATCATTTCTTTGGACTTGTTATGAAAATCGTTATAAGTGGTATAAAACTATAGTTATAAAATCATTTATCAAAATATAACGGAAACGTAAGAAATTCATTTAAGGAATATTAAACAAATAGTTATGTGTTAATTACAAATTACTTTTCTCTTTTACTTTTCTTAGCCTAATCAGCCACAAGTCTTGCCCGTGCAAATTCTTCATCAACAGCTTCTTCACCTGTTCATCATTTTCTCGTGCATATACCTATACCATTAGCATTTGTGAGCCCAAGGCCCAGTAAGAAATGAGGTATGCAGTATGATCATGCCTCTCTTTAATTCTTTTGGAATGGTCCGCCCCAAACCAATCTTTTCTTTACGTTTCGTTCATTCATTCATAACTCGTAAATCAAGCAGAAGATTGGAGGAACCCATGTGTGATGGTATAGTTTGGTCGGCTTCTAACCTCCTATGTGTAGCTAGTCCCATTCTCGACAAGGTAGGGTTGTAGCCTAGCTACCGTACTAAATCCGAACTACCCATCCACCTCCCAACTCCCCATCATCTTTTTCTTTCATTCATTTCATTTATCATTTCACTCAAATAATGCATATAAGTACCAACCTCAAAGGTGGCACTTGCTACTTGGTTCTATTATCATGATGCATGTTGATACAATATAACATAACGAAATGTAAACAATGAATATCAATTAATAGCAGTAATTAAAAGCGAATAGAAGAACGAATATAGCAACGAATTGAAACAGCGAATGACATGCATGAATTTGCAGAACATAACAGTAAAAGAAACGTCAATAATCTATGCATGTTTGGCAAATTAAAGAAAACAAGAATATTCTAAGCATGCTTGGCAATTCAAAGAAAACAATAACATAGATGTGCTTGACAATTTAACAGAAACAATAAAATACAGACATGCTTAGTAATTCAAATAAAACAATTATAATAAAGGTATGTTTGGCAATTTAAAGGAAATGATAACGATGTAGACATGCTCGGTAATTTAAAGGAAAGCAATAACAATATAAACATGCTTAGTACTTTAAAGGAAATCTAAGGGAAACCAAACGATAGAGATTAAGGCAATAACGTGCGAATAACATATGCATAATAGGGTATCATAGCAGAAACATAAACAAACAGTTTATGGAAAGACACTGCTAATGGTGTAGGGCCTCCACAGGCCAAAGACTCTACTCAATTTCTTACCTCGAAGCTTTAATGCGTATTCGTACTTAATTTTTATCCTTCTTGTTCTTTTCAATACCTTCATAATTAAAAACAGTTACTTAGTAATAGTTACAACTTATTAATTTCATTATCTTTTCTTTTCTTTAATTGCATACAAATTCTAGGAACTCATTGGCATTTAAAACAAAACATAACCTATTCCTATAAATGAGTCCACACCATAACAATACAGTGAAGCAAAGTCCAACCCAATTAATTATCCAATCATGAAGAATATGTGACAAAACCAATGCAACAATAGATAAAATCTTCCAACATGCAGACCATATATCCAATGTGTAGAACACTTAACTTTAATCTGACACGTGCATGAATTTAATTCAACATACATGCATAATTTCTCCATAATTTAATCCAAGGTAGAACCAATCAATAGCACAGAATACAATTCCCAAAGAGAGTATGCCTAATACACCCACACACAACAACAACCGGCAGAGACAATTCAATCCTCACAGAATATTAACCCAAGCAACATAATATTGATTTCCCAGAACACACATCCAATGTATTCACAGTTGCAGAAACAAACCAAAGGTTATCACAACCAACAGAGAACTATCATCCAACATGTTGATTTACAACATCAATTTAACTCCTACGTCCCACCATAAATAGCAGAACCATTTCTAAAACCAACAAAACATTCACAAGGTAGTATATATCCTAAAGCAAACAACCCATAACACTCAACAAGGAGAGCAGTTCACAGAACATCAATCCATTATTCAACAGCAAAACTAATCCAACACAACAGACTATTTCATCCAACCAGGTTACAAGTATTCACTCCAAGTTGCCAAAGTTATACTTAATCCTAGAAACAGGAACTAAAGGGCCAAAACATAATAGGAGAAGACTTCACCTTCTCCGCCAGCAACCCAACTCTAGTGCTTTCTTGCCTCTTCTCTGATGCGCCCCAAGGTCCCGTCACCTGAGTCTGAGCCAAGGGTTCCTTTGTTTTCTAACCTTTTTATTTATTTTGTAGGTGTTTCATCTCTAGCTAAATTGGAGGAGAGTTTTGATCAATTTCACACGGAGGAGTCGGTGCATTTAGACTAGTGGATGTCATGCTAAACATAGAAGAAATGGTGGGCTTTCCTTTCCCCCTAGAATCTGACCTCTGGGCGTTCAAGGCCACTTTAGGCATTCGGGAAGACTTCATTTTAAATTTTGTCCTTCATACAATGTGTATCAGACTTCCAGATCTTTCCAAAGTGGTATTTTGTGTTATATTTGAGGTTTGTTTGCTACGTCAAACAGCCCATTTACAGAGACAAAAATCTAACAATGGAATTATTTTATGTGTTTTATTGTTGAGATCATTTTTGTCATTTGAAGTTTATGGTACTTTTGTAAATTGTAATTTTCCATTAAAGAGGTATTTTATCCTCTCTAATGAATCCTAATGGGCAGATTAGAAACCCCCAAATTGAGATTGAACATTGGTTCTTGAGGAAAACCCTCACGGTGTTGGTTAGCTCTCGGCTACCTCACTTTTCTACATCCATCTTCTTGTTCTTGTGTGGTCTTGATAAGAAGGATTATGATACCTCTTCTAGCAGCCTCTTAGTAAAGCTGTGCTCGTGGTGTGGAGGTAGAAGACCTCAGCAAAACCCAATTTAGAATGTTGCTTCATCGAAACTTCCGAACTAGTTGCCCCCTTGGCCATTGGAGGGTTCCGTGGACCAAGTCAATTTCTTTTATTGTGTTCTTGATTTTCTTGCAAGGTAATCTTTTGTTCTTGATTCTCTAGAGTTATCAATCTGTCCATTTGCGTTTGGTGAAGATTTCCCTTAGATTGGTTTTTGAAAATTGGAGCTATAGAAGGAAATAGTCTATTACCGCAAATCTGTTTCAATGGAATCAAGATCTGAGCTTTAGAATGCATCACGCACAACTCTGTGTGTGCGCAATTTTTGAAGCTAAGTTTTGAGAGGTTTATGCTTGATTATTATTTGTTTGTCCTATAATTTTGGTGATCAAAAGACGTATGAAAATATAGATATAGTCGTTTTAATATTAGTGGTCAGAATCTGTTATCTGAAACCCTAATCCATGAATCATTTTCCTTGAAGCATAACTCTATTAGTGCAACGATTTTGGAGCTAAAATTTGAGAGTGATAATATATGGATTATTGGCTACTTGACCTATAATTTTGGGACCCAAATCACGTTTGCAAGTCGAGTTATTTTTGTTCTAATCTGAGTGACTGAAAACTGTTTTAATTGGTAAACTTCCGAATTGATTATTGCTGAGTGCATATCTCCGTGTGTATTACGATTTTGAGTGTGAAATTTTAACTCCTCCAAAATTGGGGTTTATCTAGCCCAAGAAGTGTTCGATCGCAGATTTGAGGGCTTAAACGATTGATTTAGGGGCCGAAACGGGGGTGTCATGGGGTTTACCCTATAATAAGTGCAGATCTCTGAGAGAGCTTCGATTTGATACCTTTTGCGTCCAATTCCGATACTTGTAGCAAAAGTTATGCTCGTTTGAAGGTGCAGAGGTCAAAAACCTAGATTGTGAAGGCCTGGACGCCGTGACGTCCAGGTTAGTTTGCCTGGATGCCGTGGCGTCCAGGTTCTTTTTCCTGGACGCCGGCGTCTAGATTCGTTTGCCTGGACGCCGCAGCGTCCAGGTTCGTTTGCCTGGACGCCGCAGCGTCCAGGTTCGTTTGCCTGGACGCCGCAACGTCCAGGTTCGTCCTTTTTTTAATGGCAAACGTTAATGCAATGTTGGATTTGTCAATTTCTCATACGTTAGTGGTTAACTTGTTAGCAAATATACCACAGTTATTGACTTGTCATTGATCAGAAACCACGATAGTTGATTTGTCATTTTCCCTTATTCTTTTCTTTTCTCATTAAAAGTGATTTGCCACTCTAGATGGCATTCTTTTTTATTTTTTCTTTTAAAAAGATAACATTTATCTTAATTTAATTCAACCTTCATAATTTCATCCACTTTCGAATATATCTTTTAGAATCAAACTTAGTAGTTAAACAAAGGGAAAATGACATCGTAGTTTGCAATCAATGATGAGTCAACTACTGAAAAGTTTTTACTAACAACTTGAACACTAAACTGTAAAAAATCGACGCTGCAAACATCACTATTACTAATTGAGAAATATTACTGCGAAGACGCTGCCAATTCTATGTTTACTCTCCGCAAATTCTAATTTTATACTAAAATTGCAATAATTGAAGCAATATTGTAACAACCCGAATTTTCGTAAATCTTGAAAATGCGTAAAAATTTAAAATTTTCTTTTTAAAACAAATCAGAGTGCGTAAATTCGAATCACTACTAACTCTTTATTAAAACTCGTCATCAAAACCAACTTATTAATTATGCGGAAGCGTTAAAACCATCTATTTAAATTCTTGCGGAAACGTTATAAAATATCCTTTTTAAATCATAGCAGAAACGTAAAAGTTCTTTCAAAAGAAATAATAAATAATACTAAACCATTCGATCATTCCGTTTATCAAATAAAACTGAACCATTACTTCATTGATTCATAACCTTTTTCTTTCATTTATCTTTTTGTCTTGCCAGCCCGAATCTTGTGCGTGCAAAATCATCCACCTCTGCCTCATTATGCGTTTCTCATTTACTTCTTATCTGTTTACTATATGTTCGTCATTGTACCTACACCACAAGTAAGAACGTGAGCTTACGCCCAGTTAGGAGATGGGGGAAAACAATTATGCATTTCTCTCTTTAGTTCTTCTTGAAATGGGGGCCACCCAAATCAACTCTTTCATTACGTTCATTTTCTTCGTTCGTTCTTAACTCATACATCGAGCTCGAGATTGAGGGTTTTCCTTTGAGATGGCGTAGCTGTACGGATTCTAACCTCCTGTGGGCATACTAGTCCATTTCCCGACTTGGTGAGGGTGTATCCTAGTAGCTAGGCTAGATCCAGACTACCCATCTACCTCAACTCCTTTTTCCGGCATATATCCGCCTTTAGGATTCTTTCTTTCTGTTTCGGCATATACCCGCCTTTAAGATTCTTTCTATTCCGGCATATACCCGCCTTTAGGGTTCTTTCTATCCCGACACATACCCGCCTTTAGGGTTCTTTCTTTCTGTTCCAGCATATACCCGCCTTTAGGGATTTTTCTTTTTCCTCACTTATACATGTGGGTACCATCTTGAAGGTTACCCCCTACTTGGTTTCTATTAACATGAACATATACATTATATCGTACGGAAATTGAAATACACAATAAAATAAACATACTACAACAACTTACACATATAAAGAATTGCAATAACTTAATTGATATCGAATTGTAATAGCTAACGAACACCATAAGACAGTAAAGTAATGTACGACACATATCACTAACTAACATGCTCATCGAAAAATAAACATAAAAACATGCTTGAATTGATTTTCATGAGGACATGCTGAACTAATTCAATATACTAATTACCAAACGTGCTCATTGAACTAAGCTAATGCTATATTTAGTCCATACTATAATTTCATGCTCTTAACATATAAATAAGAGTTTGTTAGATTACATTGAACTAAAACCAGAGGATTCCTATCCAAAACTAAGAAATACGTTACTCATTCACAATCCATATTAAAGAAAACAATGAAAATCCTTAATACCCTCGTTCTTTCGTTCGTTCAAATCACATCATAGCAGTTTTCATCTTTTACGTCCGTTCATTCTCATCATACATTTCATTTTTCATTCCATCATTGATAGATATCTGTAAAGAGTTCATTCGTAATTTTCTCTTTTCTTCATTAGCTCAATTCACTTTCTTTTTCACAATATCAAAAAGGAACTTAATATTCATCCTAATAAGGCAATAATAAGAATAATCGACTTCAAACACGAAACAACTCACACACACTTTACTTAGGTGTAGGGCCTCCTCTGGCCAAGACAACCCAAATCCTTACCTTAATTCTTCAATGCAAGGCTGGCGCTGCATTCTTATCCTCTTCCTTTTTCTGACACCTTCACAATCAACACATTTCCTTATCAATATGGATAACACTAACCAAATATAGCATTGCCATATATTTCAATATCCAGAGTCCCTATTTAACATATTTGAAATCCAACAAGATTGCACTTTCAACTTCCATGACTGTCCAACAACATATTAACAACTTAAACTTCATAATCCAACAGTTAACCAAAGGAGATACATAACAACTAATCCAAATAAGTTAACAATTCCCTTAATGTCCATCCAACAGACTATTTTAAACCACAGTAACATTCAAAAGTTCTATCACTCAAGACGGAGTCCAAAATGGGAGTCAATTAATGACTTAAAGCCACGGTAAGAAACAAGGAACCGTAACAAAACAAACAGACGCACAACCAATATGTAGAATCCATTATCGAGATCCAATAGAAACACAACATCGAACTTATCAGTGCATAAAAGAGAAAACAGGGCATTGTCTTTCCAAAACAGCAACAAAATGGAACTCATAAACCAAGCAAAATCAGAGTAATATCATCGGCATTTTTCCTCATCCAGAACAGGTTACATAACTGTAAAGACATGGACGAAATGCAAGAAATCGTCACCTAAATCGGAGAATGGAGAAAGCTAATTTTCCTCCGCTGCTTAGTCTCCCTCTCTCGTCCAATACTGCTTAAATCCAGAGTAGAAAACTAAATGAAAATCCCTCTCTGAAACCAAAACATGATCGGACTCTGCATTACTCACCAGAGTTTGAGAATCGGCGAAATAGAGCTCCTTGGCTCTGTCCTCGCCTTCCAGAAGCATCGATGGTCCTGTCCTCTGCGATCGACAACCTTTCATCGCTCGCTGTTGTCGACTCTCGCTCAAACATTGTCGTTGGTTTGTGATCAATGACAAGTCAACCACTAGGGTATTTTTTTTAACAAATTAACAACTAACGTATGGGAAAATAACAAAGCAAACATCGCAGTTACGTTTTTCGTTCTCCGTTAACAAGTTAAAAACGCGGTGTCTCGCTTCAGACACCGTCACCAAGTTTTTACGTGAGGCACCGCATTTTTACGCGAGGCATAGCGTTTCTACGCGGTGTCACTGCGTTTTTAGGCGAGGCACCTCGTTTTTACGCGGTGTCCAGGCAAACACGCGTCCAGGCAAAAAGGCCTGGACACCGCGGCGTCTCTGGAGCTCTCTATTTGTCGTTCTCGATCAATTGTGTTTCATGGTTACTTCGAATTCGTTATGTATATGTTTTACGAATGCAATGTTTTTATTGGTTTTTTGACCTCTACACCTTCAAACTAGCATAACTTTTGCTACGGATGTCGAAATTGGGTGTATAAGGTATCAAATCGAAGCTCTCTCAGAGATCTATAATCGTCATAGGTAAACCTTAGGACCGCCTTTCTCAGCCCCAAAATCAATCGTAAAAATGCAGTGTCTGGCGAGGCACCGCGTTTTACGCGGTGTCTTGACCACACACCGCATTTTTAACTTGTTAACGGAGAACGAAAAACGTAACTGCGATGTTTGCTTTGTTATTTTTCCATACATCAGTAGTTAATTTGTTAAAAAAAATACCCTAGTAATTGACTTGTCATTGATCACAAACTACCATGGTTGATTTATCATTTACTTTTTTTTGTTTTTTTCTTTCTTTTCTCAATTGATTTTCCTCCTGCGGCGGCCTGTTCTTCTCTTTCCTATTCGACCTTCTTTTAGGTTTTCTTCTCTTTATTTATAATCTTTCCATTTCCTTTCATTTAATCAACCTCGTTTATTTCTCAACAAGTTCCGCCACATATTTCTCTTTTATATTTTAACCCTTTTTTTTTCCTCTCTCTCTCTTCACTTTAATCATTGTCTTTTTCTTTTCCCTTTTTTTTTTAATCTATTTCCACTTTTCTTTAAACTATTCCTTTCTTCTACACGTCATTCCTTCTCCATTTACATATTTTAATCTTTTTTTTTCTTCATATCACATAACCTTTTTCTTCTTCCAAAGTCATTTCTCTTTCTCTCACTTCATTTTTTGTTTGTATTCCAAATTTACCCTTTTTTCTATCAATATATATATATATATATATATATATATTAATTGATCAATTGATCGACCGAAAGTTAGTGATCGATCGATCGGTAATGAACCGGTCAACCTCAATGGGCAAATTGCTTTGTAATCTGTTATGAATCGACCTCGTAGAATAGACACGCATATTATTGGGTCAATTACACCTCGGTTGGATTCCTAGTCCCAGTATACGGCCCTTCCACTTATTCCTTGAGGTTTATTGATGAGAATTCTCGTGTTTGACATGTTTTAGATTCTGACGAGTTTGTGGACTTTGAGCAAGTGTCAGACGTTGATGCTCCTTTAGATAGAAGGAGAGACCGCCATTGAGATAGGGGTATTTATACAGAGTTGTTTGCATTGAATAGCATAATTTTCTAAAATCATATTTTTTGAATTACCAAATATGAAAAACCTAACGGGAAATGTACAAGAATTTTACACATTGCACGTTTATTACATATTATGATATGTTTGGATTCTGATTTTGGGGCGATGAGTCCTCTTGATACTTTGGACGGTTTCAATGTCAAAGTATCACGAGGTTATCCCTGGTACATCTCCTACTGCATGGAGATGGTTGATTGTGCGTTGTGTGAAAGATGAGATTAGAAGGTGATGACGCTTCCTTAGGTTTTGAATCCCTAAACTTGATAAAGGTGCATGTTACGGCTATGTCTTCTCAGAGCTTACTCTCTGACAACCTAGGTGACACGTCAGGTCTTCGAAACGCCATCATTTGTCTTCCTCTAGGCTCATGAGGTGCTATCCAGAAAGGGTCGCCGCCTTTTTGTGTGATAGATCGGAGAGTCCCTGAGTGTTGCTCCATTGTCACTGAAAACGGTTTTCAAAACAAGATACGATGATAGTATTTTAATGTACAGTTGTATATGTATACAACCATGTTTTCTTAATGTCTTATCGGAGGCCATTGAGGCTAGATTTCCTTAAAAGATAAAAATGATTTGAAATGTCTTAAGAAACGTGCATAATTACCAAACACTCATAGTTTCTATGAAAAGAGTAGAACAAGTTTTACACGCACATAGCATTTAGTATAAGTTTTCTACTGAGTTTGTCACTTACCCCAATGACCCCTTCCCTCTAGGTAAGGAGAAGAGTAGCTAGACTTGTGCAGGATCAGGTTGAAGATTTCGTTTCATATTCTAGTTTGTTTCTTAGTTGAACCTCTATTTCTTGGTAAGTAAACTGTTGGATAATCTGTAAGGTATTTTTGATTCAATTTATGGTGATGCAAACCTAAGGTATTAACGAACCCTAGACCCAACAACAAACACGAAATTTCACAATGGATCATCGTACGAATCAAGAAAGTGTAGAAAGGATTTTGACTCTAGCCAAACCTGTCAACTAAAACCAGAGTTATCAGAAGAGGAGCTTGACCCTAACCAAACAGGTTGGTTGAACCAAAGCTATCAAAGGTTTGATCTTTCAAGATTGAAACTTGAAGAGATCAAGTTCTTCGTAAAGAAGAAAAAGAGAGGAAACCTCACAAAACACACAAATGTTTTTTTTTTTCAAAATTCAATCCCCTCTAATGAGGCCTTACACTTGTTTAAATAGGCAAAAATTAGGTTAACCCTAAAGCATTGCAAAAAGACCAAAATAACCAAGAAAAATTGTAAAAATTAGGGTTTAGAGTCGAAGGGACAGCGGGGGTGCGTGGATAGGTGCGCTGGGCCTGGCTGTGGGCAGAGCCGCGCATACTGGACTGGACCGCGCATGCTGGGCTGGGCCGCGAGCATGGTGGAATGGATCAGGGCGCGCGGTCGGATGCTGACGGGCTGTAACGCCCTGTTAATTTAAATACGTTTTTAACGTTTTCAAAAATAATCATATAAAATTTTTCGCTTATTTATTCAACATTTGAAAACCCATTTGTCTAAAGAAAACGAAATCAGAGTAAATAATACGGAATTTAAAACTTAGTTCCCAAATGTTTTTAGCGAAATACCAAACTCCCTAATACAACGTTCATAATATTCAAAATAGTAAATTACCAAAATATCCCTCTCCCCTCAAAACACAAATATCAAGTACCAACAATTCTCAGATTACACTAGCAACACCCAACAGGTCAATTCGGTTGATAACACGAGGGGTCATCCTGGAACGCCTCCTCCTCCACTGGGACAAATTCTTCATTGTAATAGTCACCTACATTACGGGAAAAACAATGAGCCTAATGCCCAGCAAGAATCAGAATATAAATGCATGGCATATGATGCATGTTCATACGATGTATTACAGAGGAAATCCATATCTCATCTGTTATTTGGGACGATGGATAAGTCAATTGCTCTCGTAGCTTAACCTATGTTTCCTACGGGGAAACACGCCAATAGGGTGTCACTACGAGCCATACCCAGTCGTTTTGTTGAAGACATTGGGGATTTCAATACAAGAGAATCGAGAATCTTACGATTCTCGTGGCTTAACCTATACCTTCGTGCCCCCTACGTGGGGGTAGGCACTCCAATAGGGATGTCACCATGACAACCATTCTTAATCCTTCCGAACCCCCACATGCCTATTTACGTATATTAGGATGACATACAGTATGTGAACAGTTTCATAAATCCTAGGGTGATGCGTGAATGTCACAAAATAAACCAGGGAATATAGTACACAAAAGAAATACAATTAGTGCACACGAAATTGTAAGGCAACATAGCTTAAAAGCAATATATACACTTGTAATTTAAAACAACATGACTATTATCATTTCATCCTATTAACTAGTTTTAACATTTTGCAAGGCATCATAAATAGCATTGAAGTGTTTTTTTAACCATTTCGAGCAAGGAACACAAAATAGATTCAAACTTATTTGCTGAACAGGACTCAACTTCACCACCACATATTGGTTTCCAGGTCTGATTCGAAAGTTTAGGTTGTGGAGCATGTTTATAAATTCGATGATACTTCCACTAATTGATGGATAGTTCTTATTCCTTAAGATTTAGGCTAACATGCTTCAAATTTCCAGCAGCATCAAGCAATATATATATCTGCAAATCTAAAATTCTCATACTTCTCAAAATTTCATGCTTCTCACAATTTCTCATGCTTTCAAATTTCTCATGTTTCTCACTTATTAAATTCAACGATTCATGCTTGTCATTTGAAATAAAATCAATGCATTGGCAATTTAAGTAAAAGTATTACAGTTCTACATTTCCAGCAACTCAACCACAATTCAGTAATCCCAAAACAAATCAAACAATCATCCAGAACCCGTAATGTAGGGCCATCTTTGGCCAATACAAATTCCAATTCTTACCTCAGTGTTCACTTCAATATCTAGCAGAACAACCAATAGCAAAAACATGTCCTCAATCTCTAATCCTTCAAACAAAACAATATCAACATTCCAACCAATTCAATTCAAAGCGAAGTCCATAATCAATGCAACCTATCTCAAACAATTCCTTACCTCTGCTTCAATCCACGGTGATCAGGAATGGTTTTCCAACAAAGCAACGCGTAACACTCTTCACTCCACGTGGAAAGCCTTCCACTCTTCAGGGAAGACTGGACATGTTGCAAGGGAGGATTGGAGGAGAGATTCTTGGAGTGTAGATTAAGAAAACGGAAGAGAGAGAGGAGTTTATAAATGGGTTTCTCGGAATTTCCCGATGTTACGGACGGGAGTTGTCGTCCGCAGTCCTCGTCTGCGTCGTCCGAAAGTTGATTCGAGATGAGAAAATGCGTCCCTAGTCTTCATCTGTACCGTCCGCAGGTTCCTTTCGGATGCAACATGTCATCTGCATCGTCCGAAAGTGTCCAGGGTTTAGGACAGATTCATTCGGACGCCATTTTGTTCTCGTTCCCAGTCGTCCACATCATCCGAATTGTCTAGAATTTAGGACAGATTCATTCGGACGCCATTCACCCTCGTCTGCCATCATCCGCATCGTCCGAATTGTCTAGAATTTAGGATAGATTCATTCAGACGCTGCCTTGCATCGTCTGCACTGTCCATCGGCGTCCGCAATCCGACACTTAAGTATTTTTCCTAAGTTTTTCATACTTAGGTCATTTTTCAACATTAACCCTCTACTTTTTGTGCATAACTTACACTCACCGTTGTATAATTTGACGTAATATTCATATATTAGATTACCCAGAATTATTACATCATCAAAAAGGACAATACATTTTCGGAGTATTACACGGGCGCTCTCGGGAGGGCGCATTGTCGGGCAGGTTCGGATCAGGTGCGGGTTGTTGGAAGGGCGCGCTGACGAGGTGAGCTGACTGGCCGGATATTGCAGGATACGCGCTAACTGGGCGCGCTGATGAGGGGTGTTAACTGGCACGGATATGGTGGGATGCGCGCTGACAAGGCACGCTGACTAGGCGTGCTGACGAGGCACGCTGACTAGCGTGGATATTGCAGAATGCGCGCTGACAAGGCATGCTGACAAGGCTCCGGTTGGGCGACGATAGGTTCGCTATCGGGTAGGTCTAGATCGGGCTTGGGTGGTGGACGTGGCGCGCTGACGGGGCACGAATTCATGAGATGCGCCCACTAACTTGGTGAGGTGATGGGCTGTGCCGTGTGCTACACTTGAGCTCTAGGCTTCATTCTGGTCTGTACGCTGGGTTGCACGCTGGGTCGTACACTAGGCTTTGCTGCGCTGCGCGCACTATAGATGGGTCTTTGGGCCTTCTTGAAAAATACCCTCCTTTTGCATCATTCGACTTGTGCTTCCTTTTTTTATCTCTCCTCTAATGCTTAGTAAGCTCTTCAAGGCTTTTGGATCATGGATTTTGGGCTCTTGTTCTCGGATTCTTCTCGCAAAAATTTGTGGTTTTTCTTTCACTTTCTTTATCCTTGTTTTTGTCTTTGGGCCTTCAATGCCTCTCCTTGCATCTTGGCCTTTGTAGCTTTCCCAGATCACATCATCTGGACTTTAGATTGTATGCACAGTTTAAATATTTGGAACTTGTAACTTTTTATTTCCACATTATTAACTATCACAATCACTATATGGACTGTGACCCATCACAAGTGAGCTACGGCTAGAAATTTTATACAAGTCTTTTGCAAATTTTAGCAAGCCTTGGGCAGGGTGATCGATTCCTCTCCAAGAGCCAAGTCATTTGGCTCGACATTTCTGTCTGACAGGCCTCCGGGTCGTGACAGTTTGCATGCCATCGATCTTCTCCTCCATCGTACGATCAAACAGAACAAACCGATGTCCAAGCAGAACGTCGAAACCCGCCCAAAAGACTCTAGCCGACGTGCATGGAAGCTGTCGGGTTTGAGGTTCTACATCCAACGCTCAGATTCGTGTCACCTCCATCCCTCTGTTAAGAACAACTCAGCTCCTTCTGCTGCATGCAGAGCCTCACCGACATTTGTTTACAACAATTCTGAGCATGGTCACCAACCAAGCATCTATCTGGTGCTCTGTGAGTGAACAAGAAAAGATGAATTTTGAATCTTTTTCTTTGAAAATTTGTTGATTTGGTGCAACTTTGTTTTGGAATTTTTTTTGGAATTTTGGTTTATGTCTGTGATCATTTAGGTGGATTTATTCTACTTGTGGAAGCTGAATTTTGGGTTAGGGATATTAGTATTAGTCTTCAAATATTTGGGTGGAATATTTTGTTGAAGCTATTGTTTTTTGTGCTGGAATTTTGTTTCAGAAATTGCAAGAAAATTTGTAGAATTATTTGGGGATTAAATTTTGTGACAGATATTTTGGTTCCAAATATTTTTAGTGAAATTTTGAAATTCTTAGGGAAAATGAGTTTGTTAAAATTGGATATTCCATTGTTAGATCAGAACACAAGGTTTCAGTTATGGCAGGTGAAAATGCGAGATGTTCTCGCACTGATGGATTTAGACAATGCGTCGTTAGGGCTCGATAAAATGCTTATGTCATGGAGTGAAGAAGAAAAACTTCGAAATGATCGAAAAGTCCTATCTTTGATACGTCTTCATTTTCAAATCAGATTTTGCATGACGTTTTTGTTAGCTTAAGTGTCATTAGACTCTTTTGTTTTGATGATGAATATTTTAATTGAAATTATAAGTTGTTTATTGATTGTTTATGTTTAATTGTTATATTTATATTGATATTTTTTAGAAATATCCTTAATACAGGTATTTATGTTTGCTAATATATTTTATCTAAGTCTATTAGCTTATAGGTAAATTATTAGGACTAAGAAGATTTAATAAGAGGAAAACAACAAGGCGAGATTGACTAAAAGCTGGAGGAGGTTGACTAAAATTGTGAAAAGCAAAGGAGGCAGTAGACTAAATGAAAATTGGTCGACCGATTTTAAAAGGCAGATTACTCAGCAGTTTTGCGGTCGAGCAACGTGGAATTGGTCGACCGTAACATTAAACAGATTGCATCTCAAATCTACTGTCAAGAAATAGGACGATCAGTTGGTTGACCCAGAAATAGAAATTATGAAGAAGCGGTCGACCGATATGAGAAAGCGATCGACCAATCTGACTGTATAATGTTGTAATGACCCGGTTTGTAACAACCCGGGTTTCCGTAAATCCTTGAAAATGCGTTAAAATTTGAAATTTTCAAAAGACTCTTTTATAAAACGAAATCAGAGTGTGACTCTAAACCGGATCACTACTAACCATTTGTAAAACTCGTTATGAAATCCCAATTAATAAAATGCGAAAAAATTATAAAAATCATTTATTTAAAACATAGCGGAAGCGTAAAACTAAACCTTTAAATACTGCGTTTAATGAAAGAGACTAAACAATTAAATACACTTTAGTTACAACCGTGCACTTTACTCTCATATGTCTGGCCAGCCGTGAGTCTCGCGCGTGCAAATCCTCATCTCTGCTTTGTTTTTTGTTTAATTATCTGCTTATTATATGTTCATTGTTTTCACATACAAGTACCTAAAACTACACCACAAGTAACTGTAAGCTCGAAGGCTTAGTAACAAGAAGGGTTGGTTGCACTTATGAAATGTCTCTCTTTAGTCCTTTCGGAATGGGGGCCACTTCGGAATGGGGGCCACCCAAACCGATCCTTTTATTTAGCCATTTACTCGTTTATTCTTTACTTTACTTTAATCATTTCTTTCGCTGCTCGTACTTCAAGCTAGAATTGGGAGGTTTTTCTCGTGCAATGACATAGTGATCGGATCTAACCTTTTTCTCGCAATCTAGAACTCCCGTACCTGATCAGGGAAGGGCTCCGCCTAGTTGCAGACTAAATCCGCTATCCATCCATTCCAAATTTCTTTTTCTTTTTCATTTTCTTAACTTTGTACCTCACTTATGTATGCTTGAGTACCACCAGATGGCACTCCCTATTAGTTTCTATTAGCATGATGCATGATCATACATTATCATCCTAACATGATGCATGATACTTTATAATGTAACATTAATAGGAATTGAAGTGCGCATATAGAAGAAGTAATTGAAAGCGAACTATAATTGAAATTGCGCATATAAAAGAAAGTAACTGACAATAATTGAATGACAGAATTGAAAGCGCATATAAAATAAAGTAAAACATATAATGGAAAGCAACAACTAAAATGGAATGGCGCATAACAAATATAAATGAAAGTGCATAACAGGAAACAATTACACGATTAACTAAACATACTTATTAAATGAAACTAAGCTAACTAAACATGCTCAAGAAATATAAGGTAATTATTCTAGTTCTTTATCCTAGTTAATTTACATGCTCAAGACAAATTACAACCATTAAGCTAATTAACCTATTAGTTATCCTATTTAGTTTCCTAGTCATTTTACATGCTTCCTATATTTATTATTCTCGGTGATTATTCTGATTAGTTATCCTAGGTGAGTTACACGCTCAAGATAGATTACCTTTGTCATTCTAGTTAACTATTCTAGTTAGTTAATTACTCTAATTAGCATCCGAAGGTAATCAAGTTAATTAACATGCTTAATAATTAATTAACATGCTAGTCTAATTGATTATTTTACGACTAGTTAATCAATTAGTTGATTGAACTTGTTCAAGCCTACTTAATTACTTTAGTTAATTTACATGCTCTAGTTAGTTGACATGCATCGAGACGAAATCATGCAACATAAACACACTCAACTAGATAGTTTTCATGCTCAAGAAAGGATGATGATTAAACATGCTTTTATCGTAATTCGTTAAACATGCTTTCAATAGTTTGATGAACTAGACATGCATATCTAATTAATTAAATGTGATTAAACATGTTGGACTCATCATATTAAGGTTTAGTTAATTACTAGTCAATTCATTCTAGTTAATTAACAAACGTGCTACTAGTTATTCTAGTTGGTTAATTAAATATGCTAATTAGTTAATCGAATTGTCGTCCTAGTTAATTAACATGCTGCTAATTAAACGTACTAGTTAGCTAATTAAACATGCTAGTTAATCAATCTAAACATGCTAGTTAATTCGACATGCTAATCGGGTTAATTTAACATGCTATACATTGAATTAATGAAATGACAGTTAAATTAATAAAAAGAATTAAAGGCAGCAAGCATTTGACAAGGGACATGACAGATACGGAAATCCTTAGCTCGTTCATGCTACTCATCATTTACACACTTGTCATTTTACACTTATCACCTTCAAACCTCAAGCATTTATCACAACAATTTATCAATCAAAGCAAATCTCAAAGCAAGTTAATAAAGGAAATGTCTTCATAACAGAACTAACAATAAAAGCAACAATAGAAGCAATATCTACAGAATATCTACATCAACAAGGAAGCTACACTATCACAAGGAAACTAACAGACAAGAAGGAAACAATAACAACAATGGAGACACTATAGAGTACCACTAGTCTACCACTCATGCACTCTACTTGCGGTGTAGGGCCTCAACATGGCCAAGACACCCCTATTCCTTACCTAAGTAGAAGAACACTAGCAAGGACATCAAAATCCAGCTCTAGCTCAGCTCTCGGTTCCCGCTCTAGCTCCAAGCAGCTCCCTGCTTCACACCAGCTCCAAGCTTGCACTCACTCTGGGCTCTCTCTCGGACCCTCACTCTCACGTCACATTCTTTCTCTCTAGAAGAGCTCTCACATAGGGGAGGAAGCTCTCACTCTCTCGCAGGTTTCTCTCTCACTGGAAGGAAGAAGAAGAAGCTGAAAATGAAAGGAAGCCAGAGAAGGAAATGGCTATACCTGGGAGAGGGAGGAGACAACGTACACATAAGGAGACAGAGAGGGGATGGCTGGGCATGGAGGAGGCGGCGACCTACGCAGAGGGTGGGGGAGGGGATTTTCGTGTCTAGAAATTGCAGAGTTATGGACTACTCGACAAGATTTCATCATTTTATCCTTAATTTATGCGTAGGTCTGGGCTAATTCGAACAAGTGCGGATGCATAGGTCTCGTCTGCATTCGTCCGTAAAGCTAAAATCCTAAGGCTAAATTGTGTTCTTCGGACGAGAACTGGCGCCCTCCTCCTGTCCATACCGTCCGAAAGTGGCATTCAGATGCATTTTGGTGTCTGCATGTGGCATCCGCACGCATCCTATTCTGTCCATAAATTGGACAGAGGCAATGCAGACGAGGACACTACTCGTCTGCATGGTGTCCGAAAGTGTCCAGACTTGGACAGATTCTATTCGAACGTAGCCTCCCTCGTCTGCATCATCCGAACCTCACCCGCAACCTCACAACACAGTAAAGTCAGGAAATGAAATCGCGTCATGAGTTGTCCCAAGGCTCAGGGCACTATGTGAAATGCATATGCGGATGACACCTCTTGTCTGCATATCGTCCGCAGGCATCCGCAAACACCCAGAACAACATTTCCTCATCTTTTTCTCACTTAACCATTATCCCATAACACTTCCCCCATAAATACACGTCATAAAATGACACGTATAAATACGCAATGTACTATGCCCATACTCCCAACACTTGACTACATCACGTATATGGGGAAAACGTTACCAGAAATACTCTTCGACTTAACGCTCCAAACACGTCCTTGTTAATACCCCGACAACTATCCAACTTAAAAGTCAAGGTGTTACACAGTTATTTATTTGCTTTTAAAAATTTTGTGAAATTTAAAATGACTGAAATCTTTAGTAAAACCTTTTAATATGAAATCAGAGTTATTTTCTTATAACCGAACTCTTAAAATCTTTTTACTTTGACTTATTACCAAAATCGTTATAAACAGTAAAGAACTATAGTTATAAAAATCTTTCCTCAAAACATAGCGGAAGTGTAAACAATTTATTTAAGAAATACTAAACAAATTAATATGTGTTAAATACAAAACACTTTTATCTTTTACTTTCCTTAGCCTAACCAGCCACAAGTCTCGTTCGTGCAAATCCTTCATCAACTGCTCCCTAATATGTTCGTCATTTTCTCTCGTACTTGTACCTACATCACAAGATAGTAAGCTATGAGTCTAACACTCAGTAAGTGATAATACCTAACATGCTACATGCTCATGTTGTGCCCTTTAAAAACAGTATGCAATTTCTGTTCTCATTTTTTCTATTCTCATCTTTTTCTTATCTTTTATCTTTAACGTTCTTATTATCTTTTATCTTCTTATTTTCTGTTATGACCTATAATATAGCAGCAATGGCATAGTCCAAAAGCCTGCTAACCATTTGCCATCCTGTCCCAACATAGTCCAGGGACATTGCAACCGATATGAGTAACAATAGCATAGTCCGAATGCTAGCTAGCGGCAATGGCATAGTCTGAAAACCCGCTAGCGACCGTGCCCACGAAGGACTGAAACGGCCTCATATCATATTGTCGCTTTTTCTTATCTTTTATTATTATCTTTTCTTTACTTTTTATTATTTATTATTCGTTTATTATTTGTTTCACTTTTCATGGTAAAATGGATATTCCAACAACCCAAATGATGGTAGTAGTCCGCGTCGAGTGATCAGGCCTCGAGGACACCGTACACTTAGCATCTGTGAGCATCCCTTAAAGCATTCTTTAAACTGTGCACAAAAATCCATTTTTGTATTTTTTTGAAAACTGTTATGCATGATGCTCGTGAATGCATACAACTTCTAACAGTTAATATGGAAATATAAATAAACATTTAACGTGCAAATCACAGAACGTGCTATAAAACTGTAGACATGCTGTAAAAATAGTAAACAACGAAATGTGCTATTAACAACTGTAGACATGCTCTAAAATAGTAAACAACGAAACGTACTATTAAAAACTGTAGACATGCTTAGAAAGCGATAAGCAACGAAATATGCATATCCTATTCTTGTGATGTCCAAAGATCAAAGCACACACATATCACTTACCTCAATTGCTTAAAGCGTTCAACACATAATGCTATCTTTCTTCCAATTTAGTACCTTCATAAAAACTTTTACAACTTATTAATTTCATTCTTTTCCTATCCTTAATTACATAGAAATTCTAGAAACCCCTTTCACACCCCAAAACGGAACATAATCTATCCCAACTTGAACTATCTACAGATTATACATTCCAAGGAAATAGAAAGCATACATCCAATATTTTCTTCAACCAGATTCAACCAACATTTAGAATTATCATTATCCAAAGAGTTATCATATTCCAACTTAATCTTTACAAATCCTTATGCATATTTAACAATTACTTTAGCAACCAATTTATTATACCCAACTTCAAGCACACATTGTGAACATAATAAACTCATTCTTTCAAATTCTATAGCCAATCTAAAACAGGTTTCCACTGAGAACACTCTAAGAAACCAAGATGTAGCTAAACAAGCACAATTGACGAAGAACAATTCACTTCCAACATATTTATGCTTGTGGAAAATAACCAACAGAGTGCTACATTCACAAACCAACCTCACAAAATATAACCCAAGAAACAGAATATTAATCTTCCAGAACATACACCCAACGCACCCACAATTGCATAATCAAACCGAAGACTAACACAACAGAGAACAATCTTCCAACAACATAGAGTATTTATCCAATTATTGACCAATAACAAAGCATGAATATCCATAAAAATCTAGGATAAAGTTGAAGGAATACCTCACAGCGAGCAACACCCGAGAGAAGCCTGCTCCTCCTGGCAACCCAACATCTCCAGAGCATTCATCCACACCCGAGAGCACTCTGCTCTTTCTCACATCCTCAATTTCTCCTCTCACAGCTCTCAATTTTTCTCTCGGCAAAGCTCCATCTCCAGCTCACCTGAGAGTTTCTCTCTACAATAACACCCCTCCCCTTCTGCCTTTCAATTCCCAGAGAAGCCCCCTTATCCTACCATTGCCATGGACGTGCATGGGTGTCCTCCAAGCCATGCCCTATTCGAGAGAATCATTCCTTCGTACATCCCGCTGTCAGTTTCTTCAAAGCAAGAACCAGGGAAGAAAACCAGTTCAAGCCGAATCGCAAATCGTCCAGACGATTCCAACCCTAACTGCCAGCTCCAGCCATCGACCCAAGGCTGGAATTGCAGCCCCTTCTTGACCGTCGCCATTCCATCAAGGCCAGCATTGCTAATCACTTGACGCCCAAAATCGGCAGAACAACGACGCTCGATGCTCCCCAATGACTCGAGCCTCACACCTGCGACCCGACGCATCATCGGAGCCCTAGCCGACCTATGCCGTTTGTCACCGCAGCAGCTCACCAGCCGACAAAGCTCACCTTCTCTGATCGCCTTCTCCCTCGCGCTAGCATGCTCTCTCTC
>CM039479.1:12161935-12350158 GCA_022433065.1 Begonia loranthoides | reverse complement strand
CTCTCTCTCTCTCTCTCTCTCTCTCTCTCTCTCTCCATTTTGGGAAATGGCCGAAGGCCATTCCTTCTCCTTTCTTCATTTCTGCATAAACCAGACCGGTCCAAGGATAACCGGTTCAACTTCCTCCCATTTCTTCAGCCGGTTCACCATCTTCCCTTTTATTTAATTTCTAATTCTTCCTTCATTTTAATTCCTTCCTTTTAAAATCGTATTTCTTCTTTTATAAAATAAATCAAAACTTAATTCTTTCCATTTATCTTCAATATGAACCGATTCACCCCTTTCAGAAATGCGTTTTTGAACGAAGGAAGGCGTTTGCGCCTTCGTCTGCATTTGTCCCAAAAGTCCAATTACTTGTATAGATTCAAACTCCTCTCGTTTGCATGCGTCTGCACTCATCTGCATGCGTTCAAAAATGCAAAAATACACATTCCAGTTTAATCTTAATTCATCCAACAAATTCCTTAAATTAAAATCATACGAATTTGTTCTTGGTAATACCCCAATAATTATCAAATAAATCTTAATATCCCCAATTACTTTCTAATTATCGTTCTTAAATTATAATACGGAAAATCAAGGTATTACAATGCAATGAATAGATTCTAACGGTTGGATTACGGTCGACCAAAATATAAATGGTCGACTGACTTCACAGTTTCTGTATATAGAAGACACTCTAAAGCTCAATGTAACGAAGTGAGAATCAAAGTGAAGCCCTACCAAATTTTATACTTGATTCCAATTTAATAAAAGACTGTAAATCCTAACTCTCTATTCTCTTAAACTTGAGAATTATATTTAGAAGAGTTAGGAATCTTTAATTTCCTATTTCTTTGTACAAAAAACATTAAAATGCTAGATTGTTGCCCGTGAAGATCAATCAAGAGGGTGACGCCATGAGAATAGTCTGTAAAGGTTTGTTGACACCCATAAAGTCAAACATCGCCAACCAAGGACGTTGGGCGATAAAGGATCTCCAAGTGGGAAGCTTGGAGCGCGGACATAGGTCGGGGTTGCCAAACCGCGTGAACAATTTGTTTGCTCTCTCTATCTCTTAAACTCTTCATTATTGTTTTTATTTGTATACTTTATTGTTGATAAATACTTAGGGTTAGAGAAATTAATATCGCACGAAAAAGTTAGCACACCTAATTGACCCCCCCCCCCCCCCCTTCCTCCTCTCCCTCTCTATAGGCGTGCACTGATCCTATAGTTTTGAATGAGAAATCTGTCACAGAATTCTGGGTAAAATTAGAGCAGTTGTATATGATGAAAACCCTTACTAGCAAGTTGCATTTGAAACAACAACTTTATTCTCATAAGTTAATGGAATGAGCTTTTATTACAGAACACTTGACCACATTCAATGAGTTAGTTTTAGATTTGGAGACTTAGGATGCAAGTATGATGAAGAGGATTTAGGGTCGATTCTACTATGCTCGTTCTTTGATTCATATGGTACTTTCAGATATATGATCTTATACAGTAAGGAAAGTCTAATTTTGGAAGAGGTTTATGTACCTTATTATCAAAGGAGAAGATGAAACAGATTGTTGTTTGATCCGAGTTTCGAGGTGAGGGATTCGTCATTTGGGATAGAACAACAAAGTTAAACAACAAATGCAGTGATAATGTTCAAAGTTTGAAGGGCAGATCAAAGTCAATGAATCATGATAGAACCTGTTACTTCTGTCAGAAGAAGGGGCACATTAAATTTGAGTGCCGTAAATTGAATAATGAAATAAAGAGAGCTGTTGAGAAGGGAAAACAATCGATGATGTCCGGTGAAATAGTTGTCGTAGAAGAAGAAGACTATAGTGATGGAGATCTTCTAATTGTGTTAGAGGAAAACTCAAAGTCAAACAAACATTAGATTCTGGATTCAACTTGTTCATTTCATATGTGTTACAATCAAGATTAGTTTTTGACATATAACATCGTTTTAGGAGGTGTTGTGTTAATGGACAATAACACACCTTGCAAGATAGTTGATATTGGTACCGTCATAATCAAAATCTTTGATGAAGTTCTCATGAAACTAGGTAATGTGCGACACATTCACGATTTAAAGAATAATCTAATTTTGTTGAGCACTCTAGATTTAAAAGGGTACAAGTTCAGCGTTGTAGATGGGTCTATAAAGATCAATAGAGGTGGTCTCATCATGATAAAGGGACACCAAAGGTCTGTAAATTTGTATGTGTTACAAGGTTCTACAATGACAAGTAATAAGGCTACAAAGTTTGTGAATTCACATTCTAAAGGTTTTTTTGGAGAAGACTCATAAGAAGTTAGATTCTTAGGTGAAGTTTAAGTTGAAATCTGAATCTACATCAGAGTCAATATGTCAGCTTATTATAGATGTTAAAGGTGATGTAACCACCACATCATCACCAGTTTCAGTTTCACGTCAGAGTGGTATCATAAAAAACATAACCAAGAGGAAGGATAAAGCTTCACGGCGATATGGTGAAATTACTTCAGTGGGTTATGCATTTAGTGTGTTCGAGGATATTGAGTCCAGTGGGGAGTCTTCAACATATTCAAGTACAGTTCATTATGACAACTCTAATAATTCGGTTGTACCTTGGAGGAGATGTGATTTCTTTCCGAGTGTCTCTCAAGTTTAAGTATGATCAGTATCAATTGTTGAGTTGGCCTTACAAGGACCTTTGTGGAAGAAGATGTTGTTTTTCGTTGGAGTTTTGCAGATTTGTTTGTCTTGCATTGAAATTTCTTTGAATATGGAGATTGTTAGAGTTCAGTGTTCTAGATTCGTTTTGGAGTGAGTTGAGAACTCTGCATTAGATCTCTCATATGAAATTCGTATCAAAGTGGAGATTGTTAGAGTTTGGTGTGACCCAAATTCTAGTTAAGTCAGGTCGAGCCTGTATCCAATATTAGGGTTTTCTATTTACTCTATATTGATACTTGAGTCGCAAAACTCGTTATACCTTAATTTCCTAATAGTAAATTTCTCTTATGCCCGTAGTTTTTTTCCCGTAAAGGTTTTCCACATAAATCTTGGTGTTCTTGTTTCCGCAGTTTTTCTTTTTCGTTTTACATTCGATTCTCAATAAAACCCTTCAACTATGAGATGAGTGACAAAATTACTATTAAACTATTTTTGTTAACAAATCAACCTTTAATCAGTCATATGTTAACAAAATAACCATTTCAGCCTAATTTTCTATTAAAAAATGAGTTCTAAGCGTCCACGTGAACCCCAAAGACATCTGCGACTGGCACCTAAGAAATCACGTATTTAAGTGCGAGTGTCCATCGCGAATGTCCAATGATGAACTTCGAACGCCCGAAAATGGATATGTCAAATTAACTTTCAAGAGTGGGCTTCCGACTCAAAACGTGAGCACCCATTATTTTAGTAAAGGCGTTTGTGAAGGACAACTTGGAATGAACCGTGGTCATCCGAAAAGTTGATATACAGCTTATGTGATAAACAACTTTCACGGACGGCAGTTATTTAAATGAGGGCATGGCTTACAATAACCTCTTCCTAAAGTAAGCCACTTGGTCATGTATGCATTTCCAAAATTCTTTTCTGGTTCCAAAGTTCTTTAGTCGTGTATTCTAAGTTATTATATTATCGTGAGAAATGTTTCAGGTTGGATTTACAGTATATATATACACACACAAGTATATGTGCTGGTTATGATTGTGACTGTAGTTTTTTAGAGATCGAGAGTACTTAAAAAATTAGCTTAGAAGGCCTAATTAGTTAAGACTCGCGAGCTCTTATTTAGTTCAAAGTTCATATTTTCCACTCGCGCATCAACTTTTTGGCTCTTACTTTTGATTTACGGTCTGCCTTGACTCAAATGAATTGATGAAATGTTGTCAAAGATAGCGTCTTAAGATAGACCCTAAAACGTAAATCTAGTGATTTTGGGTTTGATACATGGATTATTCAGAAACTTGGGTCCTTTGTGTAATAATTAAGGTGAAGTGAGACGGAGAGAAAACCCATATGGAAGATCAACCGATATGCAAGGAAGTAATCTACTTATCTAAGTATACAATTGTTTCTTTTTTTAAAGGGTAAATAACACTGCAGACCCTATAGTTTGCGATCAACGACAAGTCAAACCCTGGAGATTATTTTTTAACAACTAAAACCCTGAACTATGAGAAAATGTCGCCGGCGACCTCGCAATCACGATTTTCGTCCAAGACCGTCGAGGTTAACGCCCCGTTTGTACCCTGTCTAGCGGCGTCGAACGGAGTCGAAGGATGATGGCAGAGACGGACGTCAAACGTTTGTACCCCGTTCGTCCTTCCCTGCGGAGTCGAAGGGTGATAGCAGAGACGGATGGCGATAGCAGAGAGGGACGTGCCTCAGATCGACGGCCAGGATTGAATCCGCCAGGCGAAGACGGATGTCGATCCTTGTCCGTTGGATCCTCGTCTGGATCGAACGGTCAGTCGTGACTCCAAATTAATTGGGTCACGTGCGGGTCAAATGCGATCTTAAATCGCCAGAATTCCCCATTATGACGGACGTCCTTGGGAAGACCACGGACGTCCGTCGTTCAATAACACGTCATCAGCCTCTGGACGACGTCCTTCTTAACATGACGGACGTCCGTATAAACCTTACGGGCGTCCGTCACTCTCGGACTTTATACTAAAACCCTAACAGAGTCGAACACAAAAAGTCCGACCATTGCCATAGATATTCGAGAGAGAGAACTTGTCTTCCCCTGACCAACTCCCTCAACGTAATCGAACGAACAAGAGTGTTGCACATTACATGGAGTCGTCAAGGTGTGCTTCTTTATCATACATGGTTAAAGAATCCATTGACTGTGGAATGGAGGTGGATCCTAATCTTATTTCGGCAGTAGAGACCAATGAGAATCGGTGGTTCTACCACGAAGCCGATATAGAATTGCGTTCAATCTTGGGATCCCTGGAATCGGAGCTACGTTCGATATGTGACTCAGAGGATGATGATTGGGCAGAGAGTATGCATCCCCAAATTGAATGTTCGTCCCCGGAGCTCTGTCTGGGTAAGAAGTATAGTGCGTTGAAGGATATTAGAGATGAAGTGGTTAATTATGCTTTGAAAAATGGGCACGGGATCAGGTTTGTTAAAAGCGAACGACATCGGATAACTGCTGTGTGCAGTGATGGATGCAGTTGGCAGCTTCACGCTTCAAAAATGAAAGGTGAGCTGACATTTCAAATTAAGAGCTATAATGAGGAGCACACATGTGCACGACATCCCAGGTTCTACAGACTGCACTCGACCCGTCGTCTTGGTGGGAGCCACCACCTTACGCTTCTTCGACGCTTGACTATTCCTCGGCGCTATTTTCAGATTCAAAACTCGGGGGTTAATCGACAGTTAATCGGGAGTTCGGGAATTCGTCGGGGGAAATCAGGAATATTCTCGCGATTTGAAGTACAGGGTGATTGGGCGATTTCTAGGGCTTGGACGCCCTTCGCGAGTATAAGCAGCGTTTTTTCATCCGTCAAGACGAAAACACTGTCGTTTTGGTTATGACGGACGTCCGTCATGTTAAGACGGACGTCATCCAGTGGCTGATGACGTGTTATTGAACGACAGACGTCCATGGTCTTCCTAGGGACGTCCGTCATAATGGGGAATTCTGGCGATTTAAGATCGCATGTGACCCGCACGTGACCCAATTAATTTGGAGTCACGACTGACCGTTCGATCCATACGAGGATCCAATGGACAAGGATCGACGTTCGTCTTCGCCTGGCGGATTCAATCCTGGCCGTCGATCCGAGGCACGTCCCTCGCTCGATCCAACGGCCAAGGATCGACGTCCGTCATCGCATCTGGCAGGGACTCCAGATTCAATCCTGGCCGTCGATCCAGACGAGGGACATTCCTCGTCGATCCAACGTCCAGCGAATGTTGTCCTTCGGTCGGCTCTGGACGATTCGAGCATCGTCTTTGCCATCGTCTTTGCCATCGCCCTTCGACTCCGCAGGTAAGGACGAACAGGGTACAAACGTGTCCGTCTCTACCATCGTCCTTCGACTCCATTCGACGCCGCTAGACAGGGTACAAACGGGGCATTAACCTCGACGGTCCTGGACGGAAATCGTGACTGCGAGGTCGCCGGCGACATTTTTTCATAGTTCAGGGTTTTAGTTGTTAAAAAATAATCTCCAGAGTTTGACTTGTCGTTGATCATAAACTATAGGGTCTGCAGTGTTATTTACCCTTTTTTTTAAAAAAAAAAAAGTGGACACTTGAAACACAATCTGCTTCAAATTAGCGACGAAGATTGTTTGACTGTCCTACATCTTATTACTAGTAATTCATTAGGAAATTGAGAGAGCCAAGCAAGAGGAAACCATAGTTACCACTTGAAAAGCAGTTTTAAGCCACATCATCTTTTGTTGGATTTCTTCTTTAGGGTCAGTATTTTATTTTAGTACTGATGCTGCTGTGTTGTATCCATTTGGTTATTTAGAGATGAAATAATACCTTTATCATTTTAGTTTGGTTAACATTTGGCATTCTATTTGGTGTGAAGACCAAATGATAATTGTATTCTGAGTAAATTAGAATATACCATATTTATGCTTGCCTCACATTTTAATAAGCGGGTGTTGACAGTGGCATAAGTTAATGCAGGCAATGTCCCTCTGTAACGTACGCAGTGAAGAGGAACGAGGCGCCATGCTAATAGAGATGCTGTGTTAATTGCGTGAGTGAGTGGTGATGTAATCAAAATAACAACGGATATTTGGCAAACCACGGAGGGTGTCTCATGTTTTAAACTAGCAAGCATTGGAATCTTACACAAGTCCCGCCATTTTGTTTCTGTAGAAGTTGTCATTTTGCTTCTGCAGAAGATAAGATGATGACGCATAGAGCTTGGCTTCCATGGACACTTCGGAATTCAACTAGATTAAGGTGATAAATTTTATAACCCTCCGCATTTTTAAGGGCCCGAGACAGGGAAGACATCCCTGATATAGCTAGTTATCGAAACAGATCATGTAAGTTAATTTCTGGCTCATGTTCATTCCCAATTCGCAAGGTAGACTACACGATAATAATCTGACCTGACAATGGTAGTACAGCTTGTTAAATTCTACTTGTTTAAAGCATATTTTGAGGTCAGTCAAGTGGTGGCATCATATGTTATGCGCTGCAGAAAGAACTAGGCATTTGCGGAGAGTTCCAAAATCTTAACAAGACGCTCTGCACATTTTGAGTCCAATAAAACTCTCACATCAGGTCTTTTTCCATGAGAACAATCAGTAATACCTTCACATCAACAAATCATTGGCAACATACAACAACTTACAATTCTACAAAAAAGAATCAACATAAGATATTATTATACACATAACATCCCACAACCTTCCCCTCCAAATGAATGGCTGAACCTATAAAATTAAGCACTCCCACAAACTATAAATTAATGTTGTGATGACACAAACTCTAAAGTTGTTGGGAATTGCTTCTGATTTCTAACCTGTCTCTATTAACAAATGACAAGATTTCCAGTTGTTACAAGTTATCAGAAGGGCAAGCATAAAATGCACAAAACTTCAAACAAGACAAATAACCAACCAGAATCGGGAAACTACAATCTTTACTTCCATTCCGTGGCTTCCTCTGCAATAAATAGTGTGTTATCTACAATTCCTAAGCATAACAGGTACGCATGAAGACACCTCCTATCCACCACATGCACTGGGAGAATTGTTAGCACTCCAAGGAGGCAGTAAAAGTCCGTCAAAATGAAGCCAAAAATAATCAGCAGTTTCAATCATATATAGATGGGTTTGACATCATTAGGCCCAAAACTTGAGTTACACTCCGGACATTTCCGATGACGACTTTCCAAGATCTTTTGGATACAGTGATTGCAGAACAAGTGGAAGCATTTTTTAATGACAACCTGAAGAAAATCAATTTAAATCAATTTAAATAAACTGTAATCTATTCGCAGAAAATCAATTCTTGCCATAGAATCTACTATAATTAAATGTATCTGGTTCTAAACTCATCGCATTGACATGTACCAAACATGGAACAATGAGGGAGTCCAATGATTTTGCAATGAGTTTCACTCGCTCTTGCAAGCTCTTTAAAATTCCTTACTGGAACTTGATGCGATGGTGATGCCCTACACTTCTTCTATATAGTTTAGAGATTGCGGTAAAACTAGACATAATGAGAGTGGGAGGGAAGCATAAGGTATTCTTTGGAAATCAAGCTTCAGAGCCCAGCGTCTCAGTTCAGTCAAATTCAAGCTCTCAACAGAGAGAACACAATGGGACTCAAACGAGGTGATTCCCCTTGGTTTCAGTCCAATTCAGGCTCTCAACAGAGATCATCGAGCTACTAAACAAACCTCAACTCAATTAAAATTAATAAGAAAACCCATAATTTATAAATTAAATAGCTAAAGTTAAAGGGAAACAATCCCAATCAATCTGGGTGTGGAACTTAGGAACATTCAAATCCAAAATGGATACAAATGTTGAATAGTATATTCATCCCGAAACCCAGGTCTTGTTAAAGATTTATTGCTGTTCTTCATCCATAACTTCAAGCAGATAGAACCTTTATAGAACAACTTACCAAGTGTAAGAAAAATTTTAAATTTCAATTTATTTTCAACTACCCTGTTCTATGTCCTCAAAAGATTATATAAAGGCAAAAATAGTTAAAAGCTCAGCAAGACAACCTCAAAGTCACTTTCACAACATTCTCATAATTTCCTTAGGAATCACGCAATGCGTTTGTATCATTAAATGCAATTTATTATAATCATAATGAATACCTTTCTCTATATTCAAAAAAAGAGAATAAGAAATAATGCTGCATTTGAGTTAAATCCACAGTTTAAAAATTTTCTTTCATACTCGCATATATTCAGGTAATAACTCCATATCCATGGAACATTGCCTAAACACTTCAAACATGGAATATACGGAATAATATCAATCTTTGACCTTGCCACCAAACTAACAACTACAGATCATACAATTAAAAGCGTCAAATAAATATATACCCCTTTTGTCTTGTTGAGGCAAATACTGCATTTGAGTATTTCACGATATTCTTTGAGTTCTTCTTGTAACTTTTTAAGAACTGATGAGCCTTCTTTTTGCGCTCGAAGGCGTGAAGCTTTCTTTCTTACAACTTCCAGATCCTCTTCAATTCTTGTCTTTTCAAACCTAGCACAAATTAAAAAAATAAAATGTCAGTGTCTATCACTGGCAGAAGGAAAGGAATCAGGTACAATTTTCAAACACCTTTCGCTCTCCAGTTCAATCTGGAGCTCTGAAAGAGAAACTCGACTACTCTCAACCTTAGATTGTGATTCATCTAATGACTCCCTCATTTGATGTGATAATTTATTAACATCCAGTTGTCTCTTCTGGGTATTATCTAAAGTCGCTGAGTGTTGAATTTTATCTTCTGCAAGTTTTATAATTTGATCTGAGCAGCTTCTCAACTGCAAACAAACAACAATAACTATCATCAATAACTATATACACTTCCAACCGCACATAAAACGTTTGAGGCCTTAAAGGTACCTGGTCTCCAATTCTCGCAGCTTTTACTTCATAGAAACTTAGGGATGCATTCTTTCTTGGTAACTCCCTATCCATATATTGTTTTTCCATGAGAAGAGCACCCTGCACCTGTCTTGCCCTCACACCCTCTAAAACCAGCTGCAAGATAAATAGGATGAGAAGTAGCACATTATAATAGAATAGTACTGAAAACGGTCTGGAAATAGGGTTTCAAAACAGGAGTTTCACCAACAAATTATGATAGGATAAGAAAGTGAAAAAAAAGATATATGAACACCTTAATATTGTAGTCATCTCTCTCAGTTATTTGCTGCAACAAATGCTGGTTTTGAGTCTGCATATCATCATACGCATGTCCAATTGTCTGCAGATGTGAGGAAATACATAATTAAACACAACTCGTTCAATACAAAAGAAGAAAAAATTCATGGAATATGGGAAACTAACTTCAATTTCCGACAAGTATGCCTCATTTTCTTCACTCTTGGATTTCAAGACATTAGACAACTTTGACATGTCTCTGAAAACAAAAATAAAATTCAAGGTTCAGTGTGTAGACATTTTAAAAAATCAATATTGAAAGTATAACTGTAGACATTTTAAGCAATCACTTTCAATCGAAAAGAAAATCAATATTGAAAGTATGACAATTAATAGCGTATAACAGCTAAATTATGTTATGAACCAAGCTTAGATATTGATATAAAACTGAAAATTAGACGATAACGCAAATGGTCGAGAGCTCTGTTAGCTTTCTCACAAGTGACAGACGTTCGAGAGGTCTACTAGATCTCCCACAAGTGAATTCCTAAATTTCCTGATACCCCCCAACCCCTTACAACTACTCCTTTAAATAAAAACAACGAAATACTAAGAGACAATAACAGAATACTAAGAAAGTAACAACAATGGAATACTAAGAGACACTATAATTTAGTTTGCCATTTTTATAGAAGTGGTAATGTATTAATACCCCCTTTCCAAAGATACACCTTGTCCTCAATTTGCATATTTTTTGTGCTCATTTCTCTTTAATCCTTGAATTCATCGTCAGTTAAATACATGGCAATCTTATCTTCAATTCATTGTGCTATCTGCATGATTTGTCTCAATCCGGTTAATCTAAATACCATTAATTCTGCTCGAATCTCTGTCCGCAAGTCATTTATAAATTGGGCTTCCAATAAGTGATCAGGAATGTTCAGAAAAGGAGCAGTCAAATTTCTCGAACTGCAACGTATACTCTCTCACCGTTCCCTCTTGTCGTAATGCCAATAGTCGCTCTGATAAAAAACCTTCCTGCGAATAGCAAAATCTGTTTAACAAACAATCCCTTAAATCTCTCCAACTCCGAAAGGGTTGTCGTCCGTCCTCCCATTGATACCAAGCAAGAGTCTTTCCCTCGAAGTATACAACCACGACATCCATTTTTTCAGCTTCTAAAAATCGATAAAAAGCGAAAAAACGCTCAACTCTAAATAACCAATCATCAGGGTAGTCATTATCTAACAAGGGCATCTCCAAATTTTTAATCCTATTGTTTCCTCCCCTGAACCTGATCAACTTATCAGAATATGATCTATTTCCCAAGCTGAAAGTTGTAGTTTCAAAGTCAGCCCAACCTGGTTTTTCTTGAGCTGCCCTATTTTCATTAAATAGGGTCTAGGCAGCCCTATTTTCATTAACCATTTCCTCTCCCACGTTTTTCCCTCCTTCAGCAACCCAAGACCCTTCAACAAGCCGAGACGCTTCAATTTCAGCACGAATGGAAAAGCCGACTCCCAGGGAAATTCCATCTCCACTCGCTCAAGGTTCACTGCGCTGCAGACTAGGGCAACACTCATCGCACGACTCCCCAACACCCGCTTCATAGCGCAGGTTTTCGGCACAGAGCTCTTCACGTTCCATCCTCATTGACACCAAAGACACCATGACCGACGCTAGAGATGCCTTCAAGGATTGAAGCGACTCAACATCACCCTTCAACGAGCCTAATCCTTGAGAAAACTCTTCACGAAGATTTCCCAGCTCCATTCTAAATTCTTCGCGACCGACAAATTTTTCCATCTCCCTCTTGAATTCTTCGCGGCCGACTTTGTCCTCTCCCACCACCTCTTTACCATCTCCTCTTTTCCCTGCCATAAAGCCTGTTTTGTCAACAGATTGTAAGCCTTTGTATTTCTACAGTTTTGAAACTTCTACTTATGACTTTGAAGCTTCGGGCAACAGCTTCCCCTTACGAATGTAAACAGCTTATGTCAACCACCTTAGCAGCAGCTTCTTCTTCCCACAAAAGTGTTTTGATACCAATGTTACGAACCAAGCTTAGATATTGATATAAAACTGAAAATTAGACGATAGCACAGACGTACAAGAGCTCTGTGATAAGTGGTCACTACCTTGTCGCTGGATTTTGTCCGCTTTGGGCACAAAAGCCCTCACAGGTTTGTTCTCGACTCAGCGCTCCCATACGCCCTGAGTCAAAACACGTCCAACAGGCGAGGATGGGTACACACTTATACACCAGCCCCACAACCGACCCATATCTGATGTGGGAAAGCAGGTCCCTTGCAACCCTCCGCGGGCCAAGGCTTAACCATGCAGACCACCCTCCCTTGAGGGCCCAACCCGATCACCCGGCATTGGTATCCACAAACAAACATGGACACACTCAGATCCTCGCCTGTTGGACGCGTTTTGACTTAGCGCGTATGGGAGTGCTGAGTTGAGAACAAACCCGTGAGGGCTTTCGGGCCCAAAGCCGACAAAATCCAACGACGAGGTAGTGCCCACTTATCACTCTGCTACCTCTCCCACAAATGACAGACATTCGAGAGGTCTGCTAGTTCTCTCACAAGTGAATTCCTAAATTTCCCGATACTACCCAATCCCTTACAACTACTCCTTTAAATAAAAACAACGGAATACTAAGAGACAATAACAGAATATTAAGAGAATAACAACAATGGAATATTAAGAGACTTTATAATTTAGTTTGTCATTTTTGTAGAAGTAGTAATATATTAAATTACTTGGAAAATTAATAGATCACATTCTCATTAAACAAAAGTTGGGATTTGCATTTGTAACATCAAGAGAAGGACATACAAGAATAAACTACACTAATAAAACAAATTAGCACTTACACCAAATAAAAAAAAACCAAAAACATAACATTCATTCGCAGATTCGTAAAAGGAAAAAGCAACATCATGAATTCTAAAAATATTAATTCCATATCTCATTCTCCAAAAAATCCACGTTCCGCCACACTTGTGGACTATCAAAATTGCAGACAGCAGCCATGAACAAATCAATCTCATGGAAATTTCATTGATTCAGAGGTATTTGAGCAATAGGTACACTTACGAACAGTCCGAAAAAGGGCCCAAGCGCAAAGAGCAAATAGAGATGCAAGCTTCGATTAAGTGACACAGAAATGCATGAATATAATTGATTAATTTTTTTGCCACAAAAGTGTATCAGCTTAACCATGACCATAAACGAATTTTAAAAAGTAAATAAATTAAGACAACACACAATTCACACAGGTGCACCTATTGAAGAAAATATTAAATTTGTCTGGCCGCAAAGAATTTTAAAGAAGTGAACAAAAAAAGATGAGGAAGAACATAACAAGAGAAATAAAGAGAGGAAATTCCACAAGCCATGGTCACAAGTTAACTCACCAAGAAAAACAGAAGACAACGAAGATTAAGGGAAAAGAAAAAGAGACCCAAGAATAGAGAATGAAAAAGCATGCATCAAGAAAGGCAGTGGTATAACCCCTGTAGTTGACAGAAAATACTAACACCAGTATAATACAAGAAAACCAAATGTTGACCTTCGAGAGGTCTGCTCTGTCCACACAAAATTTTAAGAGGTCTGCACGCTCCCACAATTCACTCTGTTTTCTCAATGCCCTTCCCCTTTCCCGATTTCTCCCTTAATAACCCATTTTTCCCCACTACTAACTAACACCACTAAATATTAAACACTACTAACTAACACCACTAAATATTAAATGCTAAAATTTTCCCCACTACTAACTACTAAATATTAAATGCTAACTTTGGAGACCTATCAATACTGTCTGCCCAAAGATGCACCTTGTCCTCAAGGTGCATGATTTTTGTGCTCATTTCTCTTTAATCATTGAGTTCATCGTCAGTTAAATACATGTCAATCTTGTCTTCAATTTGATGAGCTTTGTGCATGATTTGTCGCAACTCAGTTGATCTAAATACTAATAATTCCGCCCAAATATCTGCTCGTAATCCATTTACAAATTGGGATTCCAACATGTGTTCGGGTATATCTTGAAAAGACAATGATAACTTCTCAAATTCTTGTCGATATTTTCTTACGAATCCAATTTGTCGAAGGGCCAAAAAACGCTCGGATAAAGTTCCTTCTTGAGATGATCGAAATTTGTCCAATATCTGAAATTTAAAATCTGTCCAATCCTGAAACAGTTTCCGACTTTCCTCCCATTAAAACCACGCCAAAGCCTCCCCCTCCAAATACAAAGGCACTATACTCATTCTTTCTCCCTCAATCCAGCCCTAAATACTGAAGAATCGCTCCACACGAAAAACACACTCGTCTGGGTCTCCGTTCACTAACACCGACATCTCCAGCTGCAGGAGTCGCAGCTCGTCGGCCGTCAGGCCTCATCGCTGCTCGCCCCCGATGTACGCGAGGTCTTCTCGCACTGGCCCATCACTTCGCGGTTCTCCTCTGGCCCTCTCCTTGTCGCCGGACGTCCCTGCACGGTGCATCTCCTCTCGGGTCCTCTCTCTGTCGCCGAAGGTCCATGCATGGTGAGACCCGATTCTCACCTCCAACGACTGCTCTTCCTCTGTTTTTGTTTTCCCTGTTGCCTTCGACAGAGACGCTTCGTCTCTCTACAAACTAGTCGACAATGACGCAAGTTGCTCGAGTATGGCCGATACATCTGCCCGTAATGCTCCTATCTCCAAGGACACTTCTTCACACAGGGCACCCATCTCTATTTTCATCTCCTCTTTGACCTATCCAACTTTGTCTTCGGCAGAACTCTCCTTGTCGTCTCCCTTGCATCCTGCCATCACCAGAGGTAAATTTTTGCTTCCCGGACTTAACTTTTTGCTCTGATACCAATGGTATAACCCCTGTATTTGACAGAAAATACTAACACCAATACAATACAAGAAAACCAAATGTTACAGACTTTCGAGAGGTCTGCCCTCTCCCACACAGACTTTCGAGAGGTCTGCACTCTCCCACAATTCACACTGTATTCTCAATGCCCTTCCCCTTTCCCTTTCCCAATTTCTCCCTTAATAACCCATTTTCCTCACTACTAACTAACACCACTAAATATTAAATGCTAACATTTTCCCCACTACTAACTACTAAATATTAAATGCTAACTTTGGAGACATATCAGGCAGCACCTTAACTAGACAAATAGAGAAAAAGGATGAATCAGAATCAGAAAGTCTATCAAACTCATAAGAGAGACGGTGAGGGGAGAGCATGAAAACAAGAGAGTTTGCCAAGTTTCATACAGATCAACACCTCTTTCTTCAAATCAAGTTATTAATTTGCTCCGGATAAATGAGAATTGTGACCAAGTATCAAACATCTATCAAACATGTATTGAACATCAAAATCTTCCTCATCAGATAAGTTACAAAACATACTAGCAAAGTAAAAGTAGAACTTGATAGCACAATATTTCATACAAAAAGCAACTCGGCAAATGAATAGCACATAGGCAGCAGATCTATAAATGATTCTTTTTCCTAGTAAATGCAGAATGCTAACCTTTTAGAAGCTTCTAACTTCTGCCTCAGTTCAGCAATCTCAGCTTCTGCAGCAGCGAGCCTTTGCTGAGATATGGCCTCGGCTTCATTTGCTGTTTTAACTCGAAGTTCCAAGTTGTGCTCGTCAAGAGATGTCTTCAAATTTTGAACACAAGCCCAGGCTTTGTATTCCAAATCCCTAGCTTCAAGAACTTCCCTGCAGATAAATATTTATTTAAGGACAAGGACAACGGCATCAACTTAATATACAAAACCACAATGAGTTCCCTATCGTTAGAAATCCATGCCTCTTATTTCAGTATCATTCTCCGACACAGGTTAAAGGAGTGATTTACATAAACATTGAATAAACAAGAAAAAGAAATTACCTACAGCCTTAAAACACCAAGTCAACCGCAGTATGAGAAACAATTGTAGATAATGCAATTTTAATAAAGAATTAGTCAAATAAAATCCATTAAGTACAAACTATAGACTCCTTGATCAATATTAAAGTATTTAAGCCCATTTTAGAAAACTTGAAGAATTAGCAATTAAAATCTACTTATGTCAGTTTTATTTAGTAACTTTACAAAACAAGCAACACATAACATAAATCTAAAATAAAATAAAATCTGGGGAGATAGCTAACCTGGAATCAGTCGATTCTCGCTTATACATTTCTAAAATCAATTCTAACTCCAGATCATTTTCCTTTAGATCTTTAACCTGTCAATGCATGGGACAATTAGAACTTGACAAAACCTAGCCACCACTTGAGAAAAGAAAACATAAAAAGCAGTAGTTTTTATCACTACTGAAAACTTGAAAAGTAGTATTCATTTAAATTTGATAACGGGAATCACATGTAGGAAGAAACTTCAGGAACAAGTAGCATATCATCAACATCCATAGAAAAGGTAATAAACCTTATCATACCACTGATTGCAATTTTAATCTCTTAGTATCTTGATCGGCAAATTTAGTAGACGTAGTTCCAAATTCTTTCACCTGTTTGGATAAAGAAATTAATAACAAAAAAAAAACCTTTTGATTACACCTAAATAGAATCTAAACATGACATTCACCTTCCTATCAAGAATTTTAGCAAGTGATTGTACATCAGCTCGTAGAGAATGAACATCACAAGAAGCCTCTTTATATTTGCGCAACTGAGTTTGCATAATACCCATTTCTTCAGGAAATGAAGAAACCAAAGTTCTAAATTCCGAAATAATTCCTTGTCTTCCTGAAAGACAGATTACACACATCATAATGTAACAAAGCATTGTAAAGATATATAGCCTTCCAATATGATAATAGATATTATTTTACCAGGCTCTCTTGATGCCTCTTCCCTTGTAGCTTCAATCTGTATTCTTCCATCAATGTGCTTTCTTATTTCTATCCCCAGATCATTTATTTTAGCATCAGCATCCCCTGATGATCTCTTGAATGCATCAACTACATCATTTTTCACACTCAGTTCCTTTTCCCTCCAGACAAGGATATCCTTCTCAACCTAGCAACAAATAAATAACAATTAAATTCATTAGAAAAAAAAAACCTTCTATATAAAACGAAGTGCTTAAGGCATAAATTAAACTACCGACCAGTTAACAACCTGTAGTTTCTCAACTAATAACTGATACTTGAAAACTTCTGCTTTTGACTTTTCTATTTGATGTTTCACCAAGAGATATGCTTGAGAAGATGAAACAGACTTCACATTCTTTAACATATTCTGTCAGTCAAAAACTAAAGTTATTCTGAAATTGTCCAGATCTTGTTTCAAAATATCTGAAATCAGAGCACTGATACTTTATTGATATAACTATGACCACATCACACCAAAAAGTTGAAAGACTCACCTGCATATCAGATAACTGCTGTAATATTTTAATCTTATCTTCATGAAGACTTTTTAGCTCCGTTAATTGACATGAAGCTTCATCCTGAGTTTAGAATTCATTAATACTAAGGTTTTTTTGATTTATAGATGTTCATAAGAGAGCAATAAACCCAATTACTTACTGTTAACTCTTTTAGAGTGAACTCCATGCCCTGCAGATCTTTCTGTTTATCTTTCATCTTATCACTCCCACAAGGCTTAGACCCCAAATTTAAAAGAGGAAAACTTGCCCCTTTGGCAGCATCTCTTCCAGCTTTAAGCTTCACCAGTTTAAACTTACATTCTTCTAATTCAGAAACACTGCTTTCCAGATCCCCTTTAAAAAAAAGTCAAATTATAACTAGTAAAAGAACTTTCAACCACAATAGCCATCAATAAAAACATACAATTTAAATCACTAACATTTTAAACTCTAGATTTTCTATGCTTTCACCACTCAAATTCTATGTTCTTCCCAAGAAACTTGAACTGCTTACATAATAGGCAATTGTTTGATAGTCAAAATTTAATGAATCCATTATTTTGTGAAACGGTGTTTAGCAACTTTTTCAGCCCTTTGGCTACAACCCAATGCTTCACTTTTTAAAGATTAATTTCCATAAATTTGTGATGTGGTATAGTATTGATTCCTCATAGTAAAATATGGACTTGTACTACTAAGTAATCACCATTTTAGAAATGACCCTTTCATCCTGTACATACCAATTGCAAAGGCAAAGCAAGAAATTCAGTAATAATTATCTTTAATCTTTTTTCCTAGGGAAGACTTCCTTATTCTCCAAACTTTGTAAAATTCCATTTAGGCCCCCATTTTTTTTCTCATCAAAATTGTAAAAAGAAAAAGAATCCAAATTGCAAGCCATAGTCCTTTCCATCACAAAAGAGAAATGAAGAAGCATATTCATCATTTGACAGACCATGATTTCCAACTTTCACTACACATTTGTTTTGGTAACAAAATTTTAGTAAAATTAAAAACGTTATGCACATAATATGTTTAGCTGCACATAATATGTTCAGCTGCACATAAAAAAAAACTTCACAAGGTATCAAAACCCCTTCTTACTCTGTTTCCCCATCAAGCCCCATCAAATTTAGGTATTGCTAACCCACCCAACATTTGTTAGAACTTTTACAACGTTTCATAAGGTATTGGACCTTATGATAAAATCACATAGAACAAGAGCACAAAGAACGTATCAAGTTCTTGATAAGAAATCAATGCAACTCTTGCCAATAAGTTAGGATTGGAAAGTAATGTGACACCACAATACCCGAAGCAGTAAATAATGGAGGAAAGTATAGGCAACATAAATGGTCAGAAGATTTACTAACTAAATATGACTAAACCACTTCAATATTTTGTGAAACTAAAGAACCGGATCTGTAGTTTCCTTCTTATTCAAACCCCATACATCAGTCCATAAATATACAAATTAATTTCATCATATCCTATATTAACGAATTCTTAATAACTATTGTTGATTATAGAACATTCCTAAAATAATCAATCAAAGCTTATTGATAGCAGATTGCACAAAATACGCTTTTCCATATATTTCGATCGATGGAAATATGTTTATATGTTTTGTAGTACACCAAGAAAAGTAGTTTCTTACATAAAAAAAACTTACAAGTTACCTCTTAAACGTTCAACCTCAGCTCTATTCTTTGCATCCATATCCTGATGACCCTGCAATTCCCTACTCGCTGATTTGTACTCTAACATTTGATCATTGAATGACAATCTCAACTTCTTAACTTTATTGCATAAATCACTAGATGTCCTTTTTCTTGAAGAATCTAACAAAAGGAAGTGTGCATAGAAATAAGTAATAACTCTGAGGAAAGGTACCACATTGGAAAATGAACATTCATACATCTTCTATTATTCATTCATACCATCCCCTGGAAGTTCTTTTAAAACTTTGGCATGTAACCTAACATTTAGAAACCAAAGATTCTCAATAGCAGCTGCCACATTTTGCACAACATTCTTTGTATTTCTCCTAGAATTTTCCGTGTCTTCTTCCATTTGATTTACTGAATTATCAACAGATGAACTTTGTGTTGCGCCTGTCTCTGCAAGACGACTAAGAAAAGCATCCTTAAAGGAAGATGAAGCCTGATCTGCAAAATATTAAAAAAATTTAATCAGGATGCAGAAGATACCAAGAGGGTTAGGATAGAGGAAGTTGATACGAACTATTTCTTTATTGAATTCTTGAAGGATACAATTACAATTGTAGTAGTATACTGATAGAGTACTTAATAAATAGTAATTTTAATTAGTATTAGTTGAGTGGACAATTGTTGGGTGGTTATTGAAGATAAGTTAATAATTAGGAGAAAGGAAGTGAGTTGGAAGGGAGGAGAATGGGTATTGTGTAGGGAGACTCCAGGGTCTCGAAAGCTTGGAAGTGTGTGTGAGTGTGTAAATTTCATCAATAATATTATAGTTCCTATCAATTTGGTATCAGAGCATGATCTTGGAAGGCTATTGAGTATACTAACAAGTTCAAAATTATCAGAAGAAGGCTATGGACGATTGGCAGAAGGAAATCGTCACTATTAGAAAAGAATTGAAAAATCTGAATAAACTGTCAGCTATAGAAAAAAGTTTGCTGATAATCCAAGAACTATTAAATCAATTGGTTGCAAAGTTTGAAGACAAACAATCAAGAGATTTTGGGAAAATTTAAAGCAAGCAAATCGGAGATGTAAGTTCTAAAGGTAGAAAAGAAGCGGGCGCCTTTTTGTTTGATTACAGAGTTCCTGCTGTCGGTGTGGAAACATACAGCGCCATTGTGGAGAGTCCATTGCAAATGAATGGGCTACCGAGAAGTTTGTATGCACAAAAGACAGTGGGTTGCGTCGTTATGGACAGTCAAGGGCAATGCGCCGCCAGAACTTCAACCGGTGGGCTAATGAACAAATGAATTGGCCAAATTGGTGACTCGCCCCTGTTTGGTGCTGGAACCTACGCCTGCAATATGTGCGGCGTGTCATGCACTGGAGAAGGAGAAACAATCATACGAGGGACATTTGAAGCGCCAGCGAGAGTGGAAATGGAGGAGCCGGCGAGAGAGGAAATGGAGGAGCCGGCAAGAGGAAATGGAGGCGCAGGTGTCGGCGGAAAAAGAAGAGGTGACAGAAGTGGTCGAAAATAATTTGTTTTCGTCGGTTGTAAGGAAGGAGGCAGCGCTTGGAGGAGATGATGTCGTAACACTAAAGGAAGAGGAAAATGGAAACACGTTTCAAGAAAACCCCAATGCAACAAGTTGCTGGAAGAAAATTATTGTTGGGTTATGGTCCACTATGGTCCACTATAGCCCATTTAAATAAAGGAGTATGACAAAAAAGAACATTTCATCATTTGTTATTGGGCTAAGATGGAAAAAGGAAAATTTTGGGTTTAATTCTAACCTCTTTTCCTTGAAGAAACTTGAAGATGTCTTGCCCAAAGAGGATTTGATCCAGCCAAAGTTTCACGAATTAAAATACATTAGAGAAGAAAATTGCAAAGATGTAGATAAGAAGTTCATTTTTCATTTTTTCCGCCTTGAGGACAATGTGACTTTTTAGGGTGAGAGTAATGATAGAGTACTTAATAAATAGTAATTTTAATTAGTATTAGATGAGTGGATAACTGTTGGGTGGTTATATCTATTGGGTAGCAATTGAAGATAAGTTAATAATTAGGGGAAAGGAAGTGAGTTGGAAGAGGTGAATTGGTATTGTGTAGGGAGACTTCAGGGTCTCAAAAGCCTGAAAGTGTGTGTGAGTGTATAAATTTCATCAATAATATTATAATTCCTATCATATACACCACACACCCAAGATAATTCGAGAGACCCTTTACTCTCCACACAACTTCCTCCTACCCACTCTCCTACTTCATCGAGTCTTTATATAATAGACTTAACTTACAACTACTAACAACTAATTGAATAATTACCTCTCCTACATTCATTTAACCTTCCAATTAACTAACTCCATTTCTTAGCCTCCCAACAATTGTAAATGATATCATTAATCCCTCCCTTAAAAGACACATTGTCCTTAAGGTGGAAAAAAAATGAAAAATTAGCTTTCTCTTTCTATTTTCTTTTTCACATTCCTTGAATGAATTTTGCCTTGATCAAATCACCATCAATAGTGTAAAATTTTATCAGCCTAATAAGTTGAATTATCCTTACTTTATTATCCATATGGGCTTTTATTATCTTTAACCCAATAAACTTCTTTAGCCCAATAATCCTTTTTAGGCTACCTTGCATTAGGGTTTGTGTGACCCTTTCTTCCTTCCCACCATCCCTGTCGTCCTTCCCTAAGTGAACTGCTTAAGAACAACAAGTCATTGTCGACCGCCCTCTTCACCATTTCCGAACCACAACAATCCTTCATCAAACCCTCTATTTTTCACTGGAAATAAAGTGCCGAAGAATATCGGTCGGTCGCCGTCGAGGAACAGGAACTGGTTGTAAATTGTTTCGGATTCTTCGAGTTGCTTTGCCGCGACCTGGAAACCGTTTTTCACTAGTTCTTGTTCTTCGTAGACCGCATCAAAGTTTGTTTTCTGGGACGCTTCAATTTTGTTTATGGCCCAATTTTCCCAAACTTCTACAGCCATCATTTCTTTCTTGGCCAAATCAGAATTTAGTCTTCTTTCCACTTCTAATTCAACATCTTTTGTTACGTTGTCTTCCTCAAGTTTCTCTGCTTGGCTCTATTCCTTCTCCTTTTCCAATGTAACGATTTCCCCACCCACTTTTTCCCCCATTTTTTTTGTCTTTGCTAATCCATCCATGTTCTCTACGAAGATTTCTTTCTTTGCCAACTCTTCATGATCGATTTTTTTCTCAACAATGATTGCCTCTGTTGCTGATATTCTTTCTCCAATTATCTGCGGTTGCTACCTTCCTTCTCTTTTCTCGCTTGAATTCTTTTTTCCACCTCGGCTTTCTTCACTGCCTCTAATCTTTCTTGTCTAATCTTTTTTTTTTTGTATTTTTCTCACTCCCTAACATTCTAAAATTAAACTCGTAGTTGGTATTTCAATTTTCTCCAAGAAATATATGAGAAATATATGGTTGTGTGCCATATTCCCAACGGAACCAGGCTAAAGCCAGTCCTTCAAGGCACAACACTGCAGTTTCAACCATTTCCTCATCTATGAATCGACTAACTCCGATATATCTCTCTACACGAGAGGTCCATTCTTCTGGGTCTATCCCTGTAAACACTGGCAGTTCAAGACCATCTTGCATTTTTAGGTTGAACCAATATGGTTTCCGACCATAGTCCAGCCGACTTTTCCTCCTATCATCAACATATTCTTCCTGCCACAAGGTTACTAATTTATCGCACTGGATTCCGTTCTTGGAGTGGAGGAATCGATCCAACAACATCTTCTTTAATTCCCCCCATTAATAGAAAGGTAGCTGCTCTCCCATTGATACCAATCTTTGGCAGAACCTTCAAAACAATTAATCGTAATCTCTAATTTCTCTTCATCAAATAATATGTAAATGCTAAAATATCTCTCAATCCCAAAAAGTCACCCCTTGGGATCTTGATCCAAAAAAGTAAGAAATTCTAATCTCGCCTCATTACTCCTCAAATTTTCTTTATCTATGGTTTCCCCAAGAATTCTACTACTCTGATACCAAATTGCTGTGAACTATTTCTTTATGGAGTTCTTGAAGGAAACAATTACAATTGTAGTAGTATACTAAACTACCACACCACCACACACTCAGAGTAATTTGAGAGACCTTTCACTCTCCACTGAACTACCTCCCTCCCTCCCACTCTCCTACTTCACCGAGTCTTTATATAATAGACTCAGCTTACAACTACTAACAACTAATTGAATTACCACATCTTATAAATTCATCTAACCTTCTAACTAACTAACTTCATTTATTAATCTCCCAACAATTGTAAATGGTAATGATGACCTATCAGAAGTCTAATGGCACATAAGATGCGAGAATTCCTATAATTATGCATAAAGTAGTCTATTTTTAATTAATGCCAATTAAAAAAGCAAACTGATTTTATTTTAATATGAAATAAAACTTGCACAACTGAAGAATAAGATATTAAATTGAAAAAGAAAGCAGATATAAAATAAACATGGAAAATGTGAAATATTATTTGTAGTGCTTGAGTACTACAATATTGATTTGAAGTTGGTATGATGACATATTTCAAATGCAAGAGATCAAACTAAGTAAATATTTTAATTGCTACAAACAATATAACTAGTGAGAAGCATCATCAGCATAATTTTCATAATGACATGATCAAAAAAGATGGACAGTCAAAAGCTTCATGAGAATTGGGCAAACATATAGTGATGACTTGAAGTAAAATAAAACAATAACCTTAAGTAATTAGCTAATCACATAACAATGCTCAAGGTTTTGCTTTGAAAAGAAAAACAAGCTAAAGCCAAAATAACATTCAGTCAAGTAACATAAGCTCTCCCAAATAATAATGTGAAACAAATGATATAACGATGAGATTTCCTCACCTTCCATAGTCACCATGTTCGTATCACCTTCCTTCATATCATCTTCCTTTTTGCTCCACTTCCTTATATGCAAACAACGTGATTCCAACTCATTAACCAGCTATTGTGTAAAAAAAACAAACAAAAGTCAAATGCCTAATCCATCAATAAGAAAGAATTTCAAAAACAGACAATCCTAAGCGTTTGACCTCTTTCCAAGAATTGTTGACCATGGTTAAATGGACATCACATGGCTGTTGTTGCTCTACAAGTTGACAGACTTTATTCTTAAGAACACTGTACTCAAGCTTCTGAGCTTCTAGCTTCTGTGTGAGCTTTTGATTTTGATATTGAAGAATAGCAACACCAAGCTGCATCAAAAAGGGAGAACATCAGAAAAGGTAGATATATAAAGCAGAAGCTAATAAGAACCCTAAACCATTTTCCATAAAGTGCTTCTAGAATGAGAAGGTTTCCATTTTTCTAATATAACTAAGGAAACATGCATGGTTGACTCATAAACTAAGTAGAATTTACTCAAGAATAAACTTCTTGAGTGTAAAAAACCGATAATTTCTTAGACATTCAGAAAACAAAATATAACTTAAGATTTGAGATAGTAACTTTGCCAAACACTAGCATAACGGATCACAAGACTCAAAGTTCATAACCTTAAAGAATCTTCAGCACCAGCAACTAAAATTTAAAAGACATCAGGAAGAAAAAAAGAAAACACAAGTTACCCAAAGAAAGAACCCAAAAAAAAACTTTAGTAGGAAAAAAAGAGGAATACCAAAGTTATTATCATTGGACGATCATGCATCAACATTCCAATGCCAACAAAATAAAGCAGCTACAAAATTCAAGACAAGAAAAAAACTCTCCAGGCAGTTAACAAGAAAAGAAGAAGAAAAAGAAAGCAGCAAATATTCATATATGCCTACCTAAACATCTGTGCATGGTTACCACGGCCAAGTAATAATAAGAAAACAACACTATTCTTAAAAATACTTCAAAAGAACTAAAACGATCACAATCAGCAGTAGATAATTGTCACGGGATTGGCACGTGAGGCTTGGGAAAAGGAGTGAAGCAGCGTCGTCATTTTAGGGCATACATTTTGGAAGGCAGAGAACAGTAATCAGCAAGCAATAGGGATTGGAGGGGAAAGTTTTTGGCGTGATCAGCTACGTCTTCTCCTTCCTTCTCTGAAATTTCCTTTTCCTAAATCCTTTTTCTCCTTTACATCTTCTCTTCTATCTGTTCTCCCTTCCTATTTCTTCTTCTTTTTCTTCCTCCTCTCTTCCCTTATCTTCTATCATCTTCACAGATTTGGTTCATTGGTTGCTCTCTACTTTGGATTTGATTTCTCTTTTATTACTTAGACTCAATTTTTTTGCTATATTCTGCTATGGGTTTGATTATGAATGAATGGTGATATTTTGACTGGATTATGAAATGGAATGCTCAATTTTTTATTGGTGTCTTGTTATTTAAGCAGTTGTTCTGGTTTCCCTTAAAAATTAAAGAAAAACCGCGCAATAATAAGAAAACAACACTATTCTTAAAAATACTTCAAAAGAACTAAAACTATCACCATCGGCAGTAGATAATTCACAGCTCAAGAAGTTGGCGGCACTTCCAACCATATCAAAATTAGAAAAAGACTAAAAATAATAATAAAGAAACTAGAAAATCCAAATGCACAAAAGATGACCATGATAAAAAAAGATATCAAAATACTTTACAACGGTAAAATAATCAAGAATCCAAAAAAAAAAAAAAAATTTATAAGCATTAAAATCCCTATTCTTAAAAATACTTCAAAAGAACTAAAACTATCACCATTGGCAGTAGATAATTCACAGCTCAAGAAGTTGGCGGCACTTCCAACCATATCAAAATTAGAAAAAGACTAAAAATAATAATAAAGAAACTAGAAAATCCAAAAGCACAAAAGATGACCATGATAAAAAAAGATATCAAAATACTTTACAACGGTAAAATAATCAAGAATCCAAAAAAAAAAAAGCAAAAATTTATAAGCATTAAATCCCATGAAATAAGAAACAAAAACCTTTTTGTCCTCCGAGGTTGGCAATATGGGATGGTTCTTAGCTATAGCAGCCATAGGAGATATGGAGCTAAACTGATGCTGTTTTCTATCAGACTCGCCGGTGGTGCCCATCAAAACCACCCTCTCACGAACCCTAGTTTCGCCAACCACGGTTCCAATGGCGTCAAAACAAAAAACACAGTGATACAACCCTCAAAAACCCTAATTCGGGAACCAGACTTAAACTATCAATGAATTACTGATAAAAACATAAATAAAATCGACTTCCAGAAGAGATAACAACTTTTCACTTTGAAAAGCATCAAAACTTCACCCAAAGGTTCTCTTCGCTCGGCTACCCCTTCCCTCCTGCGATCCTGGTCTCCCTCTAAGACTCTAAAGAGAGACAGCCAAAAACGTCTGTATTTTTAAGGCTTTTTCCCCCAAATAGTACATTTGATATAAATCTATAAATTTTATTAAAAAAAATTCAATTTACAGATTAATTAAGAACTCAGCAATTATTCAATAAACTGTTATTAGTTTAAAATTCTAAGTTTTGCAATTGCTTAAAATTTATATTATTTGACTAATAAATAAATAATAATTAAATTATTAATTAATTATGAATTAAATTATTATCTAATTAATAATAAAATTATTAAATTATAGTAATTAATTATTCAATTAACAAATTTTGTTATATTAATGTATTATACTAATTAATTATTAAATAAATTAATTATTATTTGATCATTTAATTGAATTAATCAGCGATTACCTTTATATTTCTTTTCATTAAATAAAAGTTTATTTTGAGTTTTAATTATTTTTGTTAAATTTATATTAATAAAAAAATATATTTATATTTATATATAAAAATAAAAAATGTATACTATTTTATATAATTAGTATAACTGAAACCAAAATAATTTTTGGTTCAATTTCTGTTCGATTTTGATTCTTAAATGGTGTGATTTCGGTTTAATTTTTTTCAAAACAAAAAAAGTCGGCTAGGTTTCAGTTTGACTCTAAAATCAAACCGAACCTACTTTTGCACACCCCTACTCTTTATATTTGTAGCATCCACCTTAAAAAGACTATCGCGCCCTTACTTTTTAATTTTCTCTTTTCTTTCCATTTATCTAGAGAAATTAACAAAATAAACCCAATAGTTCCAATCAACAACAAATTAAACCTTAAAAAAATTTTGTGCACAACATAAACCTTAAATTATAGAAAATGAATAATACAAATCTTACAGTCATGTTTTCCGTCACCTCAACCTCCAACAGACGTCCAAGGATTAACCTTGCACGTCCTTCAATTACGATGGATGCTCAAAATTGATCCACTAGGATACGAACATCCATAGTAGAAAGAGGCCACGTTATATTGAAGGGGTTACATGCAAGGCACACGCTATTTTAAATTGGAGCAGAGTTGCAAACAAAGAGTGTTGGTCATTGGATAAACGAGTCAGATGTCCTTCAGAGCTGGGGGGACGTCCATCGCTGGAAATAAACATTCATAATGGATTATTGAAAGTTGACGTCATCCCTAGCTTAAAACAGGCGTCCATCAACCAACAAACTGATGTCTCTCACTTAAAATGGATGTTCCTCAACTTGCGACAAACATCCCCAGATTAAAATGGATGTCTATAAGCCCACAACAGACGTCCCTCAGCTTATGATGGACATCCCAAGCACCTTTAATGATGTTTTTGGTCCATCTTAGTCGTCTATTCTCACTGAGGGGTGTCTGCCCCTTCATCCAATGGTCATGAACCTTTGTCTGCTAGCACCCCTCCTCCAATCTTGGATGTCCATCCTCGTTGCAGAACGTCTATCTCTTCATCTATCAGCCACCATGGACGTTCGTCTCCCCGTGGATCAGCCTTGGGCATCCCTCATCATTGAAGGACGTCCAAGATTGATTATTGGACGTCTGTTGGAGGTAGGGGTGTGCAAATTGAACCGAAACCGAAGAACCGAATAGGAACCGATCTCTTCGGGATTGTTCGGTTTGGTTTTGAATACCAAAAAATTGAATTTCGGTTCTTTTTTGTGAGAACCGGGTGTTTCGGTTAGGTTTTCGGTTTTGATTTCGAAAAATGGAAAAATCGAAACCGAACCACAAGAGTCAGTTTTAGCCTTTTAGGTAGGGCTGGGCAAGAACCGACCAGAACCAGGAACCGATCCAGAACCGCTGGTTGGGTCTAGGTCGGTTCCGGTTCGTGGTACCATAAAATAATGCTGGGTCGGGTTCGGTTTTTTTGTAAAAATCGGTTCTGTTACTGGATAGTTGGGTAGGGAACCGCAGAACCATGGAACCGATTTTCTCTGTTTTTGTTTATTTAAGTTTTTTTATGTTCTTCGCCTCTAGACTCCGCTTCTTCGCCTCTGGACGCCGTCTGCTACTCTGCTACTCGAACGCCCTTGTCTCGAACGCCCTCATCTCGCGCCCTTGTCTCGAATGCCCTCTATAAGTTCAAAACAGAGATAATCAAAAATTGATTTTTTTTCCTTTACCTGTTGTTTTGTTTCCTTACATTGATGTTATCTTGAGGAATTTGCCTGTGTCGGCTTCGGTCAGTTGGGCAACTGGCCGAGACATAGTCGCGTTTATTCGCAACAGGGAACTTTGCAGTCATCTAATAACATTGTCTGCTTCAGCTCATGGGTTTGACTCATCTAATAACTTTGCAGTCCAGCGATGAATATTGGGTTGCATAGGACTGTGTATTATTCAACTTAAAAGATTTCATTGATTGAATTGATGAATTGTAAAACTGAATGGAGCTGATCATTGATGGAATTGATGAATTCATTTAACATTAAGTTAAATTTCACGTGCTCTAGCCTTTAATTTTTCTATGTAATTTTTTTCAGGTACTACCACATTTTGTTGTCTTTTCATAATCCAACACTTCCCTTTTTTTTTTTTTAATGTTTACACAATTTATAAAATCACTTGTTACTTTTTTATTTTCAAGATACGAACAGAGTTACTTTTTTATTTTCAGGATACGAACAGAATGTCAGAAACGACACCAACTATTTCTAAAAAGCGAACCAGAAATTCAATGTGTGTTGTTTTTTTTCTAGTTTCAGTTATTAATTATCGACATTGATTTCAGATTATGTCTCAGGTTTTACTTTATGTTGAATGGATGAAGGATTTAATTGATTTCATTTGTATTGTTTTCATTTTTCTTGTTAAATATATGATAATAATAATTAATCAGAAAAATGAATTGTCTTGTTAAAATTGAGAATGATTCAAAATCGGTGTATGAATTACCAAGGCAAATGATTCAAAATTGAGAATGATTCAAAATTCGAGTATCAATTACACAAGAGTACACCAGTTTAGCACTTGAAAAAAAAAAACAAAAAATATGCTAGCAGATGCTGCATAGACAGTAGCTTTCACTTTGGAGCTTTTCTTGAACTTTAGAGCTTCTCTGCAATGTTCTTCAAATGTCAAAAGATGGAAAGCATTTGATGTCTTGAATATAAATCATATAAGATGTCTCTGCAATGTTCTTCAAATGATATAAGCATTTGATGTCTGTACAATAATTCGGCCTTCAATCCTCTAGAAGACTGTACAATAATTCGGCCTTCAATCCTCTGGTGTTTCTGTTCAAAAAGCCAAATTTGATGTCTTGCAATGTTTCTGCAATGTTCTGCATTTATTTCAAAACATGCACACAGCTAAGTGAATTTAGCTTTACATACTTCCTTTTTCCACATTTTCTCAACAGATAAACAGAACACTTTCAAACACAAAAATAACAAACCAGAATCCAAGGCCGCGGGTATACATTCTCACAAGTCACCAATCCACAATTAACGGAGAACAACAAACAAGCTGTGTATACATTCTCACCAATCCACAACTAAGAAGAACAGAGAACAACGTAAGCATCACAATCTCATCAGTGACCCAAAACATAATGGAGGCATTTCTATCCAACATCAAAACCAAAAACAAAAATTTCTCAATTGCCACTGCCGGTCACTACATACCTTCAATCGGCGACCAAATCAAAAGAAATGCAAAGGAGGAGGAAAAACCCAATCAACCATACCTCAATTTTCGCTGGAACACCATGTAGCGGGAGCTCCGTTCCCAATCTGCTCGAAATTTCTTGAGCCCTAAATCGGACCCCTGCTCGCCGTTCACTCGCACACCGCTGAACGATGCGCATGACCGGAGTCCGAGCCGTCGTCGCCTTCTTCGTTTGTCGCGTCTCCCTCGCCTCCGGCTACTCCCTCTCTTCTCTCCCCTTCGGTCTGCTGTTCGCGGGCTCCTCACGAAGGATGGCTGAAGAAAATGAGAAGCATATCAATATAGGAACCGGTACCGTACCGGAACCGAACCAGATCCGTGTAATGGGTCTGGTTCTGGTTCTGGTTCCTGCGGTTCTTGGTACTGGTTCCTTACACTCGGAACCAAAAACCGAACGGTCGGTTTCGAGTCCTCGGGAACCAGTACCAAGAACCGATATGCCCACCCCTACTCTTAAGGTTCCAACCTGTTTGTTCTATTCTCATTCTGTGTGTTCGCCATTTGAGTGGTTCTCGTTCGTGCCTCTGCCTCTGCAATTCGTCTTCGTCGACTTGTCTTTGTCTATTCATCTTCGTCGATTCGTCTTCGTTGCCCGTCGCTCGTCGCTCTACTCTAGTCGTTCGCTGCTCTCCTTTGCAATTCGCTCAAGCTCCGATATCGATTTTCTCAATAAGAACCGAAGAAGAGTTCTCACTTGTTAGCATAGATGACAAGTCGCCCTCACCCCTCCGACTCCAATAGAATAGCTTCACCTCGGTAAACCTTTGGAATACAGATCGTCGAGCAGTCGACAACTCCTAAGGTCACTAAAACTGGGGTACTCCGCGAAAGACTCTTTTGTGACTTGTCGAGCATAGGCAACCCCAACCATTACAGTCATGAGAGGCACGGGCGTGACGTCCTTGAAGTGAATGTGTAAAGCAGATCGCTTGGATCCACCAAAGCGATTTCCTCTAGATAGAATGAGGCTCATATTGAGAGATCTATTAGTGATTGGGTCACCCCTCCTAGCAAAGAAGGAAAGGTAGTTTTAGGCGATTAATCAAACAAATATTTCCTTCCCTTTCTTTATGACAGAGCTATTGAATGAAGCGGTGTGGGTGCAGGGCCTCTAAGATTATGAAAAAGGTTGTAGATTGCTTGGTATTTGGTAAATCTTTAACCGATTCTAATTGTTATTATTCTGATTCTGCATTGTGAATTGATTGCTGTGGATATTGGAAATATCCACATTTTAGCAATATTGGTTATTTGGTTTAATTATTTGCTTCTAGGTGAGTCTTTTACATGTCTCCATTGTGATTTGTGAGTCGTTGTACTTTAGTCTTTTAGCATGTTTCTCTTCATGACCGAAGGGAAGACTTTTCATTTGGCTATACGTTTGGTTTCACTTTCAGTTTATGAATGGAGAGGGAGAAGAATTTAATTATTTTAATATTTAAAGGAAAAAAGTGGAGGTAAAACCAGAACCGAACTGAATCAAAATTTCTGTTCGGTTCCACATCAAAACCGAACTGAACCAGTTTATGCACACCCCTAGTTGGAGGTCTAGGTGACGTCATTGGCGTTTTCTAAGCGAAAAACGTGACTCCAACATTTTTTTACGGAAAACATGACTGCGAGGTTTATATTCTTCATTTCTCATAGTTCAAGATTTAGTTGTTCGTAAAATTTCTTGAAAGTTTGACTTATCTCTAATCTCAAAATATAGGGTTTGTTTTGTTAATTTCTCAATTATCTATATGTCTAATGTCTTGTATGAATTTATATTATGGGAGGGGGTATAGTTTGGTTAGGTCCAATAGAGCCGAAGTAAATTGAATTGTGAACTAACGGTTTTCATAATTTGGAACCATGTTCCATAACTGTGGATAACGAGAATAAAATAAAATCAAATTGAAAAATACTATTTGGTTTCAATTCATTTCAAAATAAAAATAAAATAAATATTTAGTAATTGACAATTTAGACCCTGTGTTTAAAGAGCAAAAACAATTAATAATTTGTACTTTATTTTTCAATAATTAAAATGTAAAACTATGGGGGTTAGAAAAAATAGCTAACTTTAAAACTTCTTAATTCACTCTTTCTATAAGTTAATCATGTATGAACACCATTTTCCATGTATATCCAAATTAGTTCTTTAGCAGCCTTTATGCTAAAAAAAAAAGATAGGAAAATTAACAAAATAACCACTAAACTATGAGATCGGTGATAAGGTAATCACTAAAAAATTTTCTTATAACAAATAAAACACTAAATTATGAAAAATAAATGAAGCAAACATCGTTGTCACATTTTTTGTTAAAGATTTCAATATCATTTTGCAGTGGACCTGTACATGAAGTATGACTTGCTTTTTGCAGCGAAAAATATTTGTTCCGCTACGAAAAGTAATTCTTAATCCATGGTGCTCCTAGTTAGAGTGGAATGAATATTTTTCACATCGCAACGAAAATTTTTCGCAACGGAATGTAAGTACTTGTCTTCCATTGTCTTAGTATATAAATTCACATTCCACTCCAGATATAGTACACTACTCTCAGAGTGATTTCCTCAACAAACTCATAACCTTAACCCTAACTATCTCATCCAATCCAATGGATTCTACCAGGACTATCAAATTGTCTCTCAAGAGTAAAGCTGCTTCCTCTCAGTCTCATCCTCAACCTCAACCAGGATCTCAATCGGCCTGTGCTCGTAGATAAAATGCAACTGAGTTCATTTGCGCTCAATTTTAGTGCAATGCACTACCCAAAGGTGAACCACAACTTCAACCTCAACCACGACCAATATCTCAAATTTTTTGTTTCCAACTTATATCAGATCATTGTCACTCACCAATCTTCAAAACTGCAGCGATGAATGATAGGAACAAAAATAATATTAAACATCGTTCAATTATTGTATCTAGAAGAGTAGATTTCGAAGATGATATGGGAATTAAAGAAATGGATCATAGTGCTGAATTAATAAGTTTGTGTAGATTGGGTGGAAGTTATTATGAGCAGACTGTCCAACTATTTTACGCCAATTTGGAACTATCCACCCAACCATTAGAGGTTCGGACTTACATGTTTGGGCAAGAGTTGAGGTTGACTCCCAGTGATATTAATCTGCTGCGTGGATGTTCGACGGAGGGACTAAGTGATCAATATTACCACGTATCTCACGATCCATATTTCATTAGACAAGGAGGAGGTTTGACAACGCTTTGACCGTTGTCTTGCGATTGAAGTGTTTAAGAAGCCAAAGTCCAATAACTTAAACGCTAAAGCTTGAGTGGTCCATAACATCATAACGCACACTACTCTACCACGGGATGAGCATTGATAATATGTTAGTTGCATGGATCTCTATATGCTAAAGAAGATATTCAATTGAAAGAAGGTGAACATCAAGTATGTGATTTTAAGTCACATGTCCGTCGTCCTCAATAACTCAGCCAAGAGTTTGCCATATAATTGCCTCCTTCAGAAGATTGTTGAGCATAATGGGGTACTAGTGTCGGATGAGGAGCTAATAATTTAAGAGAAGCCTAGCGACATCTACAATAAATTGAAAATGGGTCGTATGGGGATCAGCAAAGTCATAGGGGAATGAGAATCCAAGTCTCCATCCAAGACCACCTCGAAGACTCATCCAAGGTTGTCCAACCTCTAGCACCCTCAGCTAGACAACCTCCATCCACCTCGACAGGACATCCTCCATCATCGCCTCTGTAGCCCATGGACAATGATACTCAATAGCCTATGTCTCTGCCCCCTCCTCCATCATCTCACTTTACATCTATGGATGATGAGATGGTCAATAAGATTGTTCGCTAGTTGGATAGTCGATTGCAAATAATGGAGGACTGAACGAAGGAGCACCAGCAAAGAGTGGATGTAACGACCCGATTTTTTATAATCTTTTTAAAAATGCGTTAAATTTAAAACTTTTATAAAACAACTAAAATCTTTAGTAAAACCTCTTTAAAATAAAATCCGAGTTCTTTTTCTAAAATGCCGGACCGTTAAAATCATTTCTTTAGACTTGTTATGAAAATCATAAGCAATGGAAAACCATAGTTATAAAAAATTCATTTAAGGAATTCATATTAAGGAAAACTAACCAAATAATTACGTGTTAATTACAAATTACTTTTCTCTTTTACTTTCCTTAGTCTAACTAGCCACAAATCCCGCTCATGCAAATCCGTCATCAACTGCTCCTTGACTCATTCATCATTTTTTCGTGTGCATATACAAGTACCTACACCATTAACAAACTGTGAGCCCGAGTCCTAGTAAGAAATGAGTTATACAGTATGATGTATGTCTCTCTTTAGTTCATTTGGAATGGGTCCGCCCCAAATCAATCTTTTCATTACATTTAATTCTTTCATTCATTTATAACTCGTACATCGAGCTGGAGATTGGAGGAACCCATATGGGATGGTATAATATTGGTTGGCTTCTAACCTCCTGTGAGTAGCTAGTCTCGGTCCCGACGAGGGAGGGGTGTAGCCTAGCTACTAGACTAGATTCAAACTACCCATCTGCCCCCCAACTCCCCAACATATTTTCTTTTCTTTCATTATTTTCCTCACATAATGCATATGAGTACTACCCTAGAGGTGACACTTCCTACTTGTTTCTATTATCATGATGCATGTAACATTATCATGATGCATGTCATTGGAAAGCAGTAATAACCATGATATAAAAACATGAAATTAAAAGTGGTAATCATAACCATATATATACAAGTAAGAGACAAAATAAAAGCTACTAACACCCTATACATGGCGATACATTCTAAACATGCTTGGTAATTAAAAGAGACAATAGCAATTAAACATGCTTGGCAGTTCATGGACAATGTAGACATGCTTGACAATTTAAGGAAAGTAGTAACAACACAGACATGCTTGACAGTTTAAACGAAACAATAATCATATGCTAATATCCTAAACATGCTCAAAAATTAAACTAATAACATGTGACTTGCATATGCATGATAATTAAAGCAACATGATGGAAACATAAACAAACAATTAAAGTAAATGGCACGGCTAATGGTGTAGGGCCTCCACTAGCCAACGACTCTACTTAATTTCTTACCTTGAAGCTTTATTGCGCATTAGCACTTAATCTTTATTCTTCTGCTCTTTTTCAATATCTTCACAATTCAATAATATTTACTTATAAATAATCACGACTTATTAATTTCATTGTCTGTTCTAAATTGTATAATAATCCTATAAACTCGTTAATGCCTAAAACGAACATAACTATCCCAATATCCATGTTTAATCCAATTAACAACTTGTGCGCGCAAAGATGCAAGACAACATACAAGCAGGGTATACCAATATCCAATAATAACCCAAGAGCAGGGATTCAAAATCAAAAACCAATAGAGAGCATTATAATTGAACCAATCAGAGCCTATAATTGCAATGTATGTTATCCTTAACCTTATTATTCAACAAAGATCTAGCAGTAGGCCATTAATCTTTTTGATGCATTCAATAACAGAATATAAGACCCTAATCCAAAAGACATATCCAAAGTCAATATGATATTATTCCTTATTGATGTCGTACCAAAATCCTATAATCCAAATACATGCATAACATCTCCATCAACTATAATTTAACAACCAACAGAGTACAAGTACGCAAAACTAGATCGAACATATTCATGCTTCATAATCACTTAACTCGATTTCCTCACCCAAGACCATATCAAAATAACAGAACGAACACCAACCTCCAACAATATTTTCACAGTCAACAATATAGTAATTAATAGAGGCATTAATCACATATTCAACATCCACATCCATCCTGATCATTTACTCTTAACATGCTTCACAGAACAACAGATCATTATAATAGCCAAACCATCCCAGCAACAAGGCATAATATCTCAACATTCCATATCAAGCTACCATCACCAAACAACCATGAATCCAAACATCAGAGAGGGAAATCCTTACCTTGAAGAACACTTAAGACTGCAGCTGCAACAACCATCAACACATGGCCATCACCAGCAATTCCCATCCAATGACCAAAACGCAGTAGCTCAACAATAGACCTAGAACTTCGTTGTAACCGAAGGAAGACAACAACATACGACTATAACGACTCGAATTTTCGTAAATCATTTAAATGGCGTAAAAATTTGAAATTTCTTTTTGAATTAAATCAGATTGCGTAAATCCGAATCGCTACCAACTCTTTCTTAAAACTCGTCGTGAAAACCAACTTATTAAATATGCGGAAGCGTAAATATTGTAAGAAAAAATCATCTATTTAAAGTCTTTGTGGAAACGTTATAAAATAACCATTTGTAAATCGTGGCGGAAGCGTAAGAAATCTTTTAAAGGAAATACTAAGCAATTCAAACATTTCGTCTATTAAATAAATTTTGACCATTACTTCATTGATTCATAACCGTTTACTTTTCTTTGTCTTTGCCTTGCCAGCCCGAATCCTATGCGTGCGAAATCATCCATCTCTACCTCGTTATGCATTTCTCATCTTCTTCTTATTTATTTACGATCTGTTCGTCATTGTACCTACACCACAAGTAAGGACGTGAGCTTACGCCCAGTAAGGAGATGAGGGAAAATAATTTATGCATATCTCTCTTTAGTTCTTCTTGGAATGGGGGCCACCCAAACCAAATTCTTTCATTACGTTCGTTTTCTTTGTTCGTTCTTTAAACTCGTACATCGAGCTGGAGATTGAGGGTTTTCCTTTGAGATGGCATAGTTGTACGGATTCTAACCTCCTGTGTGCATACTAGTCCCTTTCCTGACTTGGGGAGGGTGTATCCTAGTAGCTAGGCTAGATCCGGACTACCCATCTACCTCAACTCCCTATTTCTGGCATATACCCGCCTTTAGGGTTCTTTCTTTCTTTTCTGGCATATATCCGCCTTTAGGGTTCTTCCTTTCTTTTCCGGCATATACCCGGCTTTAGGGTTCTTTCTTTCTTTTCCGGCATATACCCGGCTTTAGGGTTCTTTCTTTCTTTTTCGGCATATACCCACCTTTAGGGTTCTTTCTTTTTCCTCACTCATGCATGTGGGTACCATTCTGAAGGTTACCCCCTACTTGGTTTCTATTATTATGAACTCAATCTAACTTCTTCATGATAAACAAAGTACATATGAGAAATAATATCCTTTAATGTAAACTGAAATGCACATTGAAGTAAACATACTATGCTTGACTTCACGTATATAGAGAATCACAATAGTTAATGTAGATACGAGGAACAATTATGCTATCAAAATGTAACAACGAGCGAATACAACAAGGTAATAAAATGTATTTACCATTCTATTAAATTCAGTAATGAACATGCTAAATAAATCTATAAAAACTACGAACCAAGAAATAACATTTTCGAGTCAAGTTTGTTATTCATCAACTAGTTCACAACTCAAGCAATGGAATCCGAAACGACTTACAACATTTATGCATCTTAAACTCCTTAAACCCTTTTTATTCGTTTGTTTAGTTAACTAAACATTTTTCCTTCGTTTGTTTAGTTACTAAACCTTTTTCCTTCATTTGTTATGCTAACCATTCATCTCTTTGTAGTTCACATCTTATTCATGCTCATCATACATTCTTGCTTTTACATCATCATTCTCTACCTTTCTATGACTACGCCAAGACTCATTCGTCAACTAATAGCATCTATGTGACTATGCAATAGCATTTTCATTCAACTAACTCATATTCTAAATTAATCTTGATATCATAAAACTTACATACAATAATCATGCTAACATACTCTTTTGATGGACAACATACAACAAATGAACTAGATTCAAGAAGATTACCATTTATTAGGCTAATAAATTTTTAACCGATTTCATGCTTAGCCCATTGGCGTACTTAGTCGGTTTACATGCTCAAGTGTTGATATTGTTAATTTGATAGTCATACATGCTTAAGTAATGAGGCATGCTAATTGATTTATTACATGCATAAGGAATTCAAACTATAGCTACATAGCAAGTAAATCAATAACTCTTCTAACTCACTTTCGTAGCTTCGTTCACTTAGGCATTTTCACATAATGTAACTCTTTCAGCCACTTTCATACCTTACCTCATACCTTATCATTTACTCGTTTCACTTTCATACTACCATTCCTTCGTTTGGTTAGGCATTTTCATCACATAATGTAACATAAAGCATTTTCATCACATAATGTAACATAAAACAGAGCTGAACATTACAGGAAGATATCACAGATTCATAACAATTCCTACAAAACATCAACAACTATCAACATCTATTTTAAGAACACTAACACTAACTCACACACACTTTACTTGGGTGTAGGGCACAAGGCCAAGACAACCCATTTCCTTACCTTAGTTCTTTATTGTGTTTAAGCACTTAGCCACTATCCTCTTTCCCTAGTCCTGATACCTGAATCAATCAAAGCATCACCAACCCTTAATCACATAGCCTTAACAAATTGAATCACATAATCTCTCACAATAATAAACCAATAGAGGAAAATCAATAGAGCCTAACAATGACACCACAAAACCCAATTCCAACTTGTCCGTCATATTCATTAGCTTCCAGCCACTATCAATCCATAACCATAGAGAGCAACATAATCTAACATCATCAGAGCATCCATCACATATTCAACATCCAATTTCTTTCCAACTTAAAATCTTCGTGTATTTGCATACCAATCCATAACCTTACGTTCAACAGACTAACATGGTTCAACACAAGAGACATAATCCATCTCCTTAGCTTACACAATTCTTCACATAATAAAGAAACCAACATGGATAACATTACTTTTCAATAACTTGACAGATGGTACTTTTCCCCATTAACACCCATCTAACAGTTTTAATAACCCCAAACAAAGCATGATACACATGTACAGAACACCAACAACAGAGGCATACCTACGTTATCACAAGAATCCGGTATTCCATGCTTCATATAGAATAATAAAGACAGTAGTTCAACCCAAAATGGATGCTCAACAATCATCACAAAAATTAATCCAAAGCAATAGATTAACCCAAAGCAACATAATCATTTCTAGCAACCAATTATTGATTCAAACAAAAGCATTCTACATGAAGAATACAGGTTCTGTTTGCACAACTCCACCTTCCAGACCAAATTTCAATACCACAAAACCATGAAATCCCAATAGGTAATCATTCAATCCACAATACAAAGCCACAGTCAAAGTTAAACTATGTTCAGCCAACAAAACTCAAGATGACACTCAAAACAAAAATCCAATTAGCTAAAATTCAGAGAAGAATTCTCACCAGAACCAAGTGCAGCCAAGTCCTTCAGAATCCTCCAGAGTACTCGGCCTTCAGTTCTTCACAGAGAAGAGTTCTCCCTTCCTTCTCTCTCAATTTCTCTCTGCCCATTTTATCCACTAGTGTCAATGATTTCTCTCCCGACAGCCTCCTCAATTCGTCAACAACCCCAACCATTGCGTTGATTCAGTCCTCCTCAGCTCAATAATCTCACTCGACAGCATATCCCCCTTTTTTTTTCCATACCTGACAGCCACTTCAGTAAGGTGGGCTCCCCATCGTGTGTCGGCAGAGCAAAATTACTCGGCCCAAACCACAACCTTCAACCGAGCCGCCAACTGTTGTTCAGTCACGAGCCGGCCCCTACCATCCTTGAAATCGCCCCCTACCAACACACTAACACCCGAATGCAAAGGAGGAGGAAAAGTCAACGAAGCTCACCTAAACTCGTCGCCGTAATTGCTGCCAGACCCGTTGCCAGAAGCACTCCAGCGGGAGCTCCGACTTCGAGCCCTAGCTGTGACTCGCCTTCGCTCACCGTTCGTCACCGCAGCTCACTAGGTGGTCTCTGCGCCGTCGCCGTTCGTCGTTCATCGTTGCGAACTCCGATCGCGCGTCCACCCGATCGCTCATGCCCTCTCCCTCCCTTCGGCGTTCTCCCTCTTTCTCCAGCAACCATCCCCTTCTTTCTCCCTCTCCTATTCTCTCTGTCCAAATAATGGCTGAAAAGCCAATTGATTTTTTTTTGTTTATCTTTCTATATTTATTCTTAATTTAATTAATTATTTATTTAATTAACTATTTTATTTAAATAGTTCACTCTTTAATTCAAATAATAAACCCAATTTCAAATTCTCAAATTTTTATTTTTCAATATTGCTTCATTATTGATCCAATTTAATCAATTATTCAACAATACCCAATTAATTTCCAATTATCTTTACTTAATTCCGTTATCGAAAAAATTGGGGTATTACAACAACCATGAAAACTGAGGAGCAGAAAACAATTAACCAAACACAACCGAGAAGAAAACTCACCAGTATACAAGGAAGCCCATGACTCAACTTCACTAGAAACTCCTTCCCCCATCTTCTCTTCTCTTCTTCTAGCAGAAGCTCATCCAAGAGCTTTTCTCTCCAACCACCCATTTCCTCTGAATTTCAACACACCATTGAACACCCTTCACAACATTTCAATTCCTCTCGAGAGACATGCCATACCTTGCCATCCCGTTATCTCCACTCCTTCGCACGTCCACGCACGTTCCACTTCGGTTCTAGCAAAGTAGGAACCCAAAGGAAAAGACTAGCTTGGACCAAACTGTAAGTTGGACCACAGGCCTTCGGCCGGTCCAGCAGGAATCACAGCTCCCTGCCTCCCGACACCTTGGCCGTTCCTCTATCATCGCCATTCCGACATCACCAAACCACCTCGCCGTTGCCATACCTCATCGCCGCCCACCAGGAATTGATAGTCATTTTGCTTCCAAAATGAACCGGTTCACTCCTCCTCATCTCCTAATTTTTTTTTCTTCTTTTATATTTTAATTATTCCACTAAATTTCTAATCCCATCTCAATTATCCCCTAATTAATTAACCTTTTACATTTTAAATTTCCAATATTCTCATTTTCTTCTTTTAATTTTCCTTCTAAGTTATTTATCTCCAAACATTATAATTTAATTCATTAAATTAATATTTCTTTTAATTACATTAATTTCTATTTAATCTTAATAAATTCTTTAAATTATAATCTTATGAATACGTCTTTGGTAATATCCCGATAATTATCCAATTAATCCAAATACCCCCAATTTCGTTCCAATTATCCTTATTAAATTCTGATATAAAAAGTCGAGGTATTACAGTGGAGGACTGATTGCAAAGAACGGAGGTTCGCATGCTAAAAGTGGAGGACAAAGAATGGATGCACAAACAAAGAGGCATGCACATGATCGAGTAGCCCCTCTAGCATCCTCTCCAACGACCCCTCCAGCATCCTCTCTAGCGGCCCCTACAACATCATCTCCAGTAGCCAAATCATCCTTTCTAGTAGCCGAACCCTCAGAATGTCTCTACGTTTTTTAGTTTATACGCAAAGTCCATATATGCATTAATTATTGTTTTTAGTTTATTTGTATGAGATATAATAACATGTCTCAAATGTGCAGTACTCTTGCTATCACACGTCAAACTTTTCTTTCTGCTGTACCTGCCAAGGTGTAGCTGATAATGGCTCTCATTCCTCGATGATAGACATGTAGAGTGGAATACTGCCTTCACTTCAAACTTTGCACATGGTAGATCTTTGATTTTGTTATCTACGTATCTGAAATTATTTATGTCTTATTAGTTTGACGGTTTGAAAATTTTCATTTTAGCCAATAGACTTGATGGATAATTTCTTCAGACTGATTTGTACAAATACGAATAAAAATCTGAAGACATGTGATATTCTTGTAGGGTTTATAGTAGGAAACTATTTCATTTTTTGATGTTACGTGTTTTGAACTTTATGCTTCGGATATTTTGCTTCTTGTTTTCATTTTCAGAGAGAGACAATGGATACCACATCACTACTCTCATAATCTCAAAGCAAGAAGCGATAGAAAATATGATAAGAATTGCATTATGTTAAATTAAGTAGTTTAGAAAATTTTATTTCATCCTTTTGTTCTTTGTATGCATTGTAATACGTTGAATGAAGAAGAATACTTCACCGTTCAAATGGAAAGATTACTTATTACATTAGAGTGGATTCACATAAGTAAACTTCTTGATTTTGTTATACTTCATGTTTGAACAATTCTACCACATGGTTTACTTTTCAGACACAACCATCATAATCATGTTTTCTGTCATCCGTTGACCAGCACACTCACTACCCATACTAAGCCTTGCTACCAAAAGCCATTGCAATTGTCATGGTGCCAATAGATAAAAAGAGATATATTTTTTCACTTGTGTAGATTCATATTACTTTCCACTTATGTGGTGATTTTTCCCTTTCCATTTCAATCTGCACAACATATTTTATTGTATCGATAGGGGTTTAAGGCTACTCCGAAATTTTAGGGAGACTAGCTTCCACCCTCACGTAAATCTATCGGATGAGACTCCCCTCAACGACAAAGGTTCCAACATATACATGGACTAGAATTGCGCATTTAGAATTGTTGATTTACAGAGGAAATCTTGCAACAAGCACCAACGTAGGTGATTGATGTATATGGATATTAGTTAATTGTATTCTAAAGTTCATATTCAAATAGTTGATTAATATTGATGTTTTGCATACATTTAAAGAGAGAGAGAGATGAGAGAGGATAACAGAATATCTAATCTGCACTTAAACATTCACAGAAAGAGAAAGAGGGAGAGAGAAAGAGAGTAATATAGTAAGAGTGTATAACAAATGAAAACATGCTCATTACAACAAGTTAAAATAAAGAAAATATGCATTACAACATAGTCAATAAGAATATGCCAATTAAAATAACTTGTCTTTTGTAGCAGCCTCTCATATATGTAGACCTTGCATGACAGACTCATGCATAACATTTAAAACACATTGCCACTAAAATTAGCATAGTTAAAATAACAATTGAAAATATAAATGTAATAATGTGGTCACATGTGTCCTGACAGTTGTAAAACCCATAAATGCGAGTTTTCTTTCTCGCCTCTACCATTTTTGCCTCTGGACCTGCCGTTGCCACTTGCCTAAGTCACATCTATAAACATAGCAGAAGCATAAACGATTCATTTAAAAGTTAATAAATAAAATGTTTACATTAATTTTAAAAAACTCTTTTCTTTTTAATCTCTTAGCCTAGCCAGCCACAAGACTCGCTCATGCAAATCCTTCATCGACTGCCTCTTAATCTGTTTGTCATTTTCTCTCGTGTTTGTACCTACATCGCAAGTAGTAAACTATAAGTCTAATGCTCAGTAAGTGATAATACCTAATATGCTAGATGCACATGCTGTGCCATTTAAAACTATATGCAGTTTCTCGTTTCTGTTTCTTTCTTTTATCTTTTATCTTTTCATTCTTACGTACTTTCTTTCTATTTCTGTTTCTGTTTCTATATCTGTGATCGCATGCAGTTCTGTATCTGTTCCCATGTCTATTTTTGTATCTGTATCCATATCCGTATCCGTATCCGTATCCGTTTCCATTTCTAGAAACTCGTTTCCGTTTTCGTTTTCGTTCTCATTTCTGTTTCTATTTCCATTTTCGTATCTGTGCTCGTACCGTTTTCGTATTTGTTTACATTTTTGTTTTTGTATCTTTATCTGTTTCTCTTTTTATGTTCTTTTCTTTACTTTTCTTTTCTTTTGTTCCTGTGTCGTGCTTGACTTACCGATCCACAAAAACTTTTATCTTTTCTTTATCTTTTGTCCATGTGTCGGGCTTGACTTACCTTTAACGACCCAATTTTTCGTAAATCCTTTAAAATGCACGAAATTTAAAACTTTCATAAAACCATTGAAATCGCTTTCAAAGCAAATAAGAGCGCGACACTAAAACCGGACCACTACTAACCTTTCGTTAAACTTGTTCTGAAAATCCAACTAATAAAATGCGGAAACATTATAAAAATCATTTATTTAAAACATAGTGGAAGCGTAAGTAATCTAATGAAAGAACTAAACAATTAAATACATTTAATTACAACCAAGTTCTCTATTTTACTCTATCTAGCCTGGCCAGCCACAATTCTCGCGCGTGCAATCCTTTATCCCTACTTTATTATCTGTTCATCGTTTTTGCATTTACTCCTAGTCTGTGCCTTAATTTCATGCACAAGTACCTACACCATAAGTAAACTGTAAGCCCAAAGGCTTAGTAAGGAAAAAGGGTTTCTGCAATATGATATGCCTATCTTTAGTCCTTTTGGAATGGGGCCCACCCAAACCAATCTTTTCGTTAAGTCATTGGTTCTTTGGTTCTTTACTCGTACATCAAGCTCGATATTAAAGGACCCGTATGGGATGATATAGTTGGTCAGATCTAACCTCCTGTGGGCAACTAAGTCCCCATTCCTGACTAGGTTTGGGCTTCGCCTAGCTGCCAGACTAGATCCGCTACCCATCCGCCCCCTAACTCCCATTTTCTTCTTTCTCATCTTTTCATCATTTTCTTCATTTTTCCTCACACAATGCACGTGTGAGTACTACACTGGGTGGCACTCCCTATTGATTTCTATTAGCATGATGCATGATGATACATTCTCCAAATAACATGATGCATGATGCAGTATAACGTAACATAGATAGTAATTGAATTGTGCACATAAAGGAAGTAAATGAATAACATGAATTAAAAACGCATATAAAAGGAATTAAAGGACAATACTTGAGTGGTACACATAAGGAAAGTAAATAACGGTGTATAACAGAGAACAAGTATAACATTAAATTGAAATAGCGAATGAACAAAGAAAGAGGTGATAAAGTAAACATGTGATGAATTACGATAAACTAAACATGCTCGTTAAACTAAACTAAGCTAACATGCTCAGACACTTAGTACAATTGAACTAAACATGCTTACAATTAATATTTTACATGGAAACATGCTTAGACAATAAATCACAGTAACATGCTTGTAAATTCGTAATTCCTTATCCCAGTTGATTAATCATGATTTCATTCTAATTAATTAAACATGTTATAATTTAATAGTCTAGCTTAGTTAATTAACTGATTAATTAATTAGGCATGCTCAAATAAGTTGGTTAAACATATAAAGATTAAAAATACGAGCATAGTTATAAATCATTATCCTAATTAATTACATGCTCAAGTCTAGTTAATTACTCTAACCAATTTACATGCTCTAACTTCTAATTAAGTTAGTTACTCTAGTGAGTTAACATGCTCAAGAAATAATTAACAACTAGTTAAACATACTCGTACAATTGTCATCCTAATTAACTGCACATATTCAAATTAGGAAACAAACTTGATAGAACGATATACGCATAGATCAATAGGAAGGACAATAAACACAGAGAGACTTAAGATAGACAACAAGTAATTAATAAAGAACATAACAGTTAAGGGAATTCTTGCTCATTTATGCTTCTTTCCTTAGTTCGTCATTCTACACCCATCATTAACTAAGCATTCACGGCATTGATTTCTATCAAGTAAGGTATTTGCAATAAGGAAAATGGACTAACGGTACAATAAACATCTAAAGAGTAACAACAAGATAAGACATTTGTGCATGGAACCAATGAATTAATATCAAACAACTCTAATAGTTAACTAACATGTATGAAGATTAATAGTTAATTTAACTGATAAATCTAACAACCTAGTTAATTAACATGCTTAAGTAATAATTAACATGCTTGAGTTGATTAACATACTTAAGTCTAATTAATTACTTTAGTTGAGTTAATTAATATGTTTAAGTACTAATTAACATGCTCAAGCTAATTAACATGCTTAAGGAAGTAAATATGAATTAGTTAGTTAACATACAATAATTCATTGGTTCATATGCTTAGGATATCTAGTTAATTAGTTAAGCTACAATAGAATTGGTTGGTTAAACATGCTCAAGGTTACGATTATTATTCTAGTAGAACCCTAATTAATTTACATGTTCAATTCAATAATAGTCCTTGAATGTGCTCGAATAATTACTTGAACATGTTCGAGGAAAGACTATGATTGTTATTCTAGTTAATTATTAGTCGGTTTACATGCTCAAGAATTTATTACAAAGGAGACAACCAATTAGTTACTTAAGCATACTTAGTTTAGTTAGCTTAATTAGTTAAGTAGACATGCTCTGATTAAACATGCTTAAGATCTAGTTAAGTTAATGTGCTAGTTAATTTAACATACTAGTCAAGTTGCTTAAACCTAGTTAATTTAACATACTAGTTAAGTTAATGTGTGAACAATAAATATGTTTAATGACAATCTAATTAACACAGAGAATTTAAGACAGCAAGTAAGTAACAAAGAACATAACAGTTAAGGGAACTCTAGCTCATTCACACACTCGTCACGTTCAAACATTAAGCATTTATCATAGAAATTCATCACAGCAAATCAAGTGAAGCATTTGTAGTAAAGGGAACAATTAACAGTAAGGAAAGCTACACTATCAACAAGGAAATATCTCAGAGCAACAATAATCTACTGAGTATTCAAAATCAGAGCATTAACTGTGCAGAACCAACAATGAGTATCATAAAGGCAACAAAATCTACAAAGTACTATCAAAGGAAATAATCACAGAATATCATCCAAGGAAACTAACACTACTCTAAAAACAAAATATCACCCAGGGAAATCTACTCAACTCACACAGACACTACTTATGTAGACATGCTTTAAAACAATAGTCATGCTTTTAATATTGTAGACATGCTGTAAATCAATAGACATGCTTTTAATACTATAGACATGCTTAACATTTATTAAAGCAGTAAACAATGAAACATGCATATCCTATTCTTACGATGTAGGCCCCAAAGATCAAAGCACATGCATATCACTTACCTGTGGTTCTTAGCGCGTTTTAGCTCTTTATCATTTTTCCTATTAATACCTTCAAAATAATTATAATTTATCTGTTAATATTTTTATCAATTATAAATCCTAACTTTGATACTATTATTTTATTTATTCATTTAATAATTCATTTCATATTTTTCATCCAATTATTTTCATTGAAAAATTTAACCAATATATATCCATTTATTTCCAACAATCTCATCATTAAAATCACATATCATAACCTACCATAAATCCTCGTTCATTGTCTTTCTTCTTCACCTCCCAGTTCCACCATTTTTCTTTACTTCAACAATTATTACATATGCAGTCAACATATATTCCTTTACTTTTTAGTAGCCATAATTAACTTAATCCATACGATTTGGGAAGCAGTAAACATAGAGGACATTCCAAACCAACAAAACATTCTAAAACCAATAGATTCAGACATATCATTATCCAAAGACTTATCATATTTCAACTTCAACAGCCAACATATTAATCAACATCATCCAAACAATAATTATAGTCCAACAATATTCCACTATCACAAGTAATAAGCAAGTTTTACAATTCCACATAATTTTCTCTCGGCAAAACCCAACCATGAACAAAACCAATTTCAACAGAGTAATTCCTAAATCAAACCCACTAATTTATCAAAGGCAGCAACCAACCGAGTATTTCTCATCAAGAACATACCTCCAACTTATCCAATGCACAGAAGAGAGCATTATTAACACATCAATATCCACAATTACAGAATCACAATCAAGGCTGAACTGTAATAGGCCAATTAGAGCATAATCCATTACATGTAAATCTCATGTTCTTAATCCCATAATTTCTATAAATAGTAGAGAAGAACCTTACCAACAGAGCATCCGAGACTGTAGCTCATAGTCAACTCCAAAAATATAGCAGCTCACCCAAAGCCAGAGCAGGCCTGAGAGCAGCATCCCAGAATCACCAATTGATTTGTAGTAGCTGGAAACCGAGAGGAAATCACCAAAACACACTGCATCTCCCACATCTCTGTCCCTCAACTCCCCCTCCTCGCTCCTCATTTCTTGGTTTATAGAGAAGGTTCCCCCTTCTCTGACTCTTAATCCCTCCTTCCCCGTTTTCTCCAGAGAGGCATGTCATTCCTTGCCATAAACACCACGGATGTCCCTAGCCATACCTCGATATCACCTTTGCCTATGCCTCCACTCTGAAATTCTCCAGGAGTGCGATGCAAGGCTGGAAAGAGTGGGTGGAAGGTGGTCTGCAGACCATGGCTCAACCCGAGCCGGGTCAAACTGGATTTGGTCGCAGCCGGGTAGCGGGTTCCAGACCGCACCAAACCGAATCCCCTACCCATCGCGAATCAAAGCTGGAATTGCCGCCACGCCATCGCTAGACCATCCCTGCCAGTGTCCGACCATTAGAACACAAAAGGGGAAGGAAGAATCGGCTGGACTTACCTCAACCCGACGCAGGAAAACACAGCCAGTGGAAGCTTTGATTCGTAATTCAAACGGCAACCCAGCGACACCGAGCCCTAGCCGCGACCCGCATGCCACACAGTCATTCGCCTGGAAGTCACGCACGCCACCGGACAGTGTCGCCCGAGCTCGCGCTCGCGACCTCATGTCATCCCCCTTTGGGTCCTCTCTCCCTCTTTGACTCTTCCCCAAAAATCACAGCCCTAAATTCCATTCTCCCTTTTCTTTTGCTTCAAAATTGAACCCATAAGCCATTAGCGTGAACCAGTTTAGGAACTGGTTCAGCCCTTCTCTTCACCCACTTTAATCCTTCTTAAATTAGTTCCTCCCCAATATTCATTTAATTATCCCCTCAATATTTACACTTACAATTTCATTCCAATAACCTCATTTCTTTTCCTTCTCCTTTTAACTAAAAACTCAATATAATACCATACTAACTTAACCCTAATTATAATTCAATAAATTCAGTTAAATTATAATTTAACGAATACATCATTGGTAATACCCCAATAATTATCCAATTAATCCAAATACTCTCCAATTACTTTCCAATTATCCTTATTAAATTCCATTACAAAAAGTCGGGGTATTACCGAAATAGTACCATTAAGCCACATAGTTAAGGATATAGACCAGGGGTGCTTGATTCCTGCATAAAAAATACAATACTATGTCATAAAAAAGTGCATATGATTAGAATAATATTTGCAAGTGTAACAATGTACTCACTTGTGTCTCGACAATAGTGGTAAAACTCATAAATGTGTTATGTGAGCTTCTCTTACCTCTGCCACTTTTGTCTCTAGACCTACCACTGTCGCTTGCCTCTACCATGTTTAGGCCTCCACCTAGACAAGTGTAGGTATTGTGGCCCACACCCCAACAACGGCTACATGTCATGTTGACATTGCTCTTGTTCAGAACTATCAGGCTGTAACAACCCGACTTTTCGTAATCCTTTAAAAATTGTGAAATTTAAAACTTTTATAAAACTACGGAAATCTCTTTTAAAATAATATCAGAGTGCCTAAAGTCGGACCGTTAAAAACCTTTTCATTATACTCACTATGAATATTACAAATAGTGGAAGCAATTGTAAAATCTTTTATGAAAACATAGCGGAAGCGAAATCAATAAGACATACTAAACCGAGCATTACACATTAATTACAACCTATTTTATCTCAGCATGGCCAGCCACGAGTCTCACGCGTGCAAATCCTTTATCCCTGCTTTTTGATTTGTGCATTGTCTTCTCATACAAGTCCCTATATCTATACTACAAGTAAACTGTAAGCCCAAAGACTTAGTAAGGAAAAGGGTTCAATGTAACATGATATGTCTATCTTTAGTCCTTTTGGAATAGGGGCCACCAAACCAATCCTTTCATTAAGTTATTCGTTCCTTCTTTAGTTTACATTAGTTCATTCGTTACTCATACATTGAGCAGGAGATTAAAGGATTTCATTTGTGATGGAATAGTTGGTCGAATCTAACTTTTACTTGCAACTAGGTCCCCTCTACCGATCAGGTATAGGGCTTCACCTAGTTGCAGACTAGACCCGCTACCCATTCGCCCCCCAACTCCCCATTTCCTTCATTTTCTTAATGTTTTACCTCACCATGCATGACTGAGTACCACCCCGGGTGGCACTCCTTATTGATTTCTATTAATATGATGCATGATATAGTTCAACGTAACTATAAGCATGATGCATGATGACATAATGTAACATTAATAATTGAATTGTGTATATAAAGAAGTAAATGACAATAATTGAATAACGCATATAATGGAAAATAAACAACCAAAATTGAATAGAGCACATAAGGAAGGTAAATGACAATAATTAAATAACAAAAATTGAAAGCGCTTAAAAATGAAAGCAACCAATCATTGAATAACACATTGAAAGGAGGTAGCAATAATTGAAGATGACAAAGATTAAAGCAAAGCACCTAACAGAACAACTATGGTAATAATAAGGGCATACATGAACATATAGATCACAACATGAACGAAACCGAAATCAGAACGTACTATTAACATGCTAGTTATCCTTGTTAATTTCCTAGTTGGTTTACATGCTCCAAAAAAATTACATTCATTAATCTAATTAGTTGTCTTAGTTACTTAGCATACTCAAGTAAGATTACCATTGTTATTCTAGTTAGTTATCTGAGATGATTTACATGCTCAAGATAGATTGCAACTACTGTTCTTAGTTACCCTAGTAAATTAACACGTTCAGATTTAGGTTATTGACATGTATTGAATTCTAATTAACACGGAGAGTTCTTAACTAACAACAGCATATTAATATTATTACAATATATAAGAAAATTACCACTACAACAATTAGGAAAATAAAAGCACAGAACGAAACCATTAGTAAGGAAGCTATCATCATTCACGCACTAAGCCTTTATTCCATTCAACCATTAAGCATTCATCATAGCATTAATCTCTATCAAAGCCTCTATCAACGTAAAGCATTTGCAATAAAGGAAATTAAGAGAGTTGCAGGAAACTAACAATGAAAAAGTTAATATCGAACAATTCTAATAGTCAACTAACATGCATGAAGGTTAATAGTTGATTAACATGCTTGAAGATTAAACAAGTGATAGTTAACTAACATACACGAAGGTTAATAGTTGATTAACATGTTTGAAGATTAAAAAAGTGATAGTTAATTAACATGCACGAAGGTTAATAATTGATTAACATGCTTGAAGATTAACCAAGTGATAGTTAACTAACATGCATGAGGATTAATAGTTAATTAACATGCTTGAGTCTAGTTAATTTCTCTAGTTAAGTTAATTAACATGCTTGAGTTTAGTTAATTATTCTGGTTGGTTAATTGCTCTAATTAATTGACATACATCAAGAAATAATCGAGTTAATTAAACATGCTTAACTAGTTAATTAACATGCTTAAGTAGTTAGTTAATTATCATGCTCAAGGATTAGTTATTAATTAAACAACTAGTTAAACATGCTCGAACTAGGTATTTAATGACTAGTTAATTAAACATACTCAAGTCTAATTAATTACTCTAATTGATTAACATGCTCGACAATTGGTCACTACTATAATTAGTTGACATGCTCAATAATTAGTTAATTACCCTTAGTTAATTATCTTAACTAATTACATGCTTACTCTAATTAATCAGATGTGCTCATTAATAAGCTAATTACTCTGATTAATCAACATGCTCAAGCAGGTTATAACATAATTTAATTTCACATGCTTAAATTAACTAATTAGTTAACATGCTTAGATTAACTAGTTGATTAGTCTATTAATTAATATCTTATTACAAGTGTTTACACTAACTAGTTGAATAGTCAATTAATTAATATCTTAGTTCATTATTACAAGTGTTACACTAAGAGATGCAAAACAACCATTGGCAACTGCACAAAATGAAGGAGTAACGGCTACACAGAAATATCTAACTAACAGTAAGTAACTATGCAGCAAGAGTTTATCATTTCACACATTTAAACATTCATCACCTTTAAACATTAGCATTCATTACTCCTTCATCAACGTAAGGCCTTTGAAACAGTGAAAACAGAGTAAATCACTAAGGAAAATATCACAGAGCTAAAAACCAGAAACAAAGCTATCAACAACGAAAATATCAACCAGCAAAGAAATCTACGAACTACAACAAAGGAAATAATAGTAATTTACCCAAGGAAATACTACAAAGCATCAATAATCTACCACTCACACACTCTACTTGTGGGTAGGGCCTCCATTGGCCAAGACTCACCAAAATCCTTACCCCTAATGAAGATATCACTCACGGATAGCACTCCAGCTCCCAGCAATAGCTCACTCCTTCAGCTCATAGTCAGCAGCTCCAAGCTCACGAGCTCCAACTTCACTCTCATGCAGAATACTCTCACTCACAAGCTCACCACACTCTCACTAGCTCACAGAGGATTTCTCTCTCACTAAAAACTATCTCGCGCAGGACGCTCTCGTGGGGTAGCTCTCTATCGCCCAGGAGAAAAACAAAGCAGAGGATAGACTGGAAGGAATGGAGGAGGATGGCTTAATCCAGAAGCCATACCTAGAGAGGGGAGACAACCCGTACACCTAGGGGGGGGGGGGGGGTAGGAGGGCGGCTCAGTGTGGGTCTAAACTTGGAGGGAGAGGATTTACTGTCTAGGAAATGATGGCTGAAAGGGACGAGTTCTAATATTTTAAGCCCTAATTTTACGCAGATCTGGGCTGTTTCAGATGAGTGCGAACGTGCTAGTATCGTTCGCATTCATCCAAAAGTTGCTATAACAAAGGCAAATTTGTACATTCGGACGCAATGTGGAGTCCGCATGCGTCCGAAAGTGTCCCAAAATTGCACATAGTCGAAACCACCCCATCCGCAAGCGTCCACCATCATCTGACGTCGTCCGAATTCACCATCTGGACACGATATAGCGTCCGCGTAATGCGTCTGTGTTCATCCAAATGTGTCTAGGAGTTGTACAGATTCAAAACGGACATATCTGACGCTCATCCAGGCTCGTCCAAACTTCACGACGCAGGTGAAGTTAGGACGCAAAATTAATGGTCTAACGAATACGTCCTTGATGATACCCCGATAATTATCCAATTAATCCAAAGACCTCATATTTCTTTCCAATTATCCTTATTAATTTCTGATATAAAAGTCAGGGTATTACACCGGCTATATGGCTCATCAACATCCTTGACTCTTTGTTTTCAAGGTCTTCCTAAATGTCTCTTAATTGGCAATGACATAATTGGATCTTGGCCCGTTATAGGCCACATGAGTTATCCACTGATCTATTGGATAAAGTGCGGGTACAACCTCATGTATGTTTCCCTGTGGTAGCATTCATGCATAAATTCCTCATCTAGTCTCCTCATAAAATGCATATACGGGATTGCATGCACACACGAGATTTTAGTCAACTTCTACAAGTAACAATTACAAGTACGCATATCCAAATCAACTACATACTTTTCATTACCATTGCTGATCTCAAACTGGCCAACTTCTACAAAAATTAGACTAGAGGCAATTTGTAGCTTGGCAAGCCTCTTCCTAATTTGAGGATACAAAAGGTCTGTTGACTCAACTATCTTTTAATTTTTCTTAACTATCCTCGATATGATGCCCTTTCTAATCATCTCGAACATAGTCGCTGCTGTTGTGGCCATAGATGCATTCCACAATGTCGAAGTGAATTGTGGTTTTTGGTTGTCAGAAGTGTGATTTTTCTAAGTTTTAGAATGAATAACAAGGGGGTGGTCGATCAATGGTGGGTCGCAGTCGATCATAGTCTAAATGGGATATTACAAAGGCGAAGCAATTTGGAAGCGGTCGATCATCCATTAGAGGGTGATCGACTGGTAACTTCCAAAATAGTGGAATTTAAGGGTTTACAGTAGATCAAGGCAAGAATGGGGATCAATCACAGTCAATGCATATTGTGAAGTTGGAATTTGTGGTCGATTATACATTGAAGATGATTGACTGGGAATTCAGAACGTTGCCAAAAATTATCAGAGATGCTTCTTCTCGTTGAAAGGGTGGAAGTTGTAGTTTCATGAATACCCTGCGTCCCTCCACCACCTGCGTGGATGCTAGATGGTGAAGGCTTAAGTGATTATAAAGGGTAAATCTAGAGTGTCTGAAGGAGAGGAAGTCATGAATGAAAGGAAGAGGAAAGGGAGAGCCGAGAGAGAGAAGCTGAGAAGTTGTGAAAACCAAGGAGACGTCCAGGGAAAAGAATATAATTTATCATGTTTCCGAACATTTTATCTCATTAAGAGAAGACTTCCGCATGCAATGTTTTATCAAAGAAAATGCCTTCAAATAAACATTTTAAGAAAAAGGATAACGAGATATTACAAATGGTTGAGCACCTGAGTTTTAAAATCAGTTCTGTATACTACCTACCAGCACAAGTCTCAGCGTGGAAATACTTCATTGACTGTAAGTATATTCAATGTTGCTTTGATTTATATGTGACAACCCGAATTTTTCATTTATCTTAAGAAAACGCATAAAATTTAAAATTTTACTAAACAACTAAAATTGTTATTTTGAAAATCTTTTCAACTTAAATCAGAGTCTTTTTCTTGAAAATCCGATCGTCTCTTAAACCATTTCAACAATCATAAAATAGTGGAAAACTACAGTTTATAAAATTGGTGGAAGCGTAACCTAAAATATCACTTAAAGCAGTTAACAAAGTTCAGGGTTAAAAGTGTAACCTACTCAAAATGAGGGTTAGGGCAGTAGTTAACATTTTACAAACATGTTTGTCGTTAAACCCTTACAAAATAGTTACCTTTTCTTTTCCTTGAGCCATGCCTCTACTCTGGTCGCGTTTCCTCCGAATACACCACAGGCTCCACGGGTAAGGCCTCCTCTGCTGTTGGTATAATCATCTCATTACCTACACCACAAGTATGGACGTGAGCCAACTGGCTCAGTAAGGAAATGGGGTTTATGCATTATGCTTATGTCTCTCTTTAGTTCTTTTGGAATGAGGGCCACTCAACCCAATCTTTCATTACTTTCATTTGTTCTTTACTTGTACTTCGAGCTGGGGATTAGAAGACCCATATGGGATGGTATAGTTGGTCGGATCTAACCTCCTGTGGGCAACTAGGTCCCGTTCCCGATAGGGTGGGGGCATTGCCTAATTGCCAGACTAGAATCGCCACCCAACTGCTCCGTAACTCCCTATTCTATTCTTTCATCTCTTTTTCTTTAACATTTTCTCACCCAATGCATGTGAGTACCACCCCAAGGTGGCACTCCCTATTTGTTTCTATTAACATTATGCATGTTGACACAATATAGAAATATCAGAAATTGAACAATGAATAACAAGAATAGCACTAATAGCAAACAACGAATAGTAAGAATATCATTAATTGAATACAACGAATGGCAAGAGTAACACAAATCAAAAGCAAACATAGGAGCTAATTGAAAGTGACAATACGACATGCTTGATCTTACCGAAAGTAACAACAAGGATATGGCAAAATGAATAAACAATTAACTACAAAGTGTCTAAATGAATTAAACATGTTTGTTAATAATATAACAACTTAGACATGGAATTAATAACTAAATGGATGCATGCTCATTAATTAGCAAATGGAAACGTGTTTAACAAACAATTAATGGAAGTGTGCTCGGTTTGTAATTACCAATTCATTAACCAAAACTAACTAGGCATACTCATCTACACTAATCGAACGTAAACATGCTCAATAATTAACTGCTGGAAACATGCTTACTTAATTGATTCAAGCCAATAATGAAAACATGCTTAATAGCCGACCCATGGAAATGAACTAAGAACATGCTTAATAAATCGAATACAACGTGAAACATGCTAACAAGGTAAGACCAACTAGTAATGGAAACATGCTTAATAGACACTCATGGAAATGTGCTTAATAACATGCTCAACAAATAACTAATAGCAACATGCTTGTTATTTTTATACGACAAAGGCATGCTTGAATGAGATACATGATTCTTTTCCTATTAGAATAAACATGCTCCTACCCTAGTATTTAAACATGCTCCCCTTGATCAACTAGTTAATTAGACATGCTAGGAATTAGTCATAGATCAAACATGCTCCTACAATTGTCATCCCAAATGATCTGCACATGCTGGATTAATCTATATGAAGTAGGCATTAACAATTAAGAAGCTACAACGGGTAATACGATGGATTGTACAGAACAAATAGTGAAGTAAACATGAGCAACTAAGGAACTATAGCAGGTGATTATAATAAATTGCACCGAACAGAAAAGAATTCTCAATTCATTCATAGTCATACACATACATATCACATCATCCTCCCTTTCATCATTCTATCCTACAAGCTTAACATCATCGTTTATCATTCATCCTTCATATTTCTATCAAGTAAGTATTTGTAGTAGCAGAGAAGTTATAATTCCTAACCAGTACCAAGAAATAACAACATTATAGGCTAGTTTTTAAGATACAAAACAAATTTATCTAGGCATGCATATTAAAAAAAACAGAATATAAACATGCTTAAATAAATTGAAACTAATCAAAATAAAGATGTTCATATCTCCTAACCAGAACCAAGAGTTAGCAATATTTATATATCTAAGTCTACTATCTAACAAGTAACATGAGAAGCAAAACAAAGATATAGGAGTAGCAACAACAGAGATAATAATGTGAAAATATGCTAACAATTTATTCATACATATCACTCATGAACCTATATCATAGCAGTTCATTATCCACTCTCCATTAGATGAGTCATATAGAAATCATTGCAGTAAAATAAATTACGATAATGAAGTTCATAGAGGTTATAAACAACTAAAGAAAGACTAAAGTTAAGTTAGAAGCTACTCACAAGGTAAACAATACAACGTAAAGGACCAATCATTCAGAGAGAATTTCTTTGCTCAATTTTGCTCATTCGTGCATCATTCTTTATTACAGCACCGAACCTCCATCATTCATACTAAAACACTCATCACATTGCTTATCCTTATTAATATAAAGCATTTGAAACAAGTAGAGTTGCAAGGAATTTAAGGCGAAGAGTTCAATATGCACTAAAGGAAATATTGCAGGGATTATGTATGAGAAGGAAAACTCATCATAACTCACACACGCTTTACTTGGGTGTAGGGCCTCCACATGGCCAAAGACTAACCCAATCCTTACCTAACTGAAGAAGTCTTCTCACAAACAGCTGCTTCCTAACTCCTTGAACTACCCTTCAGGCAAGAACTAAACAATGAAGAAGAAGAAGGTGTCTAGAAGGAGGAGCTCTCTTGGAGATAAATAGGCGGGAGCTTACCTAAGGAGACAAGTCATATGTCTGGCAGGGGGAGATGTAGGAGATAGCTCCTGCTGGTTGGGACGTGGTGGAGGGCAATTTGTGTCGAGGAGCCGCATTTCTATTGGTTGATTCATTGATTTGTTCTAATTTTAAGTTATTTTCTGACGCAGATTCGCGATCTTGTGAACAAGTGCGAGTGTGTTGGTCTCGTCTGCATTCGTCTACATGTGTAACATTCCATGGGAAAAAGTATGGTCACAGACAAGAAATGGCGTCCCCACTCTCGTCCGTACCATTTGCAAATGACATTCGGACGCATTTTGGCGTCTGTATGTATCGTCCAAATCTGTCCATAAATTGGACAGATTCAAATCGAACACGGCCCTTCCACTTCCTCACTCATTTGCAAGCATCCGAAGGCATCCAGACTTGGACAGATTCAATTCGGACACGATGACTTACGTCCGCATTCATCCATACTCTTCTGAAACTCCACACAGGTGAAGTTAGGATGCAAGTTTGCATCCTGAGTTGTCCCAAGGTTCGGGGTGATGTTCCATGTGTTTTGCAAATGACACTTCGCGTCCGCAAGGTCATCCGCATACGTCCGAATAGGCCAAAATTCCATTTCCTTTGCATTTTCCAACTAAGCTTTTATCCCATAGTATTTTTTCCATAAATGCACGTCATAATTTAACAAGTACAAATACACAATGTAATATACATATATCTCCAAAGTTTGATTACATCGCGTATACGAGGAAAAATAGTTTCGGGTTATTACATATATGTTGTTTTATTATTGAGTTGAGAATTGGTTTTGAAGAGAAGGATATGCATAAGTTAGATATGAAGATAGATTTTGTTTTTTTGATTATTGATTTTTGATCTGCATAGATTATAGGTTGTTTTGATTATTTGTTAGTAATGAGAAGGGTGAAAAATTTAAGGATAGGTTAAATGGATAGGTATATCATGTTGGAAGTTGTCTTACCTTTTTATATGGTGTTTTGATAATTAATAGATAGAATGTTAGATTGACAAATTATTGGATTGGAAATGAGTTGTTAAAGAGAAAGTCATGTTGTGAGGAACTTAAGATGAATGGTATGCTTTCTTGAGAAGGATATTATATGGAGGGTAGACTAAGTAAATTTTGAGGACAAAGTTTATGTAACGGAGGAGAATTGCAATACCCCGGATTTTCAGAATACTAAGCATAAGGTCTAAGTGATAATATTTGAGGATTTTTAGAGATTTTTGGGATGGTTGTAGGATAGAGATGTGAATTGTGGTTTTTGGTTGTTAGAATCTTCCTAAGTTTTAGAAGGAATAACAAGGGAGTGGTCGATCAATGGTGGGTCATAGTCAATCACAGTCTAAATAGGATATTGCAGAGGTGAAGCAAATTGGAAGCTATTGATCAGCTAAAGGGGGTGATCGACCGGTTCCAAAGTAGATTTTATACAGAGTGCAACTATTTTGGAAGCAGTCGATCATCCATTGGAGGGTGATCAACCAGTAATTTCCAAAATTGTGGAATTTAAGGGTTTGCGGTCAATCAATGCAAGAATGGCGGTAGATCACGGTCAGTGCAGATTATGAAGTTAGAATTTGTGGTCAATCATCCATTGAAGGCAATCAATAAGGAATTCAGAACGTCGCCAAAAATTATAAGAGATGCGTCTTCTGATTGAAAGGGTGGAAGCTGAAGTGTCATGAATACCCTACGTCCCTCCACCCCCTACGTGGATGCGTGATGGTGAAGGCTTAAGTGATTATAAAGGGGAAATGTGGAGATCCTGAAGGAGAGAAAGCCGAGAATGAAAGGAAGAGGAAAGGGAGAGCCGAGAGACAGAAGCTAAGAAGTTGGGAAAACCAGGGAGACATCTAGGGAAAACAATTTTATTTATCGTGTTTCCGAATGTTTTATCTTATTAATAAAAGTCTACCGCTACGTTATGTTTTATCAAAGAAAATGTCTTCAAAATAAACTTTTTAAGAAAAAGGATAACAAGATGTTACAGTCCAGTAGCCCTGATGTGCCATGGAAATCTATGATTCAGTACCGAGCTAGGAGATTTTCTAATGATAATTTCAGTATTTCTTTTGTAGGTGATCAAAGAGGAAAATATATCCAAGATATAAATTACACCTATTTAGCTTTCAAATATCTTATGGAGTTCTTCAAGATTAAACATAAGTGGAAGATCAAGCACAAGTTTAGAAGAATTCTTAGACGTTCCAACACTACTGATGATTTGACCTTTGAGGACTATTTGGTAGATTTGCTAGCCTTAACCATTTTATATCAAAAATGAATTCTTCATAAATATTGTAGTTGACATATCAAGCTTTCTAGAATAGGGTATTTTGTTAAAATTAGAGTTTGTTTGCTATTCCAAAAGCTCCCCAAACAGAGAGCTTTTTTTTTTGCCAAAGGAGCTCATTCTATCTTAACTGGAATTGAAGCCCAAATCAATTTGAAGATGGACCTTGAAGAATGAACAATTAGATCATGTGAAATCTTATGTTATCTTATTTTAAGTTTGCCTAGGTCTTTTAGTTATTTGGTTATTTTAATTTTAAACGGATATTTTAGTTATTTTAGAGATTTTGGTTAGTGATTTGAATAAGCCAAAGTCTATGTTTATTTTATTAGTTTTTGTTTAGTCGTGGCTAGCGATTTCTTTCTCTTGGATTATTATAATCCTTGCGATTGTGAATACTAGAAGTTGGAGTGTTTGTAAGCATTACTTGAACTTTGTCAATACGACACAATCTTCTCACCAATTTCCACTGGTGAAATTCTTTCGTAAAGCTGTACAAAAACTCTCAATATTTCTTGTTGGAGTGAATTCCTTTTCTTAAAAGAATTTCTTTGGTGGAATAAAAAGGTTGTAATTTTGGCAATCTTTTTCCAACCAACTTGCTACGGACTAAAGTCAGTCGCACATCATTTGGTATCAAAGAGTTCTAGAACTACCTAAAGCACATAATTTGGTATCAGAGTCTATTTCAATTGTACTAGATCTTCACGTGAAAAGTTTTCTTTGTTAGATCGCCTTGGAGTAGGAAGCTATGATTTTTCGTAGTTTTTGATAGACCTGCATCGTTTTGGCCATATCTTTGTTGTTGCTTAGAATTTTCCAATGAAATTTGGAGGGTTTCTTTGTCGCTCATCCCTTGAGATTGTATCGAAATTGCGTGTTGAAATTCGTTCATTAGAGCTATTTGCGTTGCTGTCAAAGTTTTCCCAAAAAATCTATGAAACTCCAAACTGTGGACGTTTGCAACGTTTCTAAACCCTACCATTAGCGCATCAATCTTCTTATGAGTTCTTCTCTATTCTACATGATGATTAGAAGCATTGCTAATTCATCTGAACACCCTGAAGGCGACAATCCACAATCGGCACCACTAGTACAACCTTCAATTATAGAAGTCGATCCACATGTTTAAGAACAGTTCATTGAACTATGAGGGTTATCCTAAACTTGAAGCAACCAATGCAAGGTATTTTAAATTAGAATGTCAAAGCACTATAAAACCCTAGCCCAAGAGGGCATGAGGGTGATAGAGGAGGTCGGCAAAAGCAAGGGATCTTGGTGGAGGATGATGATAATATGTCAGATTTTGAAGAACCAACAAGCCCATGGTATCAACATGATAATTTGAAGGAGTTGAAGCACTTAAAACTCTACACACTTCTTTCAAGGAAACATGTAATGGTGATAATTTCTTGGATTGAGAAGAAAAGATTGAAAAGACATTTGCTTGTCATAATTATTCAGAGAGGAAGAAAATCCAACTAGTTTCTTTGAAGTTAATTGGGTACGCTAATTTGTGGTGGGAGAATCTTAAGGCTCGAAGAAGACATGATGGGGAAGATGACATTCAAACTTGAGATTCATGAAGAATTTGATGAGGAGTAGGTTTGTACCTAACCATTATAAGCAATAATTGTTTTTGCAAATCTGAAGCCTAAAGCAAAGAACTTTATTAGTTGAAGAGTATGTAACTAAGTTTGAGACGCTCAAGATAAGAAGTGGTCTCGCAGAACCAGAGGAGCAAACAATTGCTCGATTCATCAAAGACTTGAATAGTAAGATTGACACTGTCATGGAACTATAAATATATCGCAACATGGAGGAGGTAATACAATTGACATTAAAAGTGGAAAGACAACGCAAACTGACTAAGTTTACTCCTTCTCGACCTTTTGCTAAAACGTTTCAAATGACTAATCATCAACCTAAGCTTGATGTAAAGACCGTCTCTTTCAAAGGTATGACCAATAAGGGTTTATAAGAGATTAATAATTCCTCATGAAGGGTCACTACTTATGACAGAATCAATATTTATGAAAAATCATTTGTTTGATAATGTTTGTTCAAGAGAAGAGATTTTCGAGGAAGATTATAAAAATAGCAAAGAAGAACCATTGACGATAGCTAATGTAGATGAATTGTTGGTGGCAAATAATGAAGAAGAGGAGTCACAAGAGGAATTGTTTTATATTCAAAAGGAACCTCTCAACATAAAGCTTTAAAGCGCTCTTAACTCTTCAAACTTGAGAAGAGAAAGTTCAAAAGGAGCAAACTTTTCATAGTTGATGCTTCAACAAGGACAAGGTTTGCTCTTTGTTCATTGATGATAGAAATTGTGTCAACATGGTTTCCATGAATATGGTCAAGGAGCTTGACTTGGAGACATTGATGCATTCAATTCCTTAAAAATTAATGTGGCTCATTGATAAGGAGGACACCAAAGTTTCAAATCAATTAGGGAATAAGTTGTTGGCTCCAATTAGTTCGGATCACATTGCAAAGGACCAAAAAAATTTGAATGTGAAGAAAGCAAAAGAGTTATTGATTGTTTCAAAGAATGAATTAAAGAAGACTTGGAATTTTCAAAGTCAAGAAGAATTAATAAGGAATGCAAGGTGAGAGGATATCCTTGAAGGATTTCTTTATATCCTAAAATGCAAGATTGATGGGGTAAGCAAAGTTAGCAATGCTATGTCAAAGAGGTATGTGTCACTAACTAATTTGAATGATTGACTTCTTAGAACTGGATAGATAAAAGAAAATAAGAATTTTGAAGCTTATTGGGAAATTTGTGATGACAATTTTGATCATGTGCCTAAGGATGAATTCTTTATTTACAATGGAAGTTCAATTGAGGATAACAACTATTGCATGATTAGTTTTGATGTTAGAGAGTTGTTGAACATAAAATTTCTTGGTGGTTATTTGTGGGATAGAATGACTAATTATAATTTGACGAAGTCTCTAAATTTTATTGTTGTTGATATTGATATGTCTCATTGGCAAGTATTTGTTTCTTTACAGATGATGATGGTATAGTTAATCTAGATGCATGCTTATTGAATGGTATCAAACACTATTTATCTGGTTGTGCACCTAAGATATTTGTTGATGAATTGTCGAAGGTAGCCCATATTTTGTCAAATTCTATGGCAAGGATTGTGCAACAACTAATTGAGTTACTATCTAATGATATGGAGAAGTGGCATTTAGAGAGCGTTTGGAAAATACATAAGGGGGTGGTGTAATATCACGAAGTTTCATCGGGATTAAAAATAATGGTAATTATTAATTTTGGAGAATTTGGATTATTTTCTCATGAGATGTAATACCAAATTTTTTGTGACAGAATTAAGTAAGGAGAATTGGGGATTTAAATTGGACTCATAATAATCGTTAATCGATATTTGGAATAAGTCAGAAATTGAAATTGGGTCGATTAATATTCGAGATGTAATTTGACACACACACATATATATAATATTAATTAAATAAAAGTGAAGATTTGTAAAATGAAGAAGGAAATTAATTTGAAGGAAAGGAAGTAAATGAAATTAAATTAAATAAAGTTAAAGTAGAATAAGGGAGTGAATTAAAAAGGGAAAAGAAAAAAATTGAAGAGATGAGGGGAGAATCGGTTTCTCCTAGAACTGGTTTGGTTCAAGGAAAGAAGAAAAGAAGTGGTCGGGCAAAAGGAAAGAATCGCCCAACCATTCTTTTGAAAATAAAAACAGCGAGGGATAAAAAAGAATGATAGAGAGAGGACTCGAGAATGGAGAAGAGAAGGCGGCGAGCGCGAGGGCTAGAGACCGAGAGTGAGGGAGAACCTGAGCGTGAGCGTGGGTGAGTCGGCGACGTCACGGGACTTCCGGCGAGCATAGGGCTCGGTGTTGCTGTGAACCATGTGGAGGCTAGGGCATGGGTTGGATGTGTGGCGTTAACACTCACCGTAACACTCTCAGATGATCACAAGAAAAAGTAAAACAATCACAACACAAGAATTACGTGGTTCGGACATAAACGTCCTACATCCACGGGCAAGGGTATCCACTTGTATTAATCAAGAATTTTCAGGAGAATTACAGACTCTACAGAAACCTCAGCACAAGAAGAAGAAATATTCTACAGAACAGAACCTCCATTGAACTCACCGTCAATATCTGCTTTACCGCAAATTTCATCAAAAACAACACTGTTCATCTCTGTTCGTCCCTGCTTTTCACTGTCAAGAACAGAGCTCTTCTTCCCTTCTTCTCTTCTTTCCCGCTTAATGAAAATTGAAACTTTTCATCCTTTTATACTTCACGGTTGTAATAAAATATTTAACGGAATTCAAACTCTGTTAATTTTAATCCAGAGTCACATATTAACAATTCTCCACCTTGAATCTGAATTAAAATTGATACCCTTCACCACCATTTCCTTTTGAAGTCACTGGCGAACGTTAACTAAGTTCAGACAGTGTCTAAACTTAGAAACTGGGAGCACCTTTGTTAGCATATCTGCAGGGTTATCTGCTGTACTAATTTTCTGCAGATTCACTCGACCTTGGCTGATCACTTCACGTATGAAGTGATATTTGACATCAATATGTTTCGTTCTATCGTGAAACATAGGATTCTTTGCCAAATGCAGTGCACTTTGGTTATCACAGAATACGTTTACTTGAACACTGTCTATACCAAAGTCTTTAACTAAGCCCATCAGCCATAGTGCTTCTTTAACCCCTTCACATGCTGCAACATATTCGGCCTCTGTAGTGGATAGAGTAACCACTTTCTGCAGGCATGCTTTCCAACTTACAACTCCACCAAGAACAGTAAAAATGTATCCAGAGATAGATTTCTTAGTATCTTTACATCCAGCAAAATCAGAATCTACATACCCTGTTATAGATTCTTCATCAAACTTCCAGTTTCCTAGTACCAGAGAAACATCTAATGATCCTGTAATGTACCTTATTAGCCATTTCAATGCATGCCAATGAGGTAACCCAGGATTTGCCATGAATCTGCTAATTATGCTCACAGCATACGCTAAGTCTGGCCTAGTACATATCATAGCGTACATCAAACTTCCTATAACATTTGAGTAAGGTATTCGATTCATTAACACCTTTTCATCCTCAGTTGTTGGACTTTGTTGAATGCTCGACTTGAAGTGAGCTCCCAAAGGTGTTAATACAGGTTTCATATTATTGAAGTTGAACCTGTTCAACACTTTCTGCAGATAATGTTTCTGGGAAAGTGTTATGATGTTCTGCTTTCTGTTTCTTTTAATTTCTATTCCAAGAATTTTCTTGGCAGGACCCATATCCTTCATCTCAAATTCATTTCCAAGTTCAACCTTGAGTTTTGAAATCTCATCTGATCTTCTGCCAGCTATTAGGATATCATCTACGTAGATCAGAACATACACTGATTCAACATAGGTTGATCCTCTTCTGTAAACACACTGGTCATTTTTGCTTCTGTTGAAACCAATTCCGGTGATAAAGTCATTGAATCTTTTGTTCCATTGCCTGGGAGATTGCTTGAGACCATAGAGAGATTTATGCAGTAAACACACCTTATTTTCTTCCTTATCCTGAAATCCCTCAGGTTGAGAGATGTAGATTTTTTCTTCAAGGTCACCATGTAAGAATGCAGTTCTTACATCCATTTGTTCCAATTCTAAATTTCTTACTGCCACCATGGATAGAAACACTCTGATAGAAGTTTGTTTGACAACAGGTGAGTAAATCTCATTGTAGTCTACACCTTCTTCTCTTCTTTCCCGCTTAATGAAAATTGAAACTTTTCATCCTTTTATACTTCACGGTTGTAATAAAATATTTAACGGAATTCAAACTTCGTTAATTTTAATCCAGAGTCACATATTAACAGGATGAATCCCACAGGACGAATTGGAGCTGCAAATTTCAGAACTGAGGTAAACGTCTCGGTTGATTTTATGGTCTGTATATTGATTATGCAATTGGGGTTGATTCTGCAATTGGGAATTGTGTGGACGATTTGCAGGGACAAATTGACGAAGGGCAGGGGATTTTTGGTTGGGCTTCTGTCGAAGTAGGCTGGTTATGTTGGTTCTGCACTAAACCGGTTTATTCGGGCCAACCGGTATAGTACAGTACTTCCTTTCTAGATAAGACAAACATCGTTCCTAATTTTCCTCATTTCGGTCTCCTCATGTGAGACTTCTGGAGATAAGAGAAAGGGTGAGGCGAAGTCAGGGTATGGCTCAAATGTGATGGGAGTTGGTGTCAAGCGTGGATGACACTCCCTTATTAATGAAGCTGAGAACTAGTGAGAGAGGAAGAATGATTCTAGAGATTTTAAAAAGACAGAGGGAGGATTGGTTCTACTGGTGCTCTGGGGTGAAGAGGAAAAGGTGAGATGAAAAGGAAAAGCTATATCTAGAGAGTTGAGAAACTGAAGAAAAGAGTGATGGGTGAGAGAGAAGAGAAGATCGTGGCATTTTGAAGGAGAAAAAAAGGAAGAGAAAGAAAATGTGAAGGAGAAGAAGCTGCTCTCGGGCTTCTTTAAATTCAGGTATTCAAATTTCTTCTCTGTGGATTTTTGGACTCTATAATTGCATGTTGTTTTGAAGGGAATTGTTTGGATCATTTGGTGCTTTGATATATGTATAAACTCTGCTGTTGGGGAATGCCCTCGATTGTTTACTATTGCTTGATTTACTGTCTGGTTGATGAATATGTTATTAAAGTTGCTCTACTGTGGGTTATTAAAATTGCTTGTTGAAATGCATTTTGAGTATATGCAATATGGTTGCTTATGAACACTCTATTGGTGACTGAAATGGTTCCTGTTGTTGGACATTTATATATCCTATAAACTGGTTGTTCATGGTTTGAATTCTGTTCTATTATTGGGTTAAGTAAATTAGGTAATATTGGATTGGGAAATTCCATTAAGTAAATGAATGAAGAGCATAATTCCTGTGTGTTTACAACTCTGATGGATATATTCTGTTATTGGAAAATGCTCTGTGTATTATTGCTTGATGAAATGTGATGGTAATGTGCTCAGTTATTGGACATAATTATTTGGCTAATACATGTTGGGTGTAAGGTGATATAAATGATACACTTCATTGTTTGGTTGCTACTTAATAGAATTGGGAGAGTTTATATAATTCTGTTAATGGAAATAATGAAGAGATTGGTTGCCTACTGCCATATTATTGTTTGAATACATGTTTATAAGCAAAGGTTAAAATTATGGAATTAAACAATGGACTAGAAACCGTTAAAAAATGATGAATTGTAGAGTGAAGTTGAATATTGAGATTTGTTAAGCGTTAAGTTTTTGGATCGGTAGTTAGTTATTAATGGATAAATATTAGTTAAATTGGTTGAGGAAAATAATTGGATGAAAAATGTGAAATGAATTATTAAATGAATAAATGGAATAAATGTGCCAAAGTTATGATTTATAATTGATAAATATATTAATAAATAAATGATAATTATTTTGAAGGTATTAACGGGGGAAAAGGACAAAGATTTAAATGCGCTGAGGACCACAGGTAAGTGATATGGATGTGTTTTGGTATTCGGACCCTACATCGCAAGAATTAGGATTCTATGCTGACTGTTTACTGCTTTCATAGAATATTTAGGTTGTTTACTGCTTTACAGATATTGAGCATGTTCTATAAATTATACTGCTGCTTGCTGAATATTTATTAGAATTAGGTTCTTTTAATGATATGTTTAATAGATTAGCATGCTTAGAGATTATAGTACTGGTATGATAGAATATATGCATTCACGAGTATCACACATCATAGTTTTCAAAATATTACGAAATTGGTTTTCAAGCACAGTTTTGAAAAGAAAATGGAAAATGGAATCAAATACGAATAAAAGTCAAGTAAAGAGGTTGGATTGGTAAGTAACGCCCGACAACCAAAGCATATAACGAAATGGTTTTTGTGGACAGGTAAGTAATGCCTGACATAGAAACAAAAGAAACGTAATTAAACGGTTTTTGTGGACCGGTAGGTAATGTCTGGCACAGAAACAAAAGAAACGTCATTAAATAGTTTTTGTGGACTGGTAAGTAATGCCTGACACAGAAACAAAAAAAAAGAGATTAATACGTATAAGATAAAAGAAAATGAAAATGAATAACGACACGTGTTTTTAAAAGATGCATAGCATGTTTACAATTTTCTTTTATATAGCATATTGAGCCTTAGACTCATTAGTTAAGTCTTATGATATAGGTACACACACATGGGAGCAGGTTAAGGAGCAGTTGATGAACGATTTGCACATGCGGAACTTGTGGCTGGTTAAGTTAGAAGTGGTTTGTAAATAATTTTGTAAAGGGTTTGTAAAATATTAAATTGTAAAAGAAAATAATGGTATTTCTTTAATGTTTTATTTAATTATATTCCGAGCACGTTTAATTAACCGAATAAAAGCATGTTTAATCATAATAATTGTAATTAGTTTTTTAGCATGTAAATTGACTAGGATAACTAGAATTCTAAACACACCTAACTAACTAGACTATTCTTAAATATGTTTAATTAACTAACTTAACTAATTAACTAGTTGGTAACTAACTAATCTGAGCATGTCTAATCGTTAATTAATTAGAATTCTGTTTAATCATTAATTAGACTATTCCTCGAGAACCCAAGCATGTTGAATAAATTAGCTAAGCATGTTAAATCCATTAAACCATTAATTGTAATTACTCTATTGTGTATGATTAATTAACTAGAATCAAAGCATGGTTAATCATATAAGATAATAATTGTAGTTAATTAACTTGAGCAGCATGTTTAATCAACTAGTCTGAGCACGTTTAGCTAGCTAGGTTGATAGTTAAGAGGTTACTTTTCTTATTAGCTAGTTTCAATTTATTAAGCACGTTTTCAGTTGTATTCAATTATTGAGCATGCCTCTGTTACTATTGTTAAGCATGTTTAATTATTCAAATAATTCATAATAAATAGCATGTTCACTTTATCGTATCTTTTATTTCTAGGCCCTGTAAATCCAAGCATATTCTGTTAGCTAATTCTGAGCAGGTTTAGTTTAATCGCAATTATTAGCATGTTTACTTTACTGTTTCTCTATTACTATACTCTAAATTTAAGTAGTTCATTCGCTGTTTCAAACTATTACTATAATTGTTCTCTGTTATATGCGCTGCTCAACTACAGTTACTTGTTTAATTATTGTCATTCATCTACATGCACTTTACTGTCACTCATTATGCGCTTTCAATTTCTGCTATTCAATTATTGTTGTTATGTCATTTAATTATTGTTATTGTTAAGTCAGTCATGCATCATTATGTCAGTCATGCATCATGCTAATAAAAACCAATAGGGAGTGCTACCTTGGGGGTAGTACTCACATGCATCATGAGAAAAATGTTAAAAGAATGAATGAAAGAAAAGAACGAATGAGAATGAAAGAAAAGAAAAGAACGAAAGAATGAACGAACGTAATGAAAGAGAATTAAAGAGAGGCATAGCATGCTGCATAAACTGTTTTCCTTACTGGGCCTTTAGGCTCACGTTTTACTTGTGGTGTAGGTACAAATGATGAACAGATCCCGAAGTGAGGATGAAGGATTTGCACGCGCGAGACTCGTGGCTGACCACGCTAAAGAGAGTAAAGAGAAAACATTTTGTAATTAAATTGTTTAGTTTCCTTCACTAAATTAATTACGCTTCCACTATGTTTTCATACAACTGCTTCCGCTATGTCTTCACGAATGAGTTTTAATGATCCGACCTTGAAGGCACTCTGATTTTACTCGAAAAATTGTTTTAATAAAGATTTTAGTTGTTGTATAAAAGTTTTGAAAATTCCACATATTTTTAAAGGTAAATGAAAAGTCAGGTCGTTACTCTTATCTTATTTTAAATTTGACTAGGTCTTTTAGTTATTTGGTTACTTTAATTTCAAACAGATATTCTAGTTATTTTAGAGATTTAGGTAAGGAATTTCAATAAGACGAAATCTATCTTTATTTTATTAGTTTTTCTTTAGTTGTGGGCTATTTATACCCCACTTAAACCATTTATGACAGAGAGTTTTTTTATTAAATACAATCCTCTTTTAGTCATTGCTAGTGATTGCTTTCTCTTGGATTACTATATTCCTTGTGATTGTGAATATTGGAAGTTTGAGTATTTGTGAGTATTACTTGAACTTTGTCAATTCGGTACAATTTTCTCACCAATTTCCATAGGTGAACTTTTTCTGTAAGGTTGTACAAAAACTCTCAATATTTCTTGTTGAAGTGAATTCCTTTTCTTAAAAGGTTTTCTTTGGTGGAATGAAAAGGTTGTAACTTTGGTAATCTTTTCCTAACCAACTTTGCTACACACCAAAGTCAATTGCACATCATTTGGTGTCAAAGTATTCTAGAGCTACCCAAAGCACATCAAGCCCCATCATACATGCAACCAAACACATATACATCCTCTTAAATGTTGGATTGTGCAAAAGATATATCCTATCTAACTGAACAAGAAGTGAGCTACTGGGATTAGACCGCTGAATCTCCTCCTCTTATGACCATATAAGCTTGTATTATTCATTGTCATCCCCTTTTTTCAGTTTTTGGGCTTCATTTCTTACCCTTCTAACAAGGCTGGGTGTAATATTCACATTAAAATCCTTCCTATTTGTCTCAATTATGGAAGGAATGTCTCAATTGGCCTGACTTTTGAATCTGTCCAAGTATTGAGTTGACACCCATTTGGTAAAGGCATGAAGGTTTTCCATCTTTTGTGAGTAAATGTGAATGTCGTTATAGCTCTTTATTTAAAATGTAAGTTCACCTTGCATTTTTTAACCATAAATCCACCAAGTGCATCCTTCCTCGCACACGGCCCTTAACCAATGACAATCACTATGCGTGAACTTCATCTCATATTCATTCTTCAATGCATTATCCATTATTTCTTCTCTAATTTCATTCAACGAACTATACTTGTTCCCCATACACTTACTCGCGAAAGAACATTTCAGTTGTGGTTGTGGCCTACTCTCCCCATGTCTTCATCTTTGGATTCACATAATAAACAGTGCTCTTCCTCATCTAGAGTTCTCGAGATCGAATGCACCTCTAAAGCAACTTCATGTTTTAACGCACAATGTAACAACCCGATCCTAAGTTTTCTAGATAAACGATGTAATAAAAACTTTGGAAGTAAAATGGGTTTAATATTTATATAATACATCATTCTATAGATGTTAAGTTGTGACGTATAACTTCATAGGCGTTTAATTTGGACAAGACTTAGATGAAAAAATGCAAAAAAGGATGCATTTAAGGACTTTAGGATGCCTGCGGACGATGCTACGGATGAGACATGTCGTCCGCAACACATCAGGAATGTCTCCCAGGAGTGGGGACAACTTGGGACGCCAAACAGCTTCCTAAATTTGTTGTGCAGTGATGTTGCGGACGATGGATGAGGACGGTGTGGACGATGGATGAGGACGGTGCGGATGAGGCAGGATGCGTCCGCAACGAATCTGTTTAAAATCTGGTGTTGTGCGGACAATGAGGACGACTAGATTCAGCGTCCAAATGAATTTGTCTAATTTTTGCGACAATTCGGACGACACATGCGGACGGTGTGGACGACGGCACAGCGTCTGAAACTGGGTTGCGGACGGTATGGACACATGTTGAGGACACTGTTTTTCGTCCAAAACCAGATTTTTTGCCTAAGGACTTCAAGTCTTACGGATGCATGCGGACGACAGTACGGCGTCTGCATAAGTCCGAAAGTTAGCAGATCTGCGAAAAATCAGGAAATAAAAGTTAGAAAAGTTGACAAAACTCGACGTTTAGCGATTTAATACTCGCACTTTCGGCGAGAAATTTCTCCCTCGTGGCAGTAGCCCACAAAAGAGCCTCCCTAGAAGCATGCCTTGTCTCCTTAGGTAAGTTCCCCTTCTCTCCATTTAAGTCACAGCACACACCTCCTCTTGTATCTTCTTGTTTTCTCGTCCGTTACTACATCCAGAATTGTGCAAAGGTGGGAGTTGGCTGTTGGGTTCACATATCGTCAATAGAAGGTAAGGAATGGGTTGTCTTGGCCTTGTGCCCTACACCCAAGTATTGTCATGTGTGTGAGTTGTTTGTTAACTGAATTTGATTATTCCTATTGTTGCTTCCCTCTATATGATATGAATGTCTTGTTTTCTCTTGGTACAAAAAAGAAACGTTTAGAACGAAAGAAAGTATGACCGTCGAAGTATGAATGAGCTCTTTACAAATTTTTTTTTAGTAATAACGAAAAGGTCTGATATTAGAGAAAGACTCTATATTTTCTTTATCAATTTCCAGTGAAATGCTAGATACATGCTTCCTGTTTTGATTATATGACTTTGTAGACTACAGTCTATAGTGTAGTGTTTTGATCATTTTCAAATGTTATTTCCTGCTGTAAGTATACTTAAAGTTCTATTTGAGAAGCATATGAAAACAAGCTTATGTTAGTTTACCAAGCAGAAGCATGCCTTATGATAGTTTACGGTTGTTTTCTTTCAATTGTTGAGCATGTCAAAAATATAGTTTTCTGTACTTCTTAATGTTTCGCGTAGGTTTACCTCGCTGGAAACTTAGATCAGTTGCTATTATATGTCGTATGAAAGCAAGTTTTGTGTGAGCTTGAGTTGTTCCCTTTCAGTTATTGAGATACATATCAACAACACATTTAACCGTTACATAAAAATGATGTTAACGAAGTTATGCACGTATACATGTTGTTTTATTGCTGAATTCCCTACTGTCAATAGCATAACTAGTTGTTCGTTTTTACATAAAAACGTTGTTGCACGTGTTGCTGCTGTTTCTGTACTAATCATAGTAGGATTAATCGATCGTGTTATGCTTCCGTAATGACAGACCTAACACATGTTCAAATACCAATGTGTCACAGTGGTAGATGATTGGAAATGTGCTCAAATATTTATGTTTTCTTGCTGTTCTGTTTAGTTCCAAAAAACATGCTTAGTTTTTGAAAAGTGTGGTAGATGTTCAGTTCATCAACTGCTGTATTTTCTGACATTTATCTACTTAGATGTGCTGTGGTTTTTAGCTTTATTATGTTCAATTAAAAGCATGAATAGTTGTTTGCTTTGTTGTTAAATTTTCATGTAATGCGTTGTACGTAGATGTTTGGGTGGTACGATTATTTAAATGTTGTGGTTTCTCTAGAAGATTGCTTCTCATATATGTTTCGTTTATGTTAGGTTGAGTTCATGTTAATAGAAACCAAGTAGGAGGGTAACCCACACGCATGACTGAGGAAAAATGCTATGAAAACGAAACGTTTGGGATGAGTGGGACATGTTCATTACCCAAGAACTCTAAAGGCGGGATACGCCGAAAAAAGAAAGAACCCTAAAGGCGGGTATATGCCAGAAATAGGGAGTTGAGGTAGATGGTTAGTCCGGATCTTGCCTAACTACTAGGATACACCCTTACCAAGTCGGGAAAGGGACTAGTATGCACATAGGAGGTTAGAATCCGATCAACTAGGCCATCTCAAAGGAAAACCCTCAATCTCCAACTCGATGTACGAGTTTAAAGAACGAACAAAGAAAACGAACGTAATGAAAGAATTTGGTTTGGGTGGCCCCCATTCCAAGAAGAACTAAAGAGATATATGCATAATTGTTTCCCCCCGCCGCCCCCCCCCAGTCTCTTTACTGGGCGTAAGCTCATGTCTTTACTTGTGGTGTAGGTAACGATGGAAATATACAAGAAGTTGAAGAAGAGGTCATTCTGGTGGAGCATGTGGGTTGGTCCGATAAAGACGCAAATAGAGTAGTAGTACGGTACGAGTAAAGAAAGGAAAAAGAAAAACAAATAAGAATTAAGGTTGAAAAGTTATCCTTTATGAACATTACATTTTCCTCTTTATTTCCTTTACTTGGATTTGAAATCATATGTAAGTTTTATTTGGACACTAAACCTTGGATTTATGTTTTAAATAATGTTTTCAGACAACTATCACTCATCATTCTACGTTATTCGGTGAAGAAATAATTTCTAGTTTAATTATGCTTTCGCAAATTTTTATGAATGAATTTTGAAGAATAATAGTTTTCTTCTCTTTAATGACGAAGTAAGAATGAATTTTTACTAACGATCGGATTTTATGCACTCTAATAAACTATTTTCTTTAGAAATGATTTTTACCTTGTCAAATTAGTAAGGAAAATGAGATTATAAGACAGTAAAGAAATCTGGATCGTTACACACAAAGCTCATAGGCCAAAACTATTGACATCGGCTCCACCTATAATCCGTAGTTAACAGATTCCTGATCGGTGTTTTTTTCTCTCAACTCCATTAGTGAGCAACAATTAAGAATGCTTCAAATTCACCTAGATGCAGTTTACTTTGGCTCTTGGAAAGATCTAGGGTTTACTAAGATAAGTCTTAGTAGTGTTAGGTTATATACTGTAACGCCCCGTTAATTTAAAAATATTTTTCTCGTATTAAAATACGTCATATAAAATTTTTTTTCACTTTTATTTATTTATCATTTGAAATTCATTTCATAAAAAACGAAATCAGAGTAAATGATGCGGAAATTTAAACATAGTTTCCCAAATGTTTTAACAAAATACCAAAGTCCCTAATACAACGTTCATAATATTCAAAACAGTAAAAAATAGTAAATTACCAAAATACCCCTCTTTTCTCAAAACGTAATTATCAAAATATCAACAACTCCCAAATTATGCGAGCAACATCTAACAGGTCAATTCGGCTGATAACACAAGGGGTCATCCTGTAACGCCTCCTCCTTAACTGGAATGAAATCTTCATTATCATAATCATATATATTACGGGGAAAACAATGAGCCTAACACCCAGCAAGAATGAGAATATAAATGCAATGCATATGATGCATGTTCATACAATGTATTACAGAGGAAATCTGTATCTCCTCTGTTATTTGGTACGATGGATAAGTCAATTGCTCTCGTAGCTTAACCTATGTTTCCTACGGGGAAACACGCCAATGGGGGTGTCACTACGAGCCATACCCAGTTGTTTTGTTGAAGACATTGGGGATTTCAGTACAAGAGAATCGAGAATCTTACAATTCTCGTGACTTAATCTATGCCTTCGTGCCCCCTAAGTTGGGGTAGGCACTCCAATAGGGGTGTCATCATGACAACCATTCTCAATCCTCCTGAACCCCCACATGACTATTTACATATATTTAGGATGACATACAATATGTGAACAATTCATAAGCCCTAATATGATGCATGAACGCCATAAATTAAACACATGAATAATGTACGAAAGAATACAATTATTGCAACAAATTCATAAGACTATAAGGAAACACAATTTAAAGGCATTATATATTTCGTTATCATTCTGTTCTCTTAGTTACAGTATAGCAACATTGAGGCATCCTTTTAATATTTTAAGCAAGGTGAGAACCTAACAAATCCAATTAAATGTAGAACTCAATTTATCTCTATCCAAGTTATTTCATGTAGATTTCTTAACTTAAACTGGTAAGTTGTTAACATGTCCACAACTTAATCATATCTAAGTAGATCAGTATAAGCAGTGCATATCCTTAAGCAATCTATCCCTTTAACGTTTAACCTGTCCATCTACATTGATAGTGTTCACCATGGGAATGTAGTATTTATAATAGGTGCCAACTATCACAATATGTATATTTATGTATCAATGCCAGACAGGTTAAGATTTCAGCACTCATCAATCTAACTTTCATGGTTCATCTCTATCAGATTTAACGGTTCATGCTTGCCACAACAGAACAGAAATCAAAGCTTGACAGTTCAATCGAAGATATAACAGGGATTTCTAGCAAAGATGTCTACAGAATATATCATTGTAAACCAAAACAATTCACATATTAAATCACACAAACCCGTAATGTAGGGCCTTTCTTTGGCCAAAACAATATTCCAAATTCTTACCTCAAGTTATTCCAGCAGCTTCACTTAAGTAAAACGATAGCTAATGGCAAAATATTACAGCAACTAAAGTATATTCCCAATCCTTCAATCTCCAAGTATCCCCTAAGAAAATATGGCATTCAGATTTCAACGTCTAACCAGGAATCCAAAAATCAGACCAACAATTTCCAATAACAATTTCTTACCTCCACGATGGAAACTTCCTCAAATTTCTTCAGAGTAACACCACTGTCTATACTTACACTTACTCCCAACACTTCACTTCCTTTTCCAGAACAGAACACAGAGGAGAATGCTTACCATATATAGATGGAGAAAGGAAGAGGCCTGAACAGCAGTAGAGGATAAACTGTGGGAAGGCTTCCATTGCCCAAACCAAGGAAGAAATGGTCCAATGGAACAAACCCACGTGGAAAAGCTCCCCCAGCCTCAGAGACGAGTTGGACCTCGTAGGTATAGACTGGAGAGGAAGATTGTCGACCATAGCAAGAAATCGGAAGAGAGAGATTTGAATTTAAAATGGGTTTCTAGAAATCCCCCGATGTTGCAGACGAGTCAAGTTGTCCGCAGTACTCGTTCGCACCGTTTGAAAGTCGAACTGGGACGAGAAAATGCATCCCCAGCCTTTTTCCATACCGTCCGTAGGTGTCCTATGGACGGGAAATGTTGTCCGTAAGCATCGTTCGTATAGTCCAAATTGTGCAGGATTTAGGACAGATTCAATCGGACGCTATTTTCCCTCGTCCTCCATCGTCCGCTATTGTCCGAATTGTCCCAAAATTGTACAGATTCAATGCGGACGCAAACCCTCTCATCAACATCTTCAGCATAGTCGTCCCAAAGTATAGAGCATGGTTCAACAGTGTCGCAGACGCCAATGTTGGTCTGCACGGCTTCCGCATGAGTCCAAAATGCCGAAAATGCATAATTTTTCTTAAGTCTTCCACACTTAGCTTATTTTCAATGTTGACCCTATACTTTCCAAGCACAACTTAACACGTACCATCACAGAATATGATGCACTATTCATATATTAAAATTATCTAGATTTAATACATCATAAATGAAAATATATTTTTGGGGTATTACATATACAGAATTATAGAATTTTCTGCTGTGAAAGGTACCTTTCCGTCGCAGAATGAGTATTTTCTACAGCAGAAACTTGTCTTCCAATGCAGCAGCAGGTAGTTGCAATCCACTGCGGAAAGTAAGTCTTAATCGAAAGACTTGCTTTCTGCAGAAGGCAAGTATCCATTGCAAAAAATTTTGTTCTTCAGTTGAAACTTGCCTTCTGCCGTAGAAAATAGTCCTAATCGAAGGACTTGCTTTCCGCAGCGAAGGACAAGTATTGGCTGCGAAAATAGTATTTTTCACAATGGAAAGATTATTTTCTGTAGCCGATAAAGCTTATAGTTTACAATTTCTCTCATCTCTCTCTTCCTTTAGATTATGTGTTAACGTTGAATTGATATAGTTTTCTATTTCTATTTGTTCACCCAAATGATGTAATTATAAAGTTAATTCACAACTCATGGCTTGCAATTTCAATACATAGCTCAAATGACGGTTTTATTTACATAATATGATATGTTTATAGATGTTTCTAATACAATACATCCATCTATATAGAGAAGAACTATCCAAAACTTAGTTCACAAACTCATATGAAAGTCCAACACATTTATACTTGTGATGCTCTTGTTATTACTCTTCCAATATTAGAAATCTACTTGTTTTCCATGTTTTTTGCAAAGCTCGTAAAGCTTGGAGATGGGTTGGGGTTGTTGCTGCAAGTTTTTAAGGGTAACAATGGGCTCCAATAAATGCTTCAACAATAAAACATCACTTCTTTGTTGAGCCACTTTTCGAGAGCTCCACCTCTATATAATATCGCGCTTTTTTCACTTCGGCCCAATTATCATCTTTTGAGTTGTATAATGAACGAAGCTTATCGTCTAGACATACGGATATCAAATGCACTTCTATAACAGGTTCATGATTGAACACACGTTACTCATCGATTTGGACTACCGAAATAGGCTCCACCTCCATTTCTGATACTTTTTCGCTCATGGATGATGTTCAGGGATTTAGGGTTGTTACTTACTCTCACGGAGGACATCCTTACTACTTATATAGATGGTGTTAAACGTCGTTCAACATTGTCATTTAATATTGAGGGACGTCCATGGATTATGACTTACTTTCCGCTGCAGAAGACACGTTTCTGTTAGCAGAAAGTATACGTTCCACAGTGGAAACTATCCTTCCATTGAGAAAAGTAAGTCTAGGACTTACTTTCCGTAGTATAATGAATATTTTCCGATGTGAAAAGCCAGGCACACTTCATGTATGGGTCCACTGCAAAAAGCGAATTTATCTGCTGCAAAAAGAAATTGAAATTTTTAATGAAAAACATGGCAATGATGTTTGCTCTGTTCATTTTTTATAGTTCAATGTTTTATTTGTTAGCGAAAATTTTTTAATAGTTGTCTTGTTACTGATCTCATAGTTCAGTGGTTGTTTTATTAATTACCCCAAAAAATGATAAAATGTTGGATTGAAACGCATTGAGGTGAACATTTGACAGATTTCAATCAAAGTTCAAATAATTTCCCCTCCACTAATTCTACCTAATCGATCAGGAAAAATGGGAAGAGAGCAGGAAAAAACCAAAGAAAGAAGAAAATGATGGAATCAGCGTGACAAAATAAAGCAAACTTGGAGTTGAGACTTCCAAGAAGGGAGATTCCAACAACAAAATGGAGAGCATTTGCACACCAAGAAACAACTTCTATTCAAGCTAATCCACCTTTACACAGAAAAAAATTCAGTTAAATCGATCAAAATTCACCAATCAAGTTAATCCAATCGACGCCGATCATTTTAAACCATAAACTTGGTCACTGTTTTGACCACATTAACGAGAAACCCAAAATCAACCTCACCTGTTTCACAATCCCTTCTTGCTCAAACATAGAAAGAATAGGAGGTGGGGGAGAAGATTCAATCCTACCAAAACACTCTTGATTGTTTTTCCAAATTATCTTAATTGGACATTATAATCATTACAGATTGAGCTTCGCGAATAGAATGCTGCATTAATAGAATGCTGCATTTGTTTATTATTCCCCTCAAGTTTTCCAACCATCTCCTCAAGGTTAATCATAGAAGATAATGAATTCCCTTTTGAAAAATTGGCGAACATAACAATGATTCAACCATTGGAAAAGAAGCAATTCATAAACTCAACTCGATTCGGAGTGCCTGTACATCACTGTCTAAAATTCAATTTTGGTCAGAGTGGGCATCAGCACTGTCGATGAATTAGAAGAAACATGGCAATGATCCTCTCATTCCTTTTTTTCTCTTCTCTCATCGCCTCTCCTTTTAATTTTTTCGATAATTTTGACGTCATACCAAAATTACAATTTATAATCAACGATGTTCTTGTGTTTTTTTTTTCAAATCTAACAATTTTACATAATATTCTTCATTTTCTTTTCAAATTCAATGAATATGTTACCATATTAAAAATTGATTTTTCAATTACAACTATATATTTTCTTTATTTTTCAATTTAATTACTTATTATTATCCTTTTTGTCCCAAATAATTTTTTTAAACTTATAGTTATTATAGAATCCATCAAAATTTTAAAAAAAGTCATTAATAAAAAAGCTCTAAATATAGGGTCAGTGACAAGCCAAACCTTAAACTAAGTTTGTTGACAACTAAAACCTTGAACTACAATAAATAAACAACACAAACCCTGTAATCATGTTTTCCATTAGAAGACATCTCTCGAATGTCCGCGGGTCTCACAGACGTCTGATTATACCTTTTATATGAAAAGCAAACGTTTGTACTTATATGACAGACGTGCGAATATACCCATTACACATAATTGAATGTCCATACTAAAATGAGTGGACATTTGCTTATTAGGAAGGATGTCCGTAATCTATGAACGTTAATATGAAGGACGTTTGCACTTTCAAATATATAATTTTGTGTATTTTTTGTATAAGGGTAGACGTTTGCATATAGAGCGGATGTCCTTTCAACTCCATCTATATAAATTGAAACTTGAAAGGACTATCAATGTGAGCAAGAAAATTGACCTAGGCGATTTTTAAGTGACCTTTCAAGTTCCTAAATCTCTGGAACCCTAAAATGGAATTAAAAGCTAGAAAAGTTACCATGACGCATAAAGTCACTCCCTCTATAACTCAAGGTCAATCATAAGATGATTCAACCCGTCCTTGCCTACTGACACCAAAATATCATTCACGAGTGTCCAGGACAACATTGTCCATGGAAAGGTACGACAATGATATCAAATGTTGTTCTATTATTATCTCTAGGAGGATTGAATTTCAAATGTTCGCAGACTTAGAAATAGAAGATATGTTTGAGCGCATTGAACTTCCTAAGTTGTGCAAGATGGGAGGATATTGGATTGTCAAATTATTTTACGCGAATTTTGAGCTAGGCAACCAACCCTTGGAGCTAAGGATGTATCTGTTTGGATGGGAGATTAAGATAACTCTCAATGAGTTAAATGAGCTGATTGGATACTCCACGGAGGAACTGACCAAGGAGTATTTTTCATAGATCCAAGGATCTAGAGTTCATTAAACAAAGAGAAAGTCTGCAATTGTTGCAAAAGTTGCACTATAATCCAAACATTGGAGCTTTCTACAAGCCCAAATCCAAGGACTTAAACATCAAAGCCCGAGTCATCTATCATATGATATGTCTCATAATTATGCCTTAGGATGGACATTGAGAGAAGGAGAAATTATACAAAGAGAAGATATCCAACCATTGATATGTGATTATGAATCTTATGAAGGGCATTCTGAACAGTCCAAAGAAGAACCTACCCTATAACTGGCTCATTCAGAAGATTTCTGAAAGTAACAGGTTGGCACTCCCTTCCAACGAGCCAATAATCAATGAAAAGACACTTGATGCTACAATCAAGTGACCTTGGCTTAGATGAGGATGGCCAAAGTCAGAGGGAAGTGGGTATTCAAGGGCACACAACCTCCATCTATGTTGACTACACAACCTCTTTCAACATCGGCTACACAATCTCCTTCGACATTGGCAGCACCATGCTGAGATCAGATTGAGGTAGAGGATGATATTTTTCAACCCCCTCCTCAATCTTCTCACTCGATGTCGATGTTTGATGAAAGGTGGAATTGGGTTGTTGGCTCATTGGAGAGCTTGACTTCCTCGATTGCAACCTATGGTAGATGAATTGAAGGAATGGACGAGCGAATATGTAATGATCGGGACAATTCAAGTCATGATACATTTTTGTGTTGTCGGGATGAATAGCAAATATGGATTTATGGCTTTTTGCTAAGACTGCCTGTCTCAAATTCAAATCATTGGAGACCACAACTCGATTCTTGAAGAATAGGAATCCATCATAACTGATCTCCCAACCATCAAATTGCTCACCAACTTGAATTTTCTGAAGTCTTTCTTTTAGCTCATCATCAAAATTTTACAAATCTTTAGCATGTTGGATAAGTGTAGGCGTCACCACTAAATTCAAAACCCAAACTGTTTGGTCATCTTCCTTCTATTGTAGATCGTAATCTCCAATAACTAAACATCTCTTCCAATCATCCAACACATGACATGAAAGAGATCCTTTAGGATAACAACTGAAGGCATCGACCACAATATTAGCCTTTCCAAAATAACATTCCAAAAAAAAGTTATAATCCTCCATATATTCCAACCATCGGCTTTGTTGGAGATTTAAATCACGCTATGAGAAAAAGTACTTCAAACTCTTATTATTTGAAAATACCTCAAATTTAGCACCATGCAAATAGCTTCACCAAATCTTCAGAGAGTGAAGATGATAGCTGCAAACTCCAAGTCATGAGTAAGGTAATATTGCTCATGCGTTTTTAATTGTCGAGATGCATAAGCTATCATTTGTCCTTCTACATCAGAACGCAACCCAATCCAACTCCATATGGATCTATATGTACTGCATAAGGCAAACTCTCATCATGTATTGTCAAAACTGGTGTAGTGGTTAACCTTTATTTGAGCTTTTCAAAAGCTGCCTGATATTTTTCATTCTAAATAAATTTTACATCTTTTCTTGTCAAATGTGTTAGTGGCATAGCAATAGAAGAAAAGTTTTGCACAAATCGACAAATATAACCAGTCAGACCCAAGCAACTATGCACCTTAGTAACAATTTGGGTTGTTTCCAATCTAATACAACCTCAACCTTAGCTAGATTCACTGAAATGCCATTTTGACAAACAACATAGCCCAAAAATTTCACCTCAGTCATCTAAAAATTGCACTTTTCCCACTTTGCATACAATTGATGTTCACACAACATCTGTAGAACAATTCTTAAATGCTCCATATTCTCATCCTGAGTCTCAGAATATATCAGAATATTTTGATGAAAACCACCACAAATTTGTCAAGATAATGCCAAAAGACTGGATTCATAAGATCTATAAAAGCAACTGGTGCATTAGTTAATCCAAACAGAAGCAATAGAAATTCAAAGTGTTCATTTTGAGTCTAAAAGGTCGTCTTAGGAATATCTTTTTAAAGAATCTTTAATTAATGATAGCTAGATCTCAAATCAGTCTTTAAGAAGTACATAGATCCTCCAAGCTGATAAAACAAGTCATCAATATTTGGCAACATATATTTGTTCTTCACTATCACATGATTCAATTTATAATCAATACACAAGCAAATCTAATCATCCTGCTTCTTTGGAAATAAGACTAGTGCACCAAGCAAAATACTATTTCAAATAAATCTCTTTTGTAGTACATCATCCAACTGAATTCTTAATTCATTCAATTCAATAGAAGCCCTGCGGTATGGTGCAATCAAAATTGGAGTAGTGTTGGGCATCAAATCAATGCATAACTCAAGCTCGCAGTCGGGTGGCAACCCAAGCAAATTCTTAGAAAAAATATCAGAGAAGTAAAAACCACTAACAACTCAGAATCCTGTCTAACCATAACAAGGACACCCCTAATAGTAAAAATACTCTCATAAAGCTCAAATCTCCTCCAACCACCCAAACAGACTCGTAAAACAAGATCAATAGAAAAAATGGGTATTACACTAATGCACAAGAGCTTTTTCATTTTCCATCATAAGGCTTACATTCCTCTTATGACAGTCAGTTTTAGTGTTTTATTGGCTCAACCAATCCATACCTAAGATTACATCAAACTCATCCATCTATATAACTATCAGAAAAACTGCTAGGTTGTGCCTGCCAACATTAATAGTAATAGATTAGATAATGAGATATCTGTCGTATCTCTTATTCATGGAGGTACTCAAAATCAGGGAATTTTCTAGCTTTCGTACAATCACACCCATAACATGAACAAGAGATGCAGAAACAAACGAATATGTAGCATCAATGTCAAATAATACATGTACTATAGTATTAAATAAAGGAAGCGCACCATTAATGACACTTTGGCTAGTCTGATCATCAAGAGGCTTAGATCCTAAAATTGTATAAGTTTGGTCAAACATCTTCTCTTTTCTTTTCTTATTGCCACCAAAACCACCCCTCAATGATCTGGGACCAGTACCACCCACTAGACTATTAGATCCTGTAAGAGTGGTACTAGATGTAAAACTCTGCTAGTACCTAGTAAACGATCTAGAAGGACTTAACTGTGTAGGCACAAAATTAACCTGTGAAGGTCTCAGACTCATTGAACAGTTCCTCCTCAAATGTCCAGGCTGCCCACAAGTGTGTCAAATGTAAAGGTCTTAGCACCCACTAGCATAAGAAGTGTTACTAGACTGTCCACTGGCTCCACTCTAAGCGTGTCCTCCCTTAATTTGACCATTTTTTTTTATATTTCATTGTCATCTTTCTAACCATTGCTACTCTTTATTCAATTTTCCTTTATATTCTTCAAACTGCTCAACCAAATCAGTTTCAAATCACTGAGCAGTACAACCAAATTAAATATAGAACTAAACTCCGTGGTGGATATTTCTATCATTCTTAAAGGAGTTCATTCATTATTCATCCAAGAAGATGTGATCCAAATTTTAGCTCAAAAGTTTCTAAAACAAAGGAGTTATTGAATCTCAAAGTCGGACTTTCCTTACTGAGTTTTGCGGCAAACTTTAGGAAACTTGAAGAACTGTTTGATCGCCTTCACCGTTGCTGATAGGTGGTCGAGAATTTGCTTGCCATTGCCTTATTTTTGAACGTTGATGCTCGACCGCCACTTCACTATAAATTAGCGGCTGATCAATCCTGGTTGATCTTTGCATGCCTGTGATAGACCGCCTCGCCTGGAAATTACCACATTCAGTTGATCAAACATTCAACCATTCTTCCACACTTCTTTAACCAATTACATCAATACTTCATCAATATATTTTAGGTTATATTCTAATCCCCTTCCATTGGTGCATCAGCCTTACAGTGATTTCTCTTATACTATTCCTTCCTCCACTTCCCTCTAGAGGTGAACATCCATAGTGAAGGTTTAGAAGGCCTACTAAGACTCAAGTTGGAGTGTCTTCCCCGTTGGAGACCATTAATGTTGATAGGTGCAATTTTAGCACCCATTCAAACCAGTTTGTTCCTTTCCATGCATAGTTCTTTTCCAGACCGATTCTACCTCTGATTTTTTTATGAGAACCCCTTCACTTACACAAAGGCTTATGGTCCAAATTTCACATCATTTGGACATTATTTAGTAAAGTTACAAGATACTCCATTTAAGCTCCGATTCTACCCTTAAGCACTTGTTCAGGTCAATAGTACTTCTTTGCGTATAACGTTCATTTTCGAACGATTCTCCCATTGATTTTTAAAAGTTGCTTTGTTTACATATGCAAAGGTACATGGTCCAAATTTCGTGCATTTTGTACATATATTGAGCACTTTATGATTCTTACAATTTTGGGTCCGTTCTTGCCGCTGGTGACCTTTCCAGACCAGTCTCAAGTTCGTGTGAAAAACTTTAACTTCCATGAGTATTTTCTTGTGATTTTTGGAGGGTGTCATAATCCCTCTGTGATTGAAGTGTGGTAAAAATTTCAAGTCATTTGGACGTCAAACAATCAGGTTGCACATTCAACCATTTCAGTTTCTGTTTTCCAACCGGAATAACCACCAACACCAAAAGGGGTTCATGCTCTCCAACTACTAGTGCATCATGTACAAAAGGAGAAATATTCCTAACACTTTAAAGTATGTGGCCATAAATAAAATTGGACAACTAATGAGGTTATGACACGCATCACTTAAGGATTAGTGACTAAGTGTGTGATTAAGGTGTAATTAGTGGATGATTAAGGTTAATTAATCATAATTAATTATATTAATCATGGAGATTAGTTTAAGCTAAGAGTGATTAAGGATAATTAATCATGGTATTTTTGTAAATTTCCATGTAATTAAGGGTAAAATGGTAAAGTTAGAAGGACAAAATAGACAAAAGGGTAATTTTTCCCTAAGGACATTCTAGAAAATAGAGAAATGGCTAAGGATTCAACCATTACATGCTGAAACCAAAGAGGGGAAGAAGAGGAAGAAGAGAAGGAGAAAAGAGGGGGAAGGAAAAAGAACAAAGGGAATGAGAAGAATTTGACCTTTGATCCTTCAAGAGAAAGTGTTCCTCTCATCAAAAGGATTTCTTTAAGCCAAGAATCAATCTTGAAAGTGAAGAATAAGTGATCGTCAAGAGGTAAGAGCCCTAACCTAAGTATTTTTTAAACTATGTTAAATATTGCATAGTTTAAGTGGAAGAAATTGGAGTTATATATGAAGTACATGGGTATTCCTTGATGATGTTAGTTAAATTGGAATCAAACAATTGATATTGACTGTTATGGTGGATTATAAGCATGAAACTAGAATGCAATTTGTTAATTGATCATTTAAGGAAATGCATTTTGTATTGCATAATTGGAGTAATTTGATTTGCATGCAATGAATTAATTGTGCAGAAATATGTATATGTGGATGATCTTAGAGTATTATTATGATCATAGTGGGTTTGAAATGGAATAGAAATTGTGAGAAAATGTTGAGCATTAATGGAATATAATGCTTGGTTTTTGTGTTAAGATAGGATGAAAATATCTATCTTGGTGATTTAGGCCATTTGTATGGGTTATAAAGGGTTTTTGGTATGAATGTATGCTTTGAATGGAAAAGCTTAAATGATTAGATTGAATAATTGTATTCAATATTGTCTTTGGATTAGTTTAATAGATTAAAATGTCTATTTGGAGGATTATGTATATGATTATAATCCTGGAGTGGTTTAATATTGGTTTGATATGAATTGTGAGGAAAAATGGGTAAGTTGAATGATTTCAACAATCTGCCTCATTTGTGATCAACCAGGGTCGAAGTGCAGTCAAGTTGGCTCTAAAAATAATGTAGAATCGGTCAAGCAAAGGTGGATGACCGAATGTAGGAGTTGAATCTGTATAAAATGCGGTTGATCAGAATTTAGTAAAATGCATTGAGAGCAAATGATCGGTTTTTGAGGGCAAACATCTGGAAAAAGGATAGTGTCTCAGGTTTTCAAAATATAGTCATGAGTGGACGACCAGAAACTATGTTTTACTCTTGAAAATGTGTTGGAATGGACGACCGTGGATGAGATGTGGATGTCTAGAACCTATGATTTCAAGATGTTTTTTTTAGGTTTTAACCTAATTGTTTAACCATTGCATAAATCCTTTTTAAAGTATTGAGATATAGATAAAACACATCTAGATAGATGTATGACATTAAATGATGCATCATTTGTGTAATCTTAATAACAAGATTTGTATAATTTATAAACATGCATTCTTATTATGTATTATATGCATTCAATGTATATAGAGTGAGAATGTCAGATCATGCATCATGGAAATATTTATATGTATGAAAATATTATCTAGATTCAACTCATGCATCAGGTTGTATTATTGGTCACAGAGGAACACAATATACATTGTCGGACTATATATTGTGTGACGTATGTAAAGTGGGAAATAGAAGGAGAGGGACTGTGGGTCCCCCTTGGGTTAAGAAACCCTAGCCCTTTAGAGATTTTTATATTTATGGACATACCTATTGGAGGCACTAACCAGTATGGTGGGATTTCATGGTTATGTGTGACTTTACATACGATAGTGTTTGATTATTCATGTTGATAGTCACATAAATGTTGACATTTACAATACGTTGACATTTACGTATATGTTAATAATGCGCTATTTGTTAAATAATATGACGATTTAATAATACATGGAGCATTATTGTAGTGACCAAAAATTTCTTTTGAAAAGGATTATTAAATGTATATGCAATGCAATGACTTATGTGTTAGCCTAATAGACTTTACGCTTACTTGTTTTAATGATGAGTGATTTATTTGTTGATAAGTTGTTTATGAATTGAATGAGATTAATATGTTTATCATTATGTTTATATTTTATCTTAATTGGAAAAACTCCTTAGCAAGGATATTTATATGTACTAACGTGAATGTTTAAGTCTATATAGCGAATGGTTAAGATTATGGACTTAAAAGCTTCAAGAAGTGCAAAACATGGAGTATAGGTTGACCAAATTGCTTTAGAGAGCAGAACAACAGGCTACAGTCAAGTGGAGAAGGATATGCGGTCGACCTAAAATATTACAGATTGCTTGACATATGCTGAAGTGTAGAAGAGTGGTCAACCGAGATGAATGGCGGTGGACTGAAAATTAGACAGTGCTAATCCAATTCCTGAAATGCATGGAAGCGGTCAACTGGAGACGAAGAAGCGGGTAACTAGACCGATAGAATTATAATGGTTACATTGCAATGATCGAGAATTGGTGGACTAGATGAGTTGGGTGGTCAACTCTTGAACTAATTTTTATATATAGAAGCACTTGCAATTTGAAGAAACAAGAAGAGAAACCATAGTGAAGCCCTGCCTAATTTATCCTAGATATTTCTCTTCTTAATTAAGTGTTTATCTTAGCTCTCGCATTCCCAAACTTGAGAGTTACATTTGGAGAGCTTAGGCCTTAGATTATTTTCCTTTTCCATTGTACCTAAACTTGCAAGCTCTTGTGAAGAGGAGACAAAAGGGTGAGGCTCCACAACAGTCATAGAGAAAATGGTGATGCCCTGTGAACAGTCATTGTACGACTTGATTGATGCTAGTGAACTTCAATCAAATATAACCGGGGAGGTTATAGTTAAGGAACCTTTAAGGGTGAGTCTTGAAGCGCAGACATGGGCAAGGTTGGCCGAATCGCGTTAACAAATCATTGTTAACTTTCTATCCCTTACTCTATATTTGTGATAAAATACTTGGGGAATAGAATTATAATATCGCAAGAAAAAGTTAAATTATGTGACATTGTGTATATTTGCATAAATTTGTTATAATTCGTTGTTATATATTGATATGACTTTTAATATACATGTAGAGAGTCAATCCATTTCTAGACCTTCATATTATGATGGTAATGATTATATTTATTGGAGTCTAAGATGAGAATTTATATTCAATCTTTAGATTACAATTTATGGAACATTATCAAAAATGGACAACATGTTCCAACTAAATTAGAGAATGGGTTAAATATTCCAAAATGAACTTTTGAGTTTAATGATGGAGATAAACGTAAATTATGCATGAATGCTGAGGTCATTAATACATTATATTGTGCTTTCAATATAGATGAATTTAATAGAATACAAGCATGCGATAGTACCTATGAAATTTGGAAATTGGTTGAGATTACTTATGAGGGCACTAATCAAGTAAAAGAAAATAAATTACATACGTTTATTCATGATTATGAATTATTTTGCATGGATAAGGATGAAACTTTTATTCACATGTTTACTCGTTTCACTAGCATTACTAATAGTTTACAACTCTTTGGTAGAGTTTATCCCAACGAAGAGCTGGAAAGAAAAATTCTTAGGTGTCTACCAAGATCATGGGAACCGAAGGTGACAGCTATAAAAGAAGTCTACGATCTTAAAACTTTCAAGATGGAAGAGCTCATCAGATCTCTCATGACTCATGAAATCACGATGAAGGATAATGAAAAGGAGAAACAAAAAGAGAAAGAAATCTTCAAGAAAAAAAACATTGCTTTCAAAGCCTCCTCAAGCAATCCAGATGAATCTGAGGAAGAGGATGAAGATGAGGACGTAAAATTCATAACCCAGAAATTCAACAAGTACCTCCAACGAAAGAAGTGGAAAGGGGAGAAGGTCATAGTTTGTTTTGGGTGCAGAAAACCCAAACACACTGTATTTGATTGTTCAAAAGCAAATAAGACATCAATGGCCTTTTAGAAGAAATCTATATTGGCCACATGAGATGACAATGACAAAGAGTCTTCATCTAGATGTGAAGAAGTGGCTTCCATTTGCTTCATGACCAAGGAAAATAAGATAAATGATTCTTCTAGCAATTTGATGAAAATGTTGATGATAATGATAATGAATTGTTAGATGCATTTGAAGAATTGTATGAACAATTTAACTTGATAAAATCCAAATATAAATTTTTTAAAAAGAAAAATAACAATTTTGGTGAAAAAGCATGTTAATATTGTTCAAGCTTTTGAAAAAAGATCTTAGCATGTTGAAATATAAAAATGATGATCTAAATGCTACTATTAAATCACTTGAAAATGATATTTGTGAATTGAAAGTGAAAAATGATGACTTGAACTCCATTGTATTGAAATTCACAAATGGTAGCAAAAATTTTAACATGCTATTAGGTAAACAAAGGGTTACCTTTGATAAAGCTGGAATTAGCTATCAACCCTTTCAAAGGAAGAAAAATTATGAAAATCTTTGTTTGTCCTTCTACTTGTTATACTTGTAATTGTATAGGACATAAATCTTTTAGTTTTTTCCCATTAAAATTGAATGATAAAAGGGCAACTTCTAAATTTGTTTGGATTCCTAAAGGAACCAAACCCAAAGGTTAATGACCCAAAAAAATTTGAGTTCCTAAGAAAGGCAATTAAGCATTAACTAGGGTTAGATGTTCTCCCTCAAAGTATAAAAGATTTAGATTATGAATGAAGGGAGACTCATTAAAGTTTTTGTTTTAATTTTTTTTTTAAGTTTGATAAAATTGTTTTAAATGTTGACAATTGGTATAATTGACTTCAATGTATGCATTTTTTTTATATCATAGAATTAGATATCTTTATTACAACAATTGGTACCTTTAATTTTTCAATTGGTATCAATCACATAATTAGTATCAAGAATTTGTTTGTTAGATTTTTTTCATGGATGTGTTGTCAAATATTATCTCCATTGATTTGAAAGAGTAAAATAACTAAGGGAAAGAGATTTTATTAAATATTTTTTATGATTGTGACATGAATTAATTTTCCCCAACTATTCATTTGGGGATAATGTCAAAAAGGGAGTAAAATATTTTTTTTTATGAATTGATCTTATGTTGAATTAACTTGATATTTGATTTTGTTTTCCCTCCATGAATTCTTTTTCATAATGACAAAATACGAGAAAAAAGTGATATTAGGATAACATGAATTGCATGAACTAAGAAAAATAAATTGCATAAACTAAAGGTAAGAAATTAAATTATACAATACAATATGCACATGCTTAGAGGTATATTTATAAACAATTTAATATATTTTGTCATCATCAAAAATAGGGATATTGTTATCCTAATAAACTTTAGCCTTATTTGTTTTAATGATGAGTGATTTATTTATTGATAAGTTTTTTATGAATTGAATGAGATTAATATATTTATCATTATATTTATATTTGATCTTCATTGGAAATAACTCATAACAAGGGTATTTATATGTACTAACGTGTAATATCCCATAACTTTTTTCGTATAAAAATTTTCTTTTCTTTAAATCATTTGTATGATGGAAAACCAGAGTAATAAACAGCGTAAGTCTTAACCATATAAAACTCAGAGTAAACGATGTGCAGAAGTCTTTTACATTTAAATATCACAAACCAACAGTTTAAAAACTATTTAAACAAGTATCACTAAAACATTTATTTAAAACCATTTAAAGCCAATAACATTTGAATATTTTTAAAGCATTTAAATACATTTATTTCATTTTCGTGAGCCATAACCCCAAGGTCAATGTCGCAAACAGTACAAACACCCAACCCGATAATACTCCATTAGCTACGTCTTTTATTAGCTTTATCAAATTATCGTCTCCTTTTCTACATCAATGGGATCTAACTATGACCCTAAAGCTCAGTAAGTGGTATAAACGTAAAATATTAAATACACATATAACTTGTGTAACATCGTATATGGTTTTCAGTTTTACTTATCCATTACTGTTTCTATCTTTTACTTTTATTTATTCTATTTTTGTGCCAGGCATATCCAATCGAACCACAAAAACTATTATTTACTATTACTGTCTTTTACTGTTATTTAATCTGTTTATGTGTCGGGCGTATCCAACTAGACCACACAAACATCTGTTTACTTATCTTTGATTTTTGTGCTAGGCATAACCAACCGGACTACAACTATTTACTTATCGTTGGTTTCTGTGCCAGACGTAACCAATAGATCCACAAAAACAACTATTTACGTTTATTTCATTTTCGTGTACTTTAGGATTCCAAGTCTTAACGTTGTTGTGCCATACAATTCTATCTACGTGATTCTTGTTTGTATCCTTAAAATGTGATCCGTTCTAACTAAGGAACTAAACTTACATCTAATAAACATACAATTCATAACAAGCAATCAAACAAACAATAAACACCCCCTAATTCCCATGATGTAGGCCCTTTCAGAAAAAATACATGTAGTACCACTTACCTGGGGTCGTTAGCTTTAACAAGTTATCACTTAGAGTTGCCCTTTTCTAAAAACCTATTAAAATCATATACCTATTTACTTATTAGATCTCCAAAAAAATTATCTATTCATCGGGTTACATATTCTCAACGCCTCAAGGAATATCATCCTAACACTCAGCAATAACCAAGACAACTATATAATCTAATAACAGGACATGCTTATTCCACCCCATTCCTTAGCATCCAAAACATGCATTCAATAATATCTTATTAAACCATCCAAGTATTGATCTTAATTATTTATCCAACTATAACCAAACAAATAGCAGAACTAACTCACAATAGTTTGTCAGCAATATTTAATAGTAGATTTAACATGGTATAATAAACCTTCCAATAATTCCTCTCGGTCATGAGTAATAACAATCAGATTGAAATAAGCCCACTAAGCAACAAACAAAAATCAACTATCCTACATAATAGTGACAAAACCCATATCATCAACCAACCAATTCAATATGTTTCCCATGTAGAACTAAACAGAAGAAAATTAGCATTTCATTTTCACTGTACAATAATCAAAACTGAGCGATGTATACCTCCAGACTCCGTTCACGGTTGCTTATTGAATTCCTTTCTTCTTTTCTTCCAAAAACCACCATTGCTTTCACCCCCACGGTTTTCTTCCAAAAGTCCTAAATAACCTCACTATTTCTATTTCACTCAGCAAAACAAATACAACTTCACAGATTATCCTCACAACCTAAACTCCAAAAACACCAAGCCACTTCCTTCAAAAACTTATAGACTCTTATTCACAACATCACAGCATCCTCACAGACCTCAGAACTCTCACGCCAGCACTCATAAAAATTCAGCAGAGGAACCCCATTCTTTCTTCTCTGTGAAACTTTGCTGCCATCCATCACTATTTATAGGCCATGCAACTTGACCCTTCATCAACTAGCTAAAGGTAGAAGGCCACAGGACACAACCCTTCAGCATCCAGGCATTTTAGACGATGAAACACTCCACCTTCAGCGTCGGTTAAAACTCTTCAAATACCCTTTATAAATGGCGGATGATCGAGGTGGATGATTGTTTCCCATTGGCGATTGACCGACGACCATCTTTCAGAAAACTTCATATTTTTACGCTGGTCTATCGACACCTCGCCGATCGACCGCCATTTCCAAGCTAATCATTGCTGTTTAATTCTCCAGATTATGTATAAATACACATATTTCCTTAACATGGTATTTATATTCATTTGTTTACCCCATATATATATTACCCTCAATAAACCATAGTTCACTTTTCCAAATTATCCAAACCTCAACATATACCATATGTTTCACCATTCCTCCTTCACATTATTCCTCACCAAATCTAGTATGCCCTAACATAGTATAAATCCTACACCTTCAACCTTATTATATTCAAGTATATTTTCTCTTACTAATTTCACTAACTGTCAATCTAGTTGATATCATTTTATCTAACTCCAAATATTATCAACAGTTCTCCAATCAATCACGATCCTTCCCATAAGCTAAATAATCCAAGTATCAAGGTTCACTTTATTTAAATCTGTTTCACTTGACTAATACCTTAATCGTTCATTTAGCTCCAAAAACCCCAGAATTATCACTCAAGCTATACTTTCAGCTCAACAAAAATTTAGGATATTACATAACATGATTGTTCAAGTCCATGTAGCTAATGGATAAGATTGGAGAGTTAAAAGCTTCAATAAGTGCAAAACACAGAGTATAGGTCAACTGGGCGGTCTACCAGATTGCTACAGAGAGCATAATTGTAGAGTGTAGTAGACCGGAGAAGGATATGCAGTTGATTAGAAATATTACAGATTGCTCGACATAGGCTAAAGTGCAGAAGAGCGGTCGACCGAGATGAATGGCGGTCGGCTGGAAATTGGATAGTGCCAAGCTAATTCCTGAAATGCATGGAAGCGGTGAACCAAAGATGAAGAAGTGGGCGACCAAACCAACATAATTATAATGGCTACATTGTAACGGTCGGGAAGTGTTTGACCAGACGAGTTGAGTGGTCGATTGTTGAACAGATTTTTGTATATAGAAGCACTTGTAATTGAAAGAAACAAGAAGAGAAACCATAGCGAAGTACTGCCCAATTTATCCTAGATATTTTTCTTCATAATTAAGTACTTAGCCTAGCTCTCTCATTCCCAAACTTGAGAGTCACATTTGGAGAGCTTAGATCTTAGATTATTTTCATTTTCCATTGTACCAAAATTTGTAACCTCTTGTGAAGAGGAGACAAAAGGGTGAGGCTCTGCAAATGGTGATGCCCAATGAACAGTTATTGTATGGCTTGATTGACACTTGTGAAGTTCAATCAAATATAACTGGGGAGGTTATAGTTAAGGAATCTTCAAGGGAGAGCCTTGAAGAGCGAACATAGACAAGGTCAGTAAAACTGCGTTAACAAATCAGTGTTAACTTTCTATCCCTTATGCTTCATATTTACTATTGCTTGCATATATATATTTGTGATAAAACACTTAGGAAATAAAATAATAATATCGTACAGAAAAGTTAGATAGCCTTATCCCTCTCCCCCCTCATTAGGCGTATATCAATCCTACATTATATTGATTGCTTATTGATTGAATTGGAATAATGAATTGTGTAATTTATAATTTGCTGGGATTGGAATTGTTATGACCCACAAGGGACCCAAGATAGAATGTGGAACGACTTGACCCGAAAGAATTGAATTGCCCAACCCTTTTCACTTTAATTTTTAATAATTGGCCGCAAAAAAATCTTAACACATTTATTTAAAAGCCAGGGCATAATGAAAAATGGGCTAAAAAAGTCTAAAAAATGATATCCAGATAGTATAGCAATATAAACAAAAAATAATTGTGCGGAATAAGAATGTAAAAATTAGGAGTTATAGTCATCCATAACAAAATACACTTCACAGAGTGACTCTGAAGGAAAAATTATAAAGAAATGCAGGAATAGATAAATCACCCTGAATTTAGTCTTATTCAGCAATTGGAAGTCTTGTTCATAAAGTTTTGAAAGGGTGTCATTAGAGTGAGTTGACTAAACTCAATAGAGATCAAATGTTTATATTCAACAATTAATTTAGAATAATGATTAAGCACTCATGATTTTAAAATTTGTGTTTCATAAATTCATTTTTTTAAAATTGTACAGACGGGTATGCTTTTAAAACAAACCACTATAATGTGGTATGTAATTAACATAGACCCTTGTTGTACCAAATAAAATCTCAGTCAAAATGGAGGCAATCACAAGACTCCAAACACATCTTGTCATAGACATATCACATAATGAAAGCGATGCTCGGTGATTGTGAAAGCCACATAAAGACCTTGATCAGGTTTAGGGTTTTGTGCCCAGGAACACAATACATCCAGTTGTCCTATTACTCAAGTTCACAACAAACAAACACATCCTCCCACGGTCGAATGTTCGTAAAGTAAAACACACCCCAAAGCGGGTCGATCAAACTTGGTTCAAACCGAGTTGATTAAGTAATTTTTATATGCAAGCTTTAATAAAACATGTACAGTGAAAAACTACATATAATAAAAAATTCGACGAGCTATAAAATGAACATATCATTTTATATGAGATACGTCTCAAAATATTTTTTTAAAATAAATTTTTAGGTATTTATCCAAAAGAAAAGTCCTCAAATTTTTGGGTTAAATTTTTATACATTAAAATCCTCAATTTTCACTAAAAAATAATCTAAAATTAATTGAGTAGAAAATAGGCAAAATTTGTCTCAAAATTGGCCCAAAATATTCCCTAGACCACGACCCAATAGGTTGGGCCAAAGCCTCTGAAGCAAAGAATGAACCTGTAATATCTTGAAATTTTGTTATGCTAAGCATACGACTCAAATGATAATTTTGGGGATGATAGGAGTTGAGTTGGACAAGTAAAGATATTGATCAAGAGAAATGTATTTGGAATAAGTGAATTATGATACCCCGTTATGTTCATAGTTAGATTAAGGGAAGGATTGAAGTTAATTGGAGAATTATATGATGATATTTGGAGTTAGATTGGACGACATCAACTGGATTGATAGTAGTGGGATTAGTAAGAGAAGATATTTTTGGATATTGTAAAGATTAAAAGCTTAAGAATAATAAGGTTGAAGGTATATGATTTATAATATTAGGGCATACTAGAATTAGTAAGGAATAATGTGAAGAAAGAATGGTGGAACATATACTATAAGTCGGTAGATGATATGGATATTCAAATATATATATATATATATATGGATTTAGTGAATGTTGGTCTTGGTTATAAGGTTTGTTTATGTGATACAAGAATAAACCAGAGATTTAGTAGTTAATAACTAGGGTTAAGAGCAGTAATATTAGTAGTTAACAATGTGGTTATAAGGATATAAATTGTGAATGAGGTCATTAGTAGAATAAATTGGATGTATATATGTGTATTTATACATAACCTTGTGAATTAAACAGCAAAAATCAGTTTAGAATCGGCGGTTGTTCGGGGCAGTTGATCGGCGAGGTGTCGATCAACCTACGTGAAAATGGACAGTTTTATGAAGGATGGATGACAGCCAGTCGCCATGGAGAAGAACGACCGGCGTGATCGTCCACCATTTATGAAGGTTGTCTAGAAGTGTAAACTGACACTGAAGAGAAAAGGTTTCGTCGTATGAAGCGTCTGGACGTCAAAGGGTTGCTAGATATTGATGAGTTGCCACTCTTGGTTTTTTTTCTTCACGCGGACGGACGTTGAGGGGTCGGTTGTAGTGGTCTATATATATGGAGGTGAGAGACGAGAGTTTTACAGAGAAGGAAGAGTGGGGTTACTCTGCTGAATTTTTGTGAGTGTAAGGTTGTGGTCTGAGGTCTGTGAGGCTTCTGTGAGGTTGAGAGAGTGAAGTTGCTCCATTTGGATAATGAATGAGTGTGAGCTTGTAAGTTTTGAAAGAATGGTTCAGAGAGAGAGAGGAAGAAAGCCGAGTGGGAATGGTTGATTGAGGTGTTGAAACTATGTAGTATTTGGTGTTCAGGTATTATTTTCTCCCTACTTTGTTCTCTGTTGGATGATTGTTTTGAATGGGTATATCGTCAAAGGATTCTTGCATGTTTTATTGATTCTTCCATGATGTGAATATGTTGATAGGAGGCTTTATTAGTTAAGTTGTTCTCTTTAAACATTCGACGAATAGAATTTGTGGGTAGTTGGTTATCACCCTGTGTTTATTGGGTACCTTGCATGATTGGTTTATGGTTATAGACTATTAGCCTTTGGGAAAAACACTATGCATGCTTGGTTGTTAAGTTGGTTAATACATGTGAAGTATATAGGATGAATTGCTATCAAGCATGAATTAATGAATTTAACTTGTTGATGAATATTGTGTTGCTTACCTTAAGGATGTGGGTTTGCATGATTCTATCCGGCTTTGATTGTTAATGGGTTTGGTTAGACTCTGGATAGATTAATTAGAAGTATTATGTATGTTAGTTGAAAGATAGGGTTGGAACTCCATATTAAGATAGAGGAGGTAAAGGAATTAAAATGTTGGACATAAAAGAAGAGCTATACACTATTAGGAAATTTATCTGTCAAGTTGGATTGATGATTATTCCATTTAAGCTAAGTTTGTTAAACTATTATGATTGGTAAATAGGTTTTATGAAGAAGGATAATTCTAAGTGTCAAACTCTTTAAAACTAAGGACTTCAAGTAAGTGGTAATGCATGTGTTTTGTTTGTAAGGGCCTACATCACAAGAATTAAGGAGTGTTTACTGTTTGTTTAATTGATTGTTATTAAATGTATGGTTATTAGATTTAAGTTCAGTTTCTTAGTTAGAACGGATCACGTTGTAAGGATACGATTGAGGAACACATTAGATAGGATTGTATGTGCACGATAATGTTAAGACTTGGAATCCTAAAGTACACGAAAATGCAATATACGTAAACATCTGTGGTCTGGTTGGTTACGCCTAGTATAGAAATCAAAGTATACGAAAATGAAATGAACATAAAAAATTGTTTTTGTGGTCCGGTTGGTTATGCCTGGCATAGAAATCAAAGTATACGAAAATGAAATGAACGTAAAAAATTGTTTTTGTGATCCGGTTGGTTATGCCTGGCACAAAAACCAAAGATAAGTAAATAATTGTGGTCCGGTTGGATATGCTAGGCACAAAAATCAAGATAAGTAAATGGATATTTGTGTGGTTCGGTTGGATACGCCCGACGCATAAATGAAATAAATAACACTAAAAGACATTAACAGTAACAGAGAAGCAAAACTAAAAAACTGTATACTATGTTACAAAAGTTATATGTATATTTCATATTTTACGTTTATACCGTTTACTGAGCTTTAGGCTCATAGTTAGGTCCCGTTGATGTAGGTAAGGTGTTGATGATTAGATAAAGCTATTAATGGATGTAGCTGATGAAGTATTACTGGGTTGAGCGTTTGTGCTATTGGCGACATTGACCTTGGGTTATGGCTCACGGAAATGAAATAAATGTTTTAAAAGCTTTTAAGTGTTTTATGACTTCAAACAAATGTTTTACTTGAGTTTTAAGTTAATGTGTTTATTTCAACTATTGATTTGTGATATTTAAATGTAAAAGACTGCCGCAATATGTTCACTCTGAGACTTCCGTTGTATGTTTGTTACTATGGTTTTCCATCATGCAAATGATTTAAAGAAAAAAAAATTTTATACGGAAAAAGTTACGAGATGTTATAAAACCGCGATCCAAGAAAGTTTGAACGACAGTCCAATTTGCCAAATCTTGCCTCAACAGAAGCGATTACGCTACTAGCCAAAACTTGGAGTCTCGACCTGTTGCCCATTCAGCTAAGGCCGGCGTAATTTACATTGTGACTCACCATTTTAGAGTCATAATTTGGCAACAGCGTCTCAACGCCCACCAAATTTGTCCAACATTCTGACAAAATTGTTGGTTCTCCCTTCACAAAGAGTATTCCAATTTATCAAAAAAAATTCAATAATCCAACATGCAAACCAAATGCCAGAAAAACAAAGAATTGCCTATGATAAAAATCAAGTTTTTATACCTTCAGCACCTTTGATTTTTTGTCCACCGGAAATCCCCTGTTGCGATCGGTCTGGTTTTTCTTCCTTAAGTTCACAAAATTTCCTTTCAATAGTGTAGTACAAAGGAATCAGAATTTTGACTTAACAAATTGGAACTATAGAGTCAAAAGAAATCGGCTTACCTCACTCAATTTCTTCATCTCAGGGGCTGCCGGACATGAAGGAAAATCAATGGGAGATGAGAGATAGAATGAGTTTGAGAGATATAAGATGATGGAGAATTTTAAGAGGGAGAATTTGGCATGTTTAAGTCTTGATGGGGAATGAGAGGATTCGGGAGGAATCTCCTTCTCGTCCGCAATGCCTCCGCAGCTCAGGGGATCAGGGAGGCAGTTTCTAAAAAGTTTCCCCCATTAATAATATTTTTTTTTACAGATATTATAGGAATGATAGTAAGGATTTTGGTTGGGATTATGCTATGATTACGTAGAAGAAATTATAATGGTTTCTGGGAAACACTACAAGTGTTTTAATATGAGGAATTATATTGGTTTCTGGAAACAATGCAAGTGTTTAACAAGAGGAATTTTATTGGTTTATGGAAAACAGTGCAAGGTTTAATAGTAGAATGAGAAAAGTCAATGCGGAATGGAAATATATCTCGCGATGCAAAAGATAAGAAATAAAATGGCATCATTGGGTGAGGTGTCCACTAAGGAGGAGCGTCCACGAATAGGAACATGTCCGTAGAAGGGGTTGAAAGGAGCTGATTAAAAGTCGACCACTGGATGAAAATGGCGGAATGGAAATATGCTCCCACAGATGGAAAAGATTCCATTTCGAATAAGGGGAATTCGTTAAATGTCATCGTTGGATCTGGAAATGCACACAAGAAGGGTGAACGAAGTGGATGAAATAAGGGCTATTTGATGGAAAATGTGGGGGAAACATCGTCTGTTGGATGAAGACCGTGGAGGGAAATATGTCTGTGGAAACGATTGTGAAGAGTGGATAAAATGATGGTCCTTGGAAGGAAAACACATATAAAATAGGGACCGTCGAATTAGAAGGCAGAAGGAAAAGACGCTCCCGTGGGAGGGAAAGATTCTATTGGGGGAGAGAGGATGAATGTTGGATTTAATGGGAGGACAAAACGTGGATCGTTAGATTAAGAAAAGATGTTTCCATAGGAAGGAAAGATTCCCTCGTGGAAAGAGAAGACTCCACCCTTAAACGATGACGTTTGGACTAAAGGAACCTGCACAACACAACGACTATATTCCAATGGTAGGGAGGCAGTCAACCAAATAGAGGGTGGTCGACCGGTTTGGCAATTTTTATAAATAGAAGATGTGACAACCCAGTTTTTGTAACTTTTTAAAAATGCGTTAAATTTAAAACTTTTATAAAACAACTAAAATCTTTATTAAAACTTTCTTAATTAAATCAGAGTCCTTCCCTAAAAAGTCAGACCGTTAAAAACCCTTTCCTTAGATTCGTTAAGAAAATCGTTCTAAACAGTGGAAAACCAGAGATATAAAATCTTTTCTCAAAACATAGCGGAAGCGTAAAAAATTCATTTAAGGAATACTAAATAAATAATTATGTGTTAATTACAAATTACTTTTCTCTTTTACTTTCCTTAGCCTAACCAGCCACAAGTCCCGCCCGTGCAAATCATTCATCAACTGCTCCTTGATCTGTTTATCATTTTCTCGTGCGTGTTCCTACACCATTAGCATACTGTGAGCCCAAGGCCCATTAAGAAATGAGCTATACAGTATGATCATGTCTCTCTTTAGTTCTTTTGGAATGGGTTCCGCCCCAAACCAATATTTTCTTTACATTTCATTCTTTCATTCATTCTTTCTTTCATAACTCATACATCAAGCGGGAGATTAGAGGAACCTGTGTTGGAGGTATAGTTTGTTCTCGGCTTCTAACCACCTAGAGTAGTTGGTCCTGTCCCGACAAGGAAGGAGACTTAGTCCAGACTACCTGATTAGATCCAAACTACTCGTCCCCATTTTCTTTTTCTTTCATTCACTCATACATCAAGCGGAAGATTGGAGGAACTTGTGTTAGAGGTATAGTCTTGGTCGGCTTCTAACCACTTAGGGTAGCTGGTCCCGTTCCCGACAAGGAAGGAGACTTAGTCCAGACTACCTGATTAGATCCAAATTACTCGTCCCCCAACTCGCCATTTTTTTTCCTTTCATTCATTTCATTTCATTCATTCATTTTCCTCATATAATGCATATGAGTACCACCCCAGAGGTAGCACTTCCTACTTGTTTTTATTATCATGATGCATGTCGATGAGAAACATTATCGTGATACATATCAATGAAAAGCAGTAATCGTAATAGTATAAAAGTATGAGACATAAAGCAGTAAGCACAACAATATAGAAGTATGAGATATGGAAGTCAACTAATATACTATATAGGCATGCTTGTTAATTTAAAGAAAGCAATAACAATGTAGACATGCTTTGCGATTTAAAGGAAACAATAACCATATGTTAACTTCCTAAAACATGATTGGCAATTAAAAGAAACAATAATAAGATAGACATGCTTGGTAATTTAACGAAAGCGATAACAACATGCTAACATCCTAAACATGCTCAAAAATTAAACTAATAACGTGCGAACAATATAGGCATAATAAATAGAGCAACATAGTAGAAACGTAACAAAAAATTAAAGAAAGACACTGCTAATGGTAGAGGGCCTCCACTTGGCCAAAACTCTATCTCAATTTCTTACCTTGAAGCTTTAACGTGTATTTGTACATTATCTTTATCATTCTTCTTCTTTTCAATACCTTCATAATTAAAATATTTACAACTTATTAATTTCATTTCCTTTTCGTATTCTAAATTGTACAGTCATTTTAGGAACCTATTAATGCCTAAAATGAAACACAACACTTAAACAATTCTAACATTCTAAACTTAACAACTTCATCATTATTTATAACTTTAATCTTTATTCATCACTTCATAACATTTCATAATCCATACACCACTCCAACAGAACATAAACCTCTCATTACAAACCACACTCCATTTGAAATACCCTTAACCGAAACTGAGAACATTTACCATCACCCAACTATAATTGTGCATGCACAAACCAATATCCAATCTAAATATCCCACGAAACCAAGGAGCAGTTAAACAATAGAAGCATTAATAGATAGCATCCTTCACAATCAGTAAAGCAGTAAATAGCAGGAGCATTAACAGATTATCAACCACATGGCAATGAGGCTAAATCCAACATTTCATGCTTTTGGAGACAATCAACAGAGGGCGTATAATCACTAATCAAACATCACAAAACATTAACCCAAGGAACAGAGCATCAATCTCCCAGAACATACATCCAACATACTCATAGTTGCAAAATCAAACCAAATATCATCACAACAGAGAACAATCATCCAATCAACAGAGAGTATAGCTCGTCCATAACAGAGCCTAAACATCCATAGAATTCAGAATAACGTGAAGGAATTCACTTACCAGGAAAACACCCAAGAATAGTCATCACCAGGGAGAGCTCCCCTCTCTGTCTCTAATTCTCACACATAGAGAGGCACACCTGAGAGCACTTCTCTCCACTACTCTGTCCTCCAACACTCTGTCCTCCAACGGCTACTTCTCCATTTTTCTCCAACAGCACGCAGGTCCCAGCCTTCCTCATCCTTCTGCTTCAATTTCCTCATCCTTAGCATTTCTAAGTCACTAGAGAATCGTTCCTCACTTTGCCTCGGACACCTNTTTTTTTTTAACCAAAATTATGAAGCTAGAAAAAGGACTAGAACTTGGTTGAATAATACCCGCATCCAACATCTCCTGAATTAATTTTTCTATTTCATCCTTTTGTATAACTGGATATCTATACGAACGTATATTAATGGGGGATACTCCTTTCAATCTAATAGCATGATCACAATATCGAACAGGAGGCAATCCTTTTGGGAGATGGAACACATGATCAAATGATTCCAGTAACTCATTCAACTCCAAATTTTGCTCTTTAGAAACTGTTAAGGACTCTTGTATGCTGCATAATTCCAGATATAAATCTTGTTTTTCCTTCCATATTGTTTTAACCATTGCCTTCATAGAAATCTAGGATTTACAGAGGCTTGGATCTCCACGGATGCACACCATTCTATTTCCTAATTTGCATTTCATCGTTAACAACTTCCAATTCACATTCATGTCTCCTAACGACTCCATTCATTGCATACCCAAGATTACCTCCGAATTTCCCAAATTAATTGGTAAGAATTCCTCTATTACCTCTAACTCGGGTAACTGTAATAATACTTTTTTACAGATGCATGTACTTTGTATAGCTTCTCCGTTTCCCAGCTGTATATTATATACACTAGTCGAAGAAATCGGTAGTTGCAACTCTTCTACCAACTAACTAGCGATGAAATTATGGGTAGCTTTACAATCGACTAACACAATAACCCTCCTTTCTTCACCTTTCCCCACAGCCTCAAGGTCCTTGAATTGGTTAAACCCATCACTAAATTCAAAGAAAGTTCCACTTGGTCAGAGATAATTTCATCTCCACCCGCTGCCATCTCCTACTCCACTTCCGATTTCTCAAATGACTCATCCTCATCTTGCAACATCAATACTTGCAGACTTCTCTTTTTGCATTGATGACCAACCACATATCTCTCATCGCATCTAAAATAGAGACTTTTCTCTCTACACATTTTAATCTCTGCATCTGTCAATCTCCTTCTATTCAATTCATAATTCTTTGCTGGCGGTTGTATCATTTGATCAATTATGGCATTGTTCTTATTATTGGGAAATGAATTCCAATTGAATCTCTCAGCATATGACTTTTCCATCACCTTATTCATATTGCCTTTCTTAGGTTTAAGCAGGAAATTCCTGTCTTCCACTACTTGTGAAGAGTGCATCAGATCCATTAATCCCATAGGTCTCATCAAACGAACATCTCCTTTAATTTCGTTCTTCAACCCGTTATAGAAAGCACTGAACAACACTTCATCAGAGATTCCAAACAAATTTGAAACTATATATTCAAATTTTGTTCTGTATTTGTCCACGGTGCCCACCTGTTTTAGCGACAACAGCTGTTCACAACCATTCTGTTTCTCGAATGAGCAAATTGGTCCATTATTCTACTCTTGAGGATCATCCAACTGCGAAAAGGTCTTGCATTGCTTTTCCATTAGTACCACGCCAAAGCCGAACCTTCAAAACACACCATTGCCGCTTCTAGCTTTTCTTCCTCAGTAAGTCGGTTTAACAAGACATAACGCTCTACTCTGAACAGCCATCCTTCTAGGTCTGTAACACTAAATACTAGAGGTTCCAATTTTCGCGGAAAATAGTCTTGATTATGAAATGATCTCCGATCGCCCTCCCTTACATTGCGTTCTGCTGACGCGTTTCTTGGCGCTAATTCCGCCGACACATGTTGCTCATCCAGTCGGGCCAGTATCCTCGCCATTTGTTCCTGTAACTGCGCCATATTCCGACCCCTTGCCTCCTTCCAACCAGTGTCTTCCTTCTGCTGTTCCGCTGCGTTTTCTTTCTAGGCTTCCAAACGAGTCATCATCTCTTCACTCGGACGGAACTGCTCTCCAAGAAAGAAATTGCTCTGATACCAAAAATGGTACGAACACTTCTTTATTTTCTTGAAAAGACAGATTAAAGTAGTTGTAGACTTAGTCTTCTACCACACTACACCCACATTTCACTGTTCCGCTAACTAACCCTCCCACTTCCTTAGCTATTTATTAATTCTGTAAAACATTTACATTGGACAGTTATAGGGTAATTGGGTAATTAGCTAGCAATTATCCTTATTTCTTCCTCATAGCATAGGTAAACCTTATAAGGGGTTTATCATAATGTTCTTAATTTAGAACGTGGTATCTGATTGATGCTTGATAGCTACAAAAAATACAAACTTCTAATGACTTTCAACTTTGGTTATGTAGACATTAAACTGTTTGTATACTTGGCCAGCTAGAATCCACTACCAGTTTTCATGACCTGTTTCAAAACTTAAGTGATAATTGGAAAAAAGTAGATGTCAAAAAGAAGTCATAGAATGAAGTAAAAATACCGCTACCAATGCAGACTCAAGTCAAGAACATGATGTTATTCTCTAACAATCAAATTATGATTGCTAAGACAACTGCCAGCTTAATGACAAGTTTTGACGTCATCATAAAAATAGCTACTTCGTCCAGAGGCTAGTGTACGAATCTTCAGACAAATGTTCCTCCAGAAGAATAATATGATATGTTCTCGGACTTGCAACGAATTGAGAACAAAACTTTAGCAACGAACCAAACAAAACGGAACACCAAGGGAAGACAATTCAAGAGGTCTGTTCTCTCCGACCAGGACTTTGTCCACAGAAAGTGTGATACCCTTCAACATTTCCCCCAACAACAGCAAATATCCCCACCAGTCAACAACATTAATTTCCCAAATAAACTCCCCCCTATCAACGTTAAACATAAACGAAGTAATAACTAAATAAAAACACAGAAACTGCATAACATATCTTCAAACTTTATTTTCCCTCCTCTTCAGTCTTGCATACGTGAATTGCAATAGTGGGTACTTATCAATACCCCACCTAAAGAATCACTTTGTCCTCAAGGTGGAATTGGGAAAACTAGTAATTAATATCGTCAAAAATCCCTCAAGTTACCTCATCAATAGAAAGAACCTTCCACAATATCAGAACTTCTATTCCAACAAGACTTCCGATCACGCACTATTGAACCCCTCGCAAAGCTTTAGGTTCGACTTTCAATTCATTGTTAGACACGAGTTGAGGAGGAAGTAGTGATAAAATTGAATAAGTCACGATCGCCTTCCTAAGTTGTGAGGCATGAAAAACATCATGAATTGAATATCCCGGTGGAAGGTCGAATTTATAAGCCACATGGCCCATCTTTGTCATTACTAGAAATGCTCCATAGAATCGAGGACGAAGTTTTTCATTCCGTCGTCGAGCTAGAGATCTCTGGCAACAAAGCTACAAACTTATGATAAACAAAATTATTTAGTTCAAAATTTACCTCAAACAATGGCTATCTGCCACTTTCTTCATTTTGGATTGGGCCCAATTTAATTGATGCTTGAACTCGTCCAATATGACTTCTCAATCCTAAAGTAGGGAGTCCACTGAGGTCACTAGAGAACCCACTCCATAGCGAACTAGAAGAGCATCTCAGCCGTAAACAACGCAATACAACATAGTGAGAGCTGAAGTATGAAAAGAGGTATTATACTAAAACTCTGCCAACGGTAACCAATGGACCCACTGTTGGGGTTTGTCTCCTACAAAACAACGTAAGTAGCTTTCAAGGTAACAATTCACCACTTTTATTTGACCATCAGTCTGAGGGTGGTAAACGATGCTATGCTGAAGCTTAGTGGCCTAAGCCTTGAATAGTCTCTTCCAAAAAAGACCTTGAATAGTCCCTTCAAAATCAGATTAAGGAAGACTTTATCTTTATCCAAAATGATCGAGCACGGAAACCCATGTAATTTAACAACATTCTGAATGAATGATGTAGCTACAGATGTCGCAGTAAAGGGGAGTTTGAGGCCAATGAAATGAGTGTACTTACTTAAATGATCCACTACTTTTAAGATAAAGTTCACTCAGTCAGAGCGAGGTAAATCTTCAATAAAATCTATGGAGATATCTTCCCATATCTAATCCGGAATGGGTAGAGGTTGTAATAGTCCAACAAGAGACAACGATTAATATTTATTCTGTTGGCATACCTCGCAAGCAACCACATATAATCTCATATCCTGTTTCATCCCTTTACAAAAAAATTATGTTTGAGATTCGTTGATACGTTTTAAAAACTCTCGAGTATCCCTAGATGCACTATCATGAAACTCTCTCAATAGTAGAGGAATGACAGAAGACCCTAGACCTCATGGTTTTAATAAAATAATTGTTCGTTATGTTTCAAGTACCCTTCATGTCTTGTTCACCCGTCTGTAAGTCGTTATAAATTATGCCCAACATTGGGTTGGCCCAGACTTTGAAATCAAGTTGTCCTAGGGTATAAAGGGTATAATTGCCACGACGAGTAACATCAGATCCTTTGGCCTTCACGACAATGTGTCCACTACCTTTTTTTTAGTTCTTGAATGATATTGAATCTTAAAATTGAAACCCATAATTTTGGTTAGTCACTTTTGATGGTTGTGACTTGCTAATCGCTAAGAGAAACTTAAGACTTCGTTGATCATTTCGCACCACAAATTTCCTCTCCAACAGACAAGACTGCCATTTCTGGATAGCAAACGCAATAGCTTTGAGCTCTCGCTCATAAACCAACTCCAATCAAGCTTGATGTGGAAGAGCTTGACTAAAATACACAATGGGTCGTCTCCCTAGCATTAAGATAGCCCCAACACCGCACCCTGATGCGTCGACCTCAATGACAAATGGTTTTGAAAAATCTAGTAGTGCCAAGACAAGAACAGTGGTCATAGCCTCTTTAAATGGTTAAACATTGCCTCTGCCTAATGACCTCAATTAAAACTATCTCTACTAAGCAGATTCATTAGAGGAAGGGCAATTTTGCTATATCCAACCACAAATTTACTATAGAACCCAGTAAGGCCCAAAAACCCTCTCAGTACCTTCAATGTGTGAGGTGTCGACCATTAGAGTATGGCCTATATCTTGAATTGATCTACCTCAACACCTTCAACAGAGATAATATAACCTAAATATTCTAATTAAGGTTGTGCAAACTGACATTTAGTCCGATTAACATATAGACAATGCTTCTGTAATACCTCAAATACTTATTCCAAATGTTGTAAATGTGATACTATCTCCTTGTTATACACCAAGATGTCATCGAAGAAAATAAGAACAAATTTACGAAGAAAATGTCAAAAAATATCATTCATTACTGTTCGAAATGTGGACGGTTCATTCGTAAGGCTGAAAGACACGACCAAGAACTCGTTGTGGCACTCCTGGGTACGAAAAGCCATTTTAGTAATGCCTTCAGGTTGGCCCAGATCTAGTGGTGCCCTAACTTTAGGTCCAATTTGGAAAAGATCTGTGCCCTATAATATTCATCCAATAGCTCGTCGATAACAAGAATCGAAAATTTGTTGGAAATTATCAATTTATTGAGGGCTCGATAGTTAACACAAAATCGCCAACTTCAATATTTTTTTAACAAACAACACAAAGGCAGGGAAAATGGCTACAACTATGACAAATAATTCATGTAGCCAGCATCTCATTAATAAGCTGTTCAATCTTATTTTTTTGTACATGGAGATATCTATATGGTCGAATACAAAGGGGAGACTACTCCTTCAAAGCAATGATATGGTCATGAGCATGTATGAGATGTAGCCAGCATCTCATTAACAAGCCATTCAATCTCCTTTTGTTGTACATGGGGATATCTATATGGCCGAATACAAACGAGAGACTACTCCTTCAAAGCAATATTATGGTCATGAGCATGTATGAGATGTAGCCCATTTGCCATCTCAAACAATACATGATACCCGTCCAGGAGTTGTTGAACAACATCGGCTACTCCTAGTGGCAAAGGATTGGATTCCATCAATTGTAAATTACAGCATTCTAACAGCACCCCTTCTCCTCCCTCCCCCTTTAATTGTCTTCATTAAAGCCTTCAGGAAAACCAAATTTTCACAAAGCCTAGGATCTCCTTGTAATTTCATCGGTTGGGTATCTACAATAAATTTCATAGTAAACGTCGCCCAATTCAAATAAATGTCGCCCAACGATTGCAACCTCTGCATTCTCAAAATAATGTCTAAATTGTCTAACTCTAATTACAAGAAGTCATCCACAATTTCAAGTTCATGTAATTTCAACCGAATTCATAGGCAAACCCTCTCTTTTAACAGAAATTCTCATGCCCATTAAGACCCCATAACTTCCAGTAACATCCAGTTAAAAGTTAAAACATTGAACTAGCTACGTCGAAATAAAGTTGTGGGTCATCCCGATATTAATCAAAAAATTATCAATGTTCCTTTAATTTCTCCAAGCAATTTCATGGTTTTCAATGGTGTTAATCCCACCACAAAATTGACCGATAATTCCACAGTAGCCGACAACTGATCAGACACTTCCTCCTCAAACTTGACCGATATTTCAATTGTCTCTGATAGCTTTATTGACAAATAAATTATGCACTACTGTCCAATTATTACAATTATAACCATAAATAATTTATATTTCTTATTTAAATAATTATAATTTAGGTAATTTAGCATTTTCAGCAATATATGTAATCTTTGTTTTTCTATATAATGAAGGTAACTATTCCAAGGAGAGACATTCAATCCAATTCAGTTTTGATATGGTATCAAAGCCACTATATCTAAATATTTAGTTGTGAATTTTTTTTGATATCTTGGATTGAATCACTGTGGTACAATCAAATTTTCATTTGTTATTGTGATTTTCGTGATTGTGGTTAAGTTGTCGTTCTGGGTATCTCGTTTCAATTTTTTTACTACGAAAATTGGTCTATTTTATTGAAATTTCCTGTTGTCGATCTTCTGTCCAAGTCGGTCACTCAGCAAATGGCCGACTGCCTTCCTGTTCCAGTCATTGTCGACGACTTTTTGATAGCGGTCGCCGAACTCTGTCTGAAAAACCATCGACCTCGTTCGCTGTCGTCATCTGCCAGTCTGCGTTTTCCCTGCCTCCAGTCAACGACTAGTTCTCTTCTAGCACAGCGCAGTCTGAAACCCTCCCTCACGACTTACTGTTGAGTTTTGTCCGTCCGACGTCGAGTGTCAAGCGTTGTCGACTTGTTACCTTTCTAGCGCTGCCCTAACTCCGCAAACGATGCAGCATCCAGCTTTGCTATTCACAGAGGTTTCGATTTCCATCTCTCTGAATAAGAGACTCCAGCGGCGAGAAATAAGACAAAATAGTGCTAAACTCTAGCTATTGTCTCAGTTATTTTTTTCTCAAGCCAGATTTCTTGTATTTCAAGCCCATAATTTGTGGTATCAAAAGTGAGCTTTGGATCCTTCAAGCCCACGCCCAATTAAAGAGAACACACTAGTGAGTTTTTTCGCGGACACAATTTATTGTGAATTATAGTGTTTTATTATCATCATGGCAAATATGAAATCTTTTAACGGGCATTTCACTAGTAAAAATTATAATGCTTACAAATTTTAATTTTAATTATTTGTGATGAAAAAAGAGTTATGAAAATACATTGATGATAGTGATACAATAAACTTCTAAATTAGCTCAATGAAAAATCAAAGATATCAGACTTATAATATAGATTTTATCAATCATAAATAAGTCAATATCTCACAATCTAAAGCCTTATACTACTGCTAAAAGTAGGTTGAAGAAATTCTATAATCAAAATAATATGGCTCGACGTTTTCAATTAGAATATGAAATTTTTAATTATTATCAGAGCGGTCTATTTATTCAAGACTATTTTTCTAGATTTCAAAATTCATGAACTGATTATGTGGATATCATTTTTGCAAATGTGTCGATTGAATTACTTTATGTTATTCAAGAGATTCATGAACAAAGTAAGAGAGATCAATTTTTGATGAAATTCCATCCTAAATTTGAGATAGCTAGATCAAATTTAATGAATCATATTCCTCCTGCTTTTTTGGATGTGTGTTTGGGTAAATTACTTTGTGAAGAACAACGTCTTACAACACAAGTCATTTTTCAACAGAACAAAATAAATAACAATGCAATTGCTTATGTTGCACAAAATAAAGGAGTCAAGTTCAATATTTCTGCTGCAAGGAATATGAATATATTATTACTAACTGTGCAAAAAAACTATGGTATTATTGTAAGAAACTCGGACATATTATTAAAGAATGTCTCACTCGGCCCCATAATCATAAAACTCATGCTAATCAAGCAATTATTAGGGCTTGTGCATTAAGTAGTTTAGTGGCAATGGGCAATAACACAACAATTACTCTTAAAATTATTCAACGTATGATTATTTCATCCTTTTCAGCTTTAAGCCTTCAAAGTAAGAATATTAAATCATCTCTAACTTGGCTTGTTGATTCTAGTGCATCTAATCACATAACAAATTCTTCTAGCTCTCTTAATAATGTCCGAACATATGATAGTTCATCCTATATTCAGATTGATAATGGTGATCAGTTACCTATTCATTCTATTGAGGACATTAACTCCTCAATAAAAGATGTATTTGTATCGTTTGAGTTCTCTACTAGTCTAATTTCAGTTGAACAATTGGTTGATAATAAGTGTATTGTTTTTTTTTTTCTCGCAATTGTTGCATTGTGCAAGACTAGGTGTCGACAAAGATACTCGCGAAGGAGCTTAAAGTTGGACAATTGTTTCCTCTGCATTTTTTTATACCCAAGTTTGTTTCATTATCTTGTACTACTATAGCCCAAAAAAGTGAAATTTGGCACAAACGTTTAAATCATCATAACTCTATTGTTCTATCTCATTTAATAAATTTTGATATTTTGGGCAACAAAGATCAATTTTCGTCTTACACAAAATTTGATTGTTCTACCTACAAATTAAGAAAGAATGAATGTCTTTCATTTCTTTCACATGGAAGTCGTGCTAATAGTTATTTTGATTTGATTCATAATGATATGTGGGGCATCACTTCAATCATATCTCATGCCAATTATAAATATTTTATGATGCTTATTGATGATTACAACAAATATACTTGGATTTATTTTCGTCATTCTAAATCTGAGATATTTTCTAGTTTTAAAAAAATTTTGACCTATGTTGGCACTCAATTCTCTTCTACTATCAAAATACTACGATATGATTCAGATGGTGTATATATGTCTCATTAATTTCTACAACATAAAGGTATTACTTCTTAACGTTTTCGCCCTTATACCCCTCAACAAAATGGTGTAACTAAAGAAAAAATCATCATCTATTAGATGTTGGTCAAACTTTATTACCTGAATCTTTTCTTCCACCTAAATTTTGGTTTGAAGCCTTATCTACAACAATATATTTAATTAATAGATAGCATTCAAAGGTCTTAGATTTTCTCTCTCCATGTTAACGTCTTCATCGTAAACATCCCTATTATCTTGATATGCTCACTTTTAGTTGTGTTTCTTTTGTTCATTTTCCATAAGACTTTCTGCTTAATTTGTTAAATGTGCATTTACGGGTTATAGCATTTCACACAAAGGTTATATTTGTTATGATCCATCTTCTAATAGATTTCGTATATCCCGACAATGTTTTTTTTCAAGCCTCAATATTTCTTTCCTAATCATGTTGAATCTTTGTTAGACTTGTTTGTTCTTCCTACATTTGATGAATTAAGTAAGACTCCTAATCGATTCAAACTTGGCTTTGTGTATAAACAACAACGTCCAACTTTGCCTCTTCTTGAGATTGACTAGCAATTTGATCTTGGCAACAGTGTTCCTATCCTGCATCATTCGAATATAGGCATCTGATAGGATAAGAAGGTTATAATAGGAAAATTACTTGAGAGTGGTTATGAATCGTCTATTATATAAAGACGAGAGTAGGGGGATAAGAGAATAGGGAAAATAGTGAGAATTGTGTGGTTGTAGAAATTAGTCTACAGTGTAATTCTTTTTCTTGAAAGGAATACAAGAAAGAGGTGTTCCGTATCATTTTGGTATCAGAGCCTTTTCCTTCCTGAGGTTAGGTCGTCGTGAGGGGAGACGATGATGACACGATCGGAAGCGCAGAAGGAGAACGCTGCAGAGATCCAGAAAGAGGTCGCCGGTTTTAAAGAATCTGTTAGTCAGGAAATCGCGCAGCTTCGAGAGCAGTTGGCGAGAGTTCTCAGACGGTTGGATGAGAATCATGTTTCTGCAGAATTGGTGGAGGCTCCAAGAAATGCGACGGTGGAAAATCCAAGAAATGCGTCGGCCGAGCTTATCGCTGGGGGAGGTGATCGAAGACAGCTGCGAAATCAAGATTTGTTTCCACGAAGGTTAGAACTGCCCGTGTTTAACGGAACGTACCCAGAGGGTTGGTTGTTTAGGGCGGAGCGCTATTTCAACATCAATCGACTCACAGAGGAAGAGAAGATCGAATCGGCGTTGGTGTGCTTTGAAGGGTCAGCTCTGGCGTGGTTCCAATGGGAAAATGGTAAACGACCTTTCTTGAGTTGGATTGTTCTGAAACAGAGTCTGATGGAAAGATTTGCTCATTCACGTATGGGCTATGGGTGTGAAAAGCTACTGTCTCTGAAACAGATGGGCACCGTCGAGGAATACAGAACAGAATTTGAAGCCATTACTTCCAATCTATTCGGAATCTCAGAGGAGGTGTTGTTTAACGCCTTCTATAATGGTTTAAAGAACGAAATCAAAGGCGAGGTGAGGATGATGAGGCCAACTGGGCTATCTGATCTTATGTATTCGTCTCAGGTGATAGAGGACAGAAATGAGCAGATTAAGCATGGAGAGCAGAGAAGAAATATGATCGTGGACAGAATGAACACAAAAAGGAGAATGTTTTCTGGTTTGGGTTCGCAAGAAAAGAAAATTGAGATAGAACCGATGAAAAACGACTTCCAGACCGCGGCGGAGCAGTTCAAAGAATTGGGAAAAATTTCCGATCAATTACAGAAAGTGGCAGAAGAAGAAGTATCAACCGAGGAAGGTGAAGGTGAAGGTGAATCGGCGGCCGGTGAAGTCTTTCGCGAACAAACAGTCCAGTGTGAAGAGTGGGTTACGGAAAAAATTGAGACAAATTGCAATTGCGGGAGAGGAGAAGCCGGTGATGATGGGTATGGAGAGGCCAGCGACGATGAGAGTCGAAGGTCCGACGACGGTGGAAACGGCGACTTCCACAGTAATGAGGAAAACTGCATTTTTGAAGAGAGAAGAAGTATCGATGGTGATGAAAAGCATATTCCAAATGTCCTAATCTTGGCTGAAGAGCAAATGGTATATCCACGTGCTGATGGAAAAGAGTCCATTTTTTGTCCAGAGGCATTAATTCAACAGACCTGGCAAATGATGCATTGTGGGCCCAATTTGGATAGGGCTCATTTCCAAAAGCAATTGAGATTAAAAAATAGCATTTTCATCCAGATTTTTAGATTCAAAAAATTAATGAACTTTGTAAAGGGCAAAGGTTTGTTAATGGCTGAGGAGAAAACTGTACCTCTAACAGAAGAAGGAAAAGAATCTATGGTTTTTACAGAAGTTTGAGATTGGTGGAAGAGGGTAATTGTTGAGCTATCTCCAACTTTAGCCCATTCAGATGAAAATTGGAGTTTACTAAAATATAACCTTTTTAATCAAGGTTATTGGGCTAAGGTTATTGGGCTACAAGGTTCAACCGAGGATGCAGAGAAAATTTTTAGCCTTAATTTTGGCCTACTACTTCTGGAGAATCTTGATGCTCTATTGATCGAGAAAACGATTTACAATTTTATGTTCATTAGGGAAAAAAATTGTGAATTAGTAGATATACAATATATTTTTCATTTTTTTCCACCTTGAGGACAAGGTGTGTTTTTAGGGCGGGAGTAATGATAGGATAAGAAGGTTATAATAGGAAAATTACTTGAGAGTGGTTATGAATCGTCTATTATATAAAGACGAGAGTAAAAATGATACGGAACACCTCTTTCTTGTATTCCTTTCAAGAAAAAGAATTACACTGTAGACTAATTTCTACAACCACACAATTCTCACTATTTTCCCTATTCTCTTATCCCCCTACTCTCGTCTTTATATAATAGACGATTCATAACCACTCTCAAGTAATTTTTCTATTATAACCTTCTTATCCTATCAGCATCACTCCTTGACGCTCTTCCAGAGTTCGTAATATCCCTTATCGGTATGGCTTCTATCACACATCTCTTCATACTACTTTATCTTCCATTTCCATTCCATCATGTTATTCAGAAGCAGTGAAACATGAGTGTTGGCAAAAAGCAATTGCTAATGAACTTCAAGTTCTTGAAGATAATCACACATGAGATATTGTTACTTGTCCTCCTAATGTTAAAGCAATTGGTTGTAAATGGATTTACTTGATCAAGCTTCATTATGATGGTTCTCTGTATTGATTTAAAGCACGATTGGTTGTTTTTGGTAATAACAAGAGTATGGAGTCAACTATGAAGAAACTTTTGCTCCAGTTGCTAAAATGACTACAATACATATTATTATTTATATTGCTGCCTCACAAGATTCACCTCTTTATCAAATGGATGTCAAAAATGCATTTCTTCATGGCAGACTAAAACAAGAAATTTACATGATTTTGCTTCCTAGCGTGTCTTCATCATCCACATCGAAAGTATATAAACTGAAGTGATCTTTATATAAGTTAAAACAATCTCCTCGGGCTTGGTTTTATAAATTTCAGACAGTATTGGTTGATTTTTCTTTCAAACCAAATCAATATAATTCATCTTTGTTTCTTTGCAAGACATCAAAATGAGTTGTTATTCTTCTTGTCTATGTTGGTGATATTATCATCACTAGGACAGATTCTACATTGATTATTCATTTGAAGCATTATCTTCACACCACATTTCATATGAAAGGTCTTGGTCCTCCTACTTATTTTTTGGGTTTAGAAGTTCATAATACTTCATCTGGTATTTTCTTAAATAAACATAAATACACAGAATTTAATCACTTTGGCAAGACTTCAAGATGCTTCATCTACTGATACTCCATTGGAAGTTAAGATAAAGTATTGTAATGAGGAGTGTAATCTTATTTTCGATCCTACAGTCTATCGACAGTTGGTGGGTAGCTTGAACTATTTAACCATTATGTGACATGATATCTATTTTGTTGTTTGGTAAGTTAGTAAATTCATGCAGACTCCTCATCAGCTCCATTTAGCTGTTGTTCATCATATTATTCGATATCTTCGAGGGACATCTAGTCATGGCTTATTCTATCCATCTGGTTCTCTAATGTTTTTGTTGCTTATAGTGATACTAATTGGGTAAGATGTCCTAATATTGGACGATCTATCACAGGTTGGTGCATGTTTCTTGGCAGTTTTTTAATTTCATGAAGAAGTAAGAAGCAAGATCAAGTTTCTAAATCTTTAACTGAGTCGGAATATCGTGCAATGTTTGCTGCTTGTTCTGAGATTATCTAGCTTCGTGATCTACCATCTGAATTTGGTTTTTCACAATGTGCATCCACTTTGCTCCATGCTGATAACACTAGCGCTATTAAAATTGTTACTAATCTTATTTATCATGAACGCACCAAACATATCGAAGTAGATTTTCGCTCTAAGTGACAAGTCTTTAACAATGACATCATATCTCTTCCTCACATTTCTACTAATATGCAGATCACTAACATATTCACAAAGGCCATGACACACAAACGTCACTAGCTCCTTGTAAACATATTGATGCTTCTTGACCGACCAACATCAATTTACGGGAGGATGACAACTCTATTGACAACCAAATCATGCATTAATGTTCAATTATAACTATAAACAATTGTAATGTATTCCTTATTTAGATAGGTACAATTTAAGTAGTTGCACACTTTTAGCAATCCATGTAATTTTTGTTTTTCTATATAATGAATGTAACTTTCCCAAGGAAAGACATTCAATCCAATTCAATTTTGATAGTCTCTTCCTCCTCGAAGTAATGATAAATTAACACTTGCAATTCTCTAAACTTGCAGCAATGATCATACTGTATTTCTCGTTACACCGGAAGCTCAACTCTTTCTCTCGTTTTGCACGTAATTCAAAATGGGTCAATTTTTTAAACGGAGTATTTGACTTGGGAACAAAAAATTTCACAACAGCTTGTCCTTCCTTATCTAGAGCTTGGGTTACAGGAGGAGTGAGCGTTATCAAACTGATGAATTAGGTTGCGCGTTGGGTATTATAACCGTAGACTTCCCAGAAGAATTAAGATTTGGGCTCGTTAAATATGATGGTTTGGGCTCCCTGTATCTGCTTGAGTTTTTATTAGCCCCTACAATAGTAAATTTGTCTTCTATTCTCTATGTTGTTTGCATGATCCGGACAAGCCCAACAAGCCAAAACACCAATAATTCAGCTCGAATTTAAGCCCGCAACCCATTTACAAACTCAGCTTCAAGCATGTGTTCAAGTATGTATCGAAAATGAGATGCCAAATTCTCAAATTGTTGTCTGTATTCTCTCACTCTGCCTTCCTATAAGACAGCCAGAAAATGCTTCGACAGTGTTCCCTCATGCGATGAACAGAAAATGTCCAACAACTGGACCTCAAAAGTTCCCCAATCTTAGAAAGAACGTAGGCCGACGTCCCACTAGTACCAGGCTAGAGCCCACAATCACTGCATCCATCCTTTCTGCCTCAATCCAACACTAAAGAGCGAAGAAGCGCTCAACTCTGAACACTCAGTCATCGAGGTCGCCTCCTTCCAACACTAGCATCTCCAACTGCCTTAGTCAGGATTCGCTAGCATGGACGTCAATCTCCTCTATCAACGAGCATTCAGGTAATTCACTCTCCCAATCTCCAATACTCCTTCAATGGCTTCTTCTGTGCTTGCACTTGTGGGCCTTTGACTTCCCCTTGTTGCGATGTAGAGAGCGAAGCCAATGCATCAAAATTGAAGCTAAGTTTGCCTTCAACGCCCCCATCTCCTTGAGAAATTCCTTCACAAAAAGAACCCATGTTCCTGACTCCTTGCAAACCTAACCCAATTTGTTTTTACCAGTAACCTCCTTATTTTCTTCCCTTCTTCCCACCATTGAAATGGAATGCCGCTATGATACTAATGATATGTTCTTCTCAGCCTTGCACAAATCGAGATCAAAACTTCAGCAACAAACCAAGCAAAACAGAACACCAATGGATAGACAATTCGAGAGGTCTATTCCCTCCAACGAGGGTTTTCTCCACTGATTATGTGATGCCCTTCAACATTACCCCAAACAAAAACAAATACCCCCATCCAGTCAACAACATTAATTTCCCCAATAAACTCCCCCCACCAACGTTAAACATAAACAAAGTAATAACTAAATAAAAACACAAAAACTGCTTAACATGTCTTCAAGGTTTATTTTCCCTTGTTTTCTGTCTTGCATACGTGAAGTGCAACGGTGCTTATCATAATACTGAAGTGTTGAACGAATATCTACATTGATTTTTCGCTGAAGTAATTTGCTTAAGGTGAAGTAGTTTGAAGAAAAATACTCAGACCTTGTAAGAATAGAAAAACTAACCATTAAGTTTTATGAGATGAAGATCACCAAGATGCAGATCTCCGAATTCAGAAGCCCGTTGATATGCAATGGGAATGCTTCCAGAAAGTTTTTCCAATGCATCAAACATTCCTCCATGTCCCCAGTTTCCAGAGTCATCGATGCAACTAGACAATATGCAAATAGAGGTTAAGAGAAAATAGACAGCTCAAACCGAATGTCTTAGCCATGGGGTCAAAGATAAATTAAATGATTGAATTTATGTCAATTCAAAAGGTAAGTTGATATATGGTAAACATAAAGGAAGGAAAAAAGGTAAGGAAAAGCATCCTGAGAGAACCAACAGGATACCATACAGAATTCATCTCTTAATTAATACAAAACTGTTTTGTAACTTATTCCACATTCTATCACTAAAGAAATTATGTACATCACTTTATCTACATTGGGGCATTCATTTAAAATGAATAAACCGACGTAGAAGAACTTAAGTGTGGATATTCATTTAAAATGAATAAACTGAAGACGAAGAACTTTAGTGTACATCTTTCAACCATTATAGGTTACATACTTACAGGCAATTCTAATATAGAAAAGAACAATATTTCCCTAATAAAGTATACTTCGGTAAATAATTCTCTTATTTGAAGATTTTCAATGATTATCATTACAGCTATATATTAAAAGCATGAGGATCGTGCAGTCTTATTATAAAACAAAAATCTTAAATACGGTAACAGAAGACCAAAAAGATAACTCAGGCATTAAATCATCACATTCTTATATTTGTCACTCATGAAAAGCAATACGGTACTTTTCTTTACTTCTATTCTAATCCTTCCAATAAAATTATACTGAGAGTAAGTAAGATAAGAGTAAGAAAGAGGTATGCCAATTAACTTGTATTGACCAAAGCATTCTTGTGATATTTGATGAGCAATTTTCTGACTGTTTCCCTCTTTATTTTTCACACTTTTCAAGTTTATTTCCAATCTTTTACACAGCCAGCAAGCAAAAAACCAACTGCAATTCTCAGAAGCTGAGCAGACTAATTATTATAATTCCTACTTTTTAAAAAAAAATACTAGTCAGAACAGTTCCAAGGAAAACGAAAACAAATTAAACATTTACTTTCATGTTTCCACCTCTTATGCAAGAACGCTTATCCACCACAAAGGACCACTGGGAAAATGGGCAAGGTGAAAAACCAAAAAGAAAAAAAGGAAGATTAGTTCAAGGCAAACTGGTGTAGATGAGTCTATAAACAAACCTGTATATGATAGTAGGCTCGGCAGTTCCAACCTTAGATGGATGTGTGCAATCTCCATAAACGAAGTAAACAGAACCAGAATCTGACAATAAATTACTGTCCACAGGTACGACTGGGTCTTTAACAGATAAAGAATGGTATCCAAGGGCTTCCCATTTCGACAATTTCTTCTCCTCTGCCTTTTTCTTCGCAGCCTCAAGCTTTAAACATTTATCTTCCGGTAAATTCCTTCTCCTTCCCAACTCCATAATTTGATCTCCATTTATTTGAGATGCCTCCTTAAATTTCTCAACCCAAGACAAATATGAAGCCTCGTCTAGCCCTGGATCGAAACTGACACTAGTAGGACTTCCTCCAACAACATAATCACCAGCCCTCAATAGATCTGCTGCATCCACTTCATATTTTCCATCTCCCTTGATAGATATTTTCCTATGGCGTAATGCAATCACTTCTTGTGCAAAAGTTTTCAATTCTGACATTTGTACTTCTCCATGCTTCCCATTGCTTATCTCAGTCGGATCAAACTTATGCAGCCCAAATATGATGGATCTCAAATCACCATTATCAACTCCATCCATTTCTTTACTCTCCTGATCCATAAAATGATCACCGATAACCTTGTGGCTAAGTTGTAGTTTTAGGTTTGCTCTTCTCATAATAACCTACACCAAATATAGACATATACATATATAACATCAAATGGTAAAGATAAAGATAGTCGCCTTCCCTTCAACTTCTCAAGTAAAAAATTCTCACTTCCTCAACAGTACGGGCAGTAACTATGTTTATAGATAACACATGATTCGTTTGACCAATTCGATGAGCCCGTTGCAAAGCCTGCTTGTCTACCTGAGGATTCCAATCTTGCTCATAAAATATAACCTGCAGTAAAACTGGATAGTGAATAATTGTTGAAATTTCTTTACGAAGTTCACTGAAACTCCTCACAACAAAACTAAAATAATATATCTGAATGCCTCTAATGAGTTCTTCTTAATCGTATACATTCTTCAACGTCCAGCACCACCATTTTGAAGATACATTTAAGAGAAGGTAATGCTTGCAATAGGCCAATGCCTAACCCAAGTGTCAACCCTTCCTAAACAAAACAATTTATGACTAAAAAATTGAAGTTGTCCCGTCCTTAGTTTGTGAAAAAATTTCATTTGGTACAATCAAAATAATTCTGGAAAAACCATCTTGACGTCCTTCTGCATGAAACATGAACTGTCCAACTATAATAAATGGACTCAAGATAATAGAATGACAAGAAAATTCACTGTATCAGAACAAGTGTTCTTAGTTTCCGTAGATTTCCTCATGTATAATCAAAATTAATCATCAAAAACCATTTTGATGCCCTCTGCTTCAATGCTTACTCCGTGAAACATGAACTTTCCAGCTAGATTAATAGAATGTCTAGAAAACTCACTGTATCAGCAGCAACTAAGTTTAGGCCAACGCCCCCAGCTCTAGTTGATATCATAAAAACAAAAGCATCATTTGTGCTAGTTTTAGAGGATGTAGTTGCTTCAGTTGTCTTAACACCAAAACTCCTTATTGCAGCAAAGCGCTCCTCAGCTCGAATTGATCCATCCAGACGCTCGTAGGAGTATTTTCGTAACTCCAAAAAATCCTAAAAGATAAGAAAATAGATTAATGTGAATAGTGATAGAAAGTAAAGGAAAAGCTGTCGTGCTAGATATAAAGACCATACAACCTGTAGTATATCAAGAGTATGAGTCATTTGAGCAAACAAAAGAACACGATGTCCAGACTCATGTAGCTTTTGAAGTAGCTGGTCCAGAATCATAAGCTTACCACTGGCCTGATCACCAAAATGTAACAGATAGGAAACTTTCACTGGTAGGAAAATTGGTGAGAAAAAAGGAAGATTTATAACTGACAGATGTACCATAAACTCCTCCATAACATAGAGTGTAATAGAATTATTTGAAAATTGTGTTGCATTTGGGTATAGCCACACAAGACACTAAAAAGAGGAGATCAAGCTTCTACTTTACCATTTATTTAAATGCTACAGCAGCTAAGAAATGAATGACTCATAAAGCTGTACTGTATACCAAAAATCCATAAGCATTGAAACTATACAACATCTTACCTGAACCAGGTGCTCACCCTCTTCATAAGGTTCAGGCTCAACACCAGGAAAAAGATAAGGATGGCTACATGCCTTCCGAAGTTGTATCACCTATAAATAATCCCTGATATAAAATGTAATGCAAAAAGAATTGCCATGTTATGAAACTAAGCTACTCCTTTCTCAAATCTAGTAATCTACTTTGAGAGGATGATGATGGAGATGAAACTCCAACAAACTGATTTCAAATGATAAACAATCCCTAAACCAAAACAAGAACAACCACAAGCTCAAAAATCTCCACAGTCTCGGCTACCTCTTTAACAAAGTTTTCATAAAATGATCAATGATCCCTCCTACAGAAAATACCGAACATATGTCCTACGAATCGCCCCCACAAATAAAAATAACATAACGCAAATCCCACACACACTTTCCACTACTACAGCAGCACAAAACTACAAAAATACCCCCATGTTGCAAGCTTGATGTTCTCTTCCCTTGGCCCTTTTAAGTCCTCCCTAATCTCTCTTTTGCATCAATATTCCCCTGTTGAAGAGAACTTTGTCCTCAAGATTAAAGAAAAGAAAGTGGATCTTCAGGTCTTCATTTGGCTCCCACGTGGCATCCGCAAGAGGTCTATCACACTATTTAATTAAAACTTCAAGTTTATCCAAGAGAATCCTCTAATCAAGTACTCAATCCGAAAACAAGCAAGGAGGCTCATCACCCCCACCATAGAAAAAAACACTGAGTGGTTGAAATCACATGTTCACCGAATACATTTTTTAGCTCGGAGACGTGAAATACTAGAAGAACCTTTGATCCTTCTGATAACTCTAGTTTGAAAGCAACTTCAACAATTCGGGCAAGAATTTTGTAAGGACCAAAATATTGCAATGCCAATTTGTTGGTAGACTAACAGTGCACTGAAGGCGACTTCTTCAATTCGGGCAAGACTTTTGTAAGGGCCAAAATACTACGATGCCAATTTGTTGGTAGACCGATGGTGCACTAAGTGTTGGCAAGAGGATTGAAGTTTTAGCCAAACAAGATCGCTCTCTTGAAAGGACCTTTCCACCCTAGACATATCTGCCAATTCCTTCACTTAGTCTTGGGCATGAGTACGATGGGACTTAAGTGAGAGAAGCTAATCATCTCGCTCTAACAATTGTTGCTTGACCGAACCAACCGAGTGTCGGAAGCTTTCCATATAAGGCCTGAAAGGGGCTGGTTATGGCGGCGCCATGTAAAGTGATATCGTACCAAAATTCTGCCCAATGCAACCATCTATACCAATGTTGCGGCTGGCCAGAAGCATGATAATGCAAATAAGTCTCTAGAAAATGATTAAGGACCTCGGTTTGTCCATTCATTTGCAGGCAATAAACCAAACTCAGAGCCAGAATAATTTTATTCATGCCAAAACTTGCAAACGAAGACATAGTCTCAATCGCTCACAATACTATGGGGCATGTTATGCAAACGGACAATCTCCTTACAAAAAATTTCAACCACCGTTGAATTTGTAAACAAGTGTTTCAAGCAAAAAAAAATGATCGTATTTAGTAAGTCGATTCACTACCACCAAAATAATTGTGTAGTTGTGGGAGCAAGGGAGGCCCTCAATGAAATCTAGTGAGATATCTTCCCAAACCTTCTCTGAAATGAGCAATGGTAGCAGCAAGCCTTCAGGACTATTGCATTGACACACTACACAACCTGCTACTAACTTTTACACGTCTTTGGTCAATCCCTTCAAATAAACATTCAAAGTAATCTGTTTAAACATGTGCCAAATTTTGGAATGACCACCCATGGGGACAAATAGAACTCCTCAAATAACTTTTGACGTAGAGCTGAGTTAGGCGGCAACAAAATTTTCCGTTATATAATAACATGCTATTGTGCAATCGTACCGAACATCTAGATTCTCCACCTTAAATGTTGCTCCCTTATACTGTGAAATCTTCCTCTCCAATTCTGCCATATCGAGAAGCTGAGGACCAAAAATAGGTAGCAACATGTCCTCAGTGGTCCAAACCCCTCTTTGAAAGCGTATCTGCCATCTTGTTATCCTTCCCTAGTTTAAACACAATATCAAAATCAAAGCCAATCAATTTTTACAACCACTGTTGCTCCTCAATCATGGTCAAACACTGCTTGAGTAGTAATTTTAGAAACCGTTGGTCAATGAATATAGTGAATTTGCGCCACAGGAGATAGGATCTCTATTTCTGATCTCCTAAAACCAAAGCCATAAGCTCCCGCTCATAAACTCACTCACACTGAAGTTTGGAAGATACTCCCTTAATAAAGAAAGCAATGGGGCGTTTGGACTGCATAAGAACTACCCTCAATGCTCTCTCACAAAACATCCACCTCAAGCTCAAAGCAACTCAAAAAGTTCAGAAGTGTCATAACCGATGTTGTGCTCATCTGAATTTTAAACTCTCTCAAAAGTGGTTTGGGCATCAAAAGGTCATTCCAATTTACTAAGCATCAATAATTCCGTCAAAGGAAGAACAAGGGTACCATATCGCTTGACAAATTGTCAGTAATAAACTGAGTCCCAGATACCCATGAACCTCCTTTACTGGTCCAATCTTAAACGTGCTTAATTTTATCTACTTCTACTTCCACTCCCTTCATGCCAATTTGATGGCCTAAGTGATTGACACGAGGCTAAAAGAAAAAACAATTTTTCGTGTTGAGCATTATGTTGGGAATACCAAGTACCTCATGGAGATGTCGTATGTGATTGACCTGAGTACGGCTGAAAACCAAAATATCATTCAAGAAGACCAGAATAGAATGGCAAAGAAATGGTCAGAACAACTCTTTCATTATCAATTGAAAAATGGCCAGTGCATTCATCAAGCCAAAAGGCATCATCAAGAATTTGTAATGCTCTTCATGCATGCGAAAGCGATTTTCTCCAAATCCTTCAACTTCATACAAATTTGATGGTATCCGCTTTTAGAGTCTAATTTAGAAAAACAAATGGCACCATGAATCTCATATATCAATTCCTCAATTATCAAAATGGGAAACTGGTTTGATATCGTCATCTTGTTCAACTCTCGATAGACGACACAAAAACACCACCCACCCTCCTTTCGCACGAATAAAACTAGACTCAAATATGGGCTCCAACTATAACGAATTATTCCTTTTGATGTCATATCCCTCTTTTTTTTTTTAAAATGAGGATAATAGTATAGACGAACATTGGATAGAGCCACCTGGGGATTAAGGTGTATAGTATGGTCCCCCTCTTTAGTAGGTGGTGGAGTCACATTAGAAGAAAAAACTACTGGAAATATCGCTTTAAAATCAACCAAGTGTTACAAATTCTCCCTTGCAATTTGCCTCTTTTCTAGAAGAACCTCGTCAACCAAGGCAATGAAAAGGCTTTAAGACCCTTGAGAGATCATTTTAGTTGCTGTTTTCAAAGCCACATTGTGTACAAATAATCAAGTTCTCCCTTCAAAATAAATTTCAATCCCCTATTTGAAAGCGGATCCACTACTGACTTAAATTAGCCTAAATCATTCATAGTGTATGAAACCACAAATTTCACAAAATAATATCAATGCTAAGAATAGAAAAGGAAAATAAATCAACCTGGAATCAAACCCTCTACCAAAAAAGCTCTACCTCACAGCAATTAGTGATCAAGGAGATCTTGTACTCGTCTCCCACACTCGCGTCGAATTCAGGTATATTGGTTTCCATAAGTTGTAGACGACCCACTGGATGAGAATTGGTGAGTAAAGAATTGGCGTCCAAGTCAATTAGCACGAAAACCCAATGATTGCCAATTACCCCAAGGAGCTTAAGGAAGTGATTTCTGCATACTGCAAATTATGGTGAAGGACAACAAGGAAAGGTCAGGTTGGACACACATTAAGGTTTCCACGCCAACCCTTCCTTTTATCTTTCGCAGCAAAAGTGTAGGAACCTTCACCCGACAATTGGTGACTGGCGTTATGCAAAATGTTGAGTTCCTCCAACAACTTGTAACAAACTTGAGTTCCTCCAACAACTCAAGCAACCCACTTAGTGATTCTTCAATCCTAGGAAGCACATAAATCTAACCTCTTAGTTTACTCAACTTCTCCTTCACGAAAACTAGCTCCTTCTACTATATTCTACTCTATCATTCTTAATGGTGGGCTTTGTCATAACTCTGATATTATTGATAGAGATGAAACTCCAATAAACTGATATTAATCAATGAACAAATCCCTAAAGCAAAACAAGAAAAACACCCTAAAAAATCTCCACAAACTTGGCTACCTCTTTAATAGAGTTTTCACAAAACAATCAACGATCCCTCCTAACGAAAATACAGAAAATATGTGCTACCAATGGTCCCCACAAATCAAAATAACAAAACCCAAATACCACACACACGTTCCATTACTACAACAACACCAAACTATGAAAATACCCCCTGTTGCTAGCTTGATGTTCTCCTCCATAAACTGTATGTCCTCCGGAATCTCTCCTTGTTCTTCCAAATCTCTCCTTTGCATCAGATGACCAAGTTTTTTTCACTTCTCGACAGTGTCCCCAATATGTATTATTCTTCAATTCATACATAGTAACAAGAACTGATAGCTATCCAGATTGCAGATCATAACCAAACAATGACATTGATTTGAAAAACAAACTTGACTACACTAACTGCAATTCATAATCATGAGAGAATCACAAAGTGTCTTTCTTTAAAGGATAAAAGAAATAACACATTTTGTCACCTTAAGAGAGAATTTTATCGATTCTCGAAGATGGATATTGCAATTATCTACTTATTTCTCCTCAAATCTTTCTTCTTACAGTTTGCTTCTATCTTGCCAATGAATTTTCTTTTTCACAACTTTATATAGAAGAAAAGAGTTCCATCTAAAATCAATTTTTCTCCTAAATTTTAGTTAAAGGAAAATTGTATACAAATGACCAATTTCAAAGATGAAATTCGTATAGAGCTTTATCTCGTTATTGTTGTCTCTTCTACAAAGCTCAAGATGAAACTAGTAACCACATAATAATTTAATTTCAATTTGTTAAACGATTGTAGAGACGTTTTTTCTCTTCTTTCTATCGTACACTGAGAGTTTACTCTGATATTGGAAACGTCATCAGTGATGTCTTTATTTTGGAGGAAAGACACAAAAGAAGATAAAACTAATTTAGAGATTGAGAATTTTGTTTATATTTTTGGGGTACTTGACTATATCAAAATGAGATCATTCTTGTAGTTAAGCCTCTGAATAATAATTTTTGGTATAAAATTAACTTTTTTTATTGCTAAGTGGATTTATAGTTCTGAGTATTTTAAAAATTAATTCTTTAATATGTTATTTCCTATTAGAAAGAAATTATTTCGTATTAGATATTTCTTGTTTGAGTGGAGTTCTCTTCCCTCGATCTTTTGTAACTTTTTGCTCTTGATACAGAATTACTTATAAAAAATAAAGGATAAAAGAAATAACAAGTTCAATACAATGAAAGGTGAAAAATATTAATACAATATTCTGCAAGGAAGGGTGGTTTGAAGAACCAGACAAGAGCGCCAGTAGTTTAGATAACTCCTTCCTCAATATCGACAAGTAGACCTTCTTTTGTAAAATCACCAGTGGTGCCATCCTATGAGGTATTTACATTATAGTTTATAAGTGAATGAATTGATTCAAAACAAATATAAAACATACACTGTTATCTCAGTAAGGGGTGGCAGCACAAGATTTCCACATTCAATTAGCTTAGCTTTTGTTCGTCTCATCATGAAGGCTGACAATATACACTTTAAAGTTTTCAATTGATCATTGGCTTTTGCCCCATCATGATCTGTTGCATACAACCAAAGATGCTTTAGAAATCAGTAAAACAAACAAAATCATTACATAGAATTCAAAAAAAAAAAAAAACTGTCATCGTATACCCACCCTCAACCCAAAAGATCCTGTAAGTAAACAGTTGGAATTAACATTTGGATCAATTAAAATGATTTCGATGAATAAAAATAAAAGGTCGACATAATGTGACGTTATTATCCTATGAACTCATAAACTAAACCCACCATGTGAATTTGCATAATGGCACACTTTTTTAGTTAGCAACTAAAATGTGTGAAAAATAATAGGTATACAAGAAGGGAGGATAAGGCATTATGCTAAAGGAAATTACATCCCCGTTGGAGAACTAAGCTATAGTTATTGCCTTCCAAGTGAAAAAGACCAAAAAGAAAGAACAAACTTAAAATGTTGCGAAGTTGAGTATCTACTTGTAAAAAATATATTCAGTCTCTCAAACCATTATAAGCAAGAATTTTATTATTACGTTCTTCGATTTCTTTCTAACCATAAATCCCAAAGTAGATACTATGTTAATCCTCAACAATGTTGTTTGAATCTTATTCATACCTTGTAAATGAAGAATAGAGCTCAGCAAACCCCAACCCTCCCCCACCCCAACCCAACCCAACCCAACCCAACCCAACTCAACCCAACACATAAAGCGCATATATTTCAGTGCATTGAAACTTTATTCCAAAAGAACTAATCTTTTTGTAAGTCAAAAATTAAATACAAAAGGAGAGCACCAAATCATAAAATGTTTTCAAGAATAACAAAACCCTTTATAATTATTATGGTTCATAAATGGCAGCTAAAATTTCACCTGAAGGGTCTCCAGCTTCACTGAATGTGAAAAGGAACTGACCCATTGTTCCGAAGATTGAAGGCATACAGAAATGTAATAAAGCCCAAAGTTCAGTAAGATTGTTCTGAATAGGCGTTCCAGTCATCAATAAACACCTTGGCATGAGAAAACGGTCTTGGAGAACTTTATATAGAACCTGTTAAGGTAAGATCTTAGGAGTGTCTATCAATAAAAATAAATAAATCTGATGTATTTATAATTATATCTTCATCAGCCTATAGTATTCTACTTAGTTAAATTTTAAATCATTGTCAATTTTCATATTCAATAACATATGAAACTAATTTATTTAAATTACATCATTATTGCATAATTGGTGTATGGTTTTGGCACGCAACTTTAACTAGATAAAAAATGAAGATGCTTAATTTAAGTTAGTAGTTGTTGGAAAAGAAATGTCCGATGGAATCCAAAAGATTTTAAATAAGTGATTGTAAAAAATGTGCTTATAACTATATCCCCTTTGGAATTCCCAGACAAAGGTACTTGCATGTGAGGAAAAGAAAAGAGAGAAATAATGATGCCTTCACATACACTGGAAGGATTTTTAAGCCTTTGTGCTTCATCAATAATTGTATATTGCCAAGGTATTTGAGAAAGAAAATCCTGATCCATCAAAGCTATGTCATATGTTGTTAAAAATATATCAAAAGGGAATGACACCTGTCAATGGTTCAACTTGTTAATATATTGATCAAATACAAAAAACCAAATGGACAAGATTTCAGAAAAGAGGACAGAATTGCAACAAACTTACATTCAATGATGACTGTTTTGTAGCATACTCATATATATTACTACGTAGATGACATCTGTGCGCTTTATTGCCGACATACTGTAGAACATTTAGCTTTGGAGTATATTTACCTATCTCTAACACCCAACCATCTGTCACACTTAAAGGGCATAATACCACTACAAAAAAATGAATGGGCAATTAACAGAGTATTAGTACAAAGAATACTTCCTAAGACAAACATAAAATATATACAACAACTTACAAAATGGACCACGTGAGACTTTCTGAACCTTTAAATAACTTAAGAACGAGATAGCTTGCAGAGTCTTTCCCAGCCCCATCTGTCAGTTAAAGGCAAAAAATATCCATACAGACAGTTGTGTTTCAATTTTAAGCCTTTAAAGATGTTTCACCAAGAGTTGAATACAGTTTCATCATGTATTGTAAAACACGAAAGCCATATGAAACTGACTGCGCTCCCTTCATTCCATATGGTAAACAAACTAATAATCTAGAAAGAAAATATAAAAAAGGACTACATAAATTTAGGTTTTATTATAATCACTGTCAACTGATGCCTAGGTCACTCAACAAATTCTCAATAAACTCTGAATCCCTCAAACTAATACTCAGAATTACGTAAGAAGAAAATAACATATAGTAGCAAAACATCACTCGAAAAGTACACTGCTGAATGGATGCCGACTATGCTCCAAAATCAAAAGAGGAGAAAAACATTATACCTCATCCCCTGCAAATTAAGTGAAAATTATAACTACTCAGATGCTCATTCAAAAACATAAAAAATATGATAAATGAATGGGGCCTTCCAAACAGAAAAATAATGATGGGGAAAATTGCAATGAGAACCATTAGAGAACGAAATGGTGGAATACTTCTGATAATTCCAAAGATGAAAGATTGATTCAACCCCACAAACAGCTACTGAGTAAAAATGGCAGAGCAAATATGCACATAAGAAAACAATAAAGGAAACCATTTCAGATAGTTCTCATATATTGGCAATTATTTTGAAGAATAATGAGAGACATTTTAAAGCAGGGTAGAAGCTACTGTCCCGCGCGCCAGTGAATTTTAACTGTCAAAAAATGATCTGATAAGTTCTTTGCCATCATGATTTCATAACTCCAGAAAATTTTAAACTTCAAAAACCCTTGCAACTGAAACGAATCTAAAATGAGAAGCTCCGTCAATTTTCCTAAGCAGTTGCCAAAACACCATGAAAATTATGAAAAACATAGCCTATGTTTCACCTTTAATTAGGAAAATAGTATGACTGTAGAATCTACTTTCAGCGTTTAGTGAGAAACTACCATTTCATTCCCAATCCCTTCATGTAATCGAAGATGGCGATCTTTAGAACCAGCCAAAATAATATGAGATTAATTTAATGGAATATTCATCCAAATGAAAAAAAAAAAAAAATCGTCGCATCCCCCAGTTAAACCACCCAATTCTTTACTATATGTTGCGAATCAACAGCAGAAACGCAGAGGATAGAAATTGAATTCAAAGACTTACCTAGAATGACATTCACGCCGAGAAAGTATTGGCGGATAAGCCATAGAACTCCTTCGACTTGGTAAGGTTTCAGCGTTGCTGTCACCCCAGAGTCTGAGAAGTCTTCTGTCAAGTTGACGGATTTTGAATCTTTTGAAAGTATGATTTTCGCAGCTGCTTTCAGCCTCTGCTCGTAGTCCATCTCTCTCTCTCTTTCTCGCTCTCTCTCTAAGAAAATGGTTGAACTGTGAATGAATTCTGATTCTGACCATGAAAAAAGCCAACGAAAGCTTGGAAGGGAAGAAGGAAGCGGTGGTACGAGGGATTTGGAATTATCCTCCAAAGAACTCACAACTACGAGAATGCCACCTATTTATAAATTTAAGGGTAAATAACACTGCAAACCCTATAGTTCTGGGTCAATGACAAGTCAAACCTTGGAGAATTTTTTTTAACAACTAAAACCCTATGAAAAATTATCGCCGGCAACCTCGCAGTCAAGTTTTCCGTCCAAATCCGTCAAATCTAATTTCTCAGTTAACTTGAAACGTTTTCCTCTCAATGTCGATCTCGTTCGTCAGCGTTGATTCTTAAAATCGATGTTAGTTCTACCATAAAAATGAATTTCAAAGTCGAAGATTCAAAAATTTCGAACTTTTTGACTGTAAAACGACGAATTTTGAAGAAGAACTGTCCGTTTTAGATTAAAAGACGATTTTTAACATATAACGGACGTCCGTCATACTCTCACGGACGTCCGTCCGTCCGTTATAGGTTAAAAATCGTAATTTGTCCATTTTATTTTTTATTATTAATAAACAAATATTAAATTACTGTTTTACCCTTAAAAAATTGTCATTATTATTTTTATAAGGATAAAAGAGTAATTTGACAGACAAGTGGCAGACAACTGTACCCCACTTGTCTGTCAAATTACTCTTTTGTCCTTATAAAAATAATATTGACAATTTTTTAAGGGTAAAACGGTAATTTAATATTTGTTTATTAATAATAAAAAATAAAATGGACAAAATACGATTTTTAACCTATAACGGACGTCCGTCAGAGTATGACGGACGTCCGTTATATGTTAAAAATCGTCTTTTAACCTAAAACAGACAGTTCTCCTTTAATATTCGTCGTTTTACAGTCAAAAAGTTCAAAATTTTTGAATCTTCGACTTTGAAATTCATTTATATGGTAGAACTAATATCGATTTTAAGAATCGACGCCGACGAATGAGATCGACATTGAGAGGAAAACGTTTCAAGTTAACTGAGGAATTAGATTTGACGGATTTGGACGGAAAACTTGACTGCGAGGTTGCCGGCGATAATTTCTCATAGTTCAGGGTTTTAGTTATTAAAAAAATTTCTCCAAAGTTTGACTTGTCATTGACCCAGAACTATAGGGTTTGCAGTGTTATTTACCCTAAATTTAATTATGCATACCGAACGCGGGAGCTTCCAAAAAACAACGGTTATTTTATAATGACGTTAGGGGTGGGCAGGAACCGACCGGAACCGAGAACCAAACCTGGAACCGAACTCGGTTCCGGATCCGGTTCTGTTATCGGTTCTGCATATTGGGTGATAATCGGTTCTCGGTTCTTTGGTAATTATCGGTTCTGGTCCTCGGGTATTGGGAGAAGAACCGAGAACCGATTATCACTTACTTTCCCCGATTTTCTGTAACCCTAACCCGCATCCCAAACGGCAAATCCCCAATTTTCTGCAACCTGTTGGAAGGAACCGAGAAGAAGGCGACGACGACAGAGAAGCTGCGAGCCTGCGACGACCGACGAGCACCGATTAAGAGAAGCTGAGAAGAATGCGACCTAATGACGACGACAACTACGAAGGTGCGACCTGACGACGAGCCTGAGAAGAAGGCGACCTGACGGCGACGATGACTACGAAGGTGCGTGCGACAACGACAGAGAAGCTGCGATGACAAGTTGACGACAGAGAAGCTGGGAGCCTGCGACGACCGACAAGCACTGCGAGGAAAACAGGCTCATGCTCGGATGATTTTGTCAGGGTTCGATCCGACTGTCTTCGTTGCCAATTGTTTGATCCAATTGTACGTCAAGTGTTTTGCTTTGGGTGAAGCACATAAGGTGTTCGAAAAAATGCCTTAAAGGGATGTTGTTTCTTGGAATACTATGATTTTCGGCTACGCTGGAGCTGGGAAGATGGAAATTTCTCAGTCATTTTTCGACTCGATGAACTACAGAGAGGCAGGAAAACAGCAAGGGGAGGAACTGAGAACCGTCGGTTCCTGACCCAGAACCGACCTCGGTTCTGGTTTCGGTTCCATTGCCTATCGGTTCCGGGTTCGGTGCCGAGAAGTCGGAACCGAGAACCGACAAATCGGTTCCGGACGGTCCGGAACCGGAACCGAACCCGAATTGCCCACCCCTAAATGACGTGGCGCCAAACATATTGTTAATAAAAGGGTCATTATTAATTTGGCTTGTGAAGTTTGAAGTCTTTTTAATTGATATTTTAAACTTTAAATTTTCATATCTAACACCTTAAAGTTTGTCCCGTTATCATCTAACACCCTAACCGTTATCCAAACATTAAAAAATCTCATGCAGCTCACGTGTGACTGGAGAACTCCCTGTATTGGGACGACCCTTCACTCTACGAAGGAATTTTGGCCGAAGACGAAGTCCCTGATTTGTGAAGACTAACTCCCTGCTCTATGAAAATGATCGGCCGACTCTCCCCTTTGCGAATACGATCGAAGAAATTAGTTTGGCAGCCCCTTTTCAGTTCGAATCGTCGGTTGCCAAGGTAAGAGATACACAAAGGTATGTCTACAATTAGGGTTTCGATTTGAAATTTTTGGAAATTTTCGGTGAAATAAACCACTGTTATGCGTTTCTGTAGAGAGACATTTTTTTTAGGAAATGTTGTTATGTGAAATTGGGTCTGTTCTTGCTTTGGTTCTGCCCGATATGCATTTTGAAAATGTTTACTCTATGGATGTATAGTTATGTCCGATATATGCTTTGTTGAATTAGGTTCAGTGCTGCAGTTTGGTTACTGTTTAATGTTGTTGGGTGTTTGTGCTATGTGGATATAGTTTGTTCTTCAGTGAGTTTCCCTGTTTAATGAATCGGTTAAGTAGACTGTTAGTTTTTGTCTGAACTAAAATTGTTCTACCTGATGAATATGGTTTATTTGAACTGTTATGTTTTGATTGTTGAGAAGAAAAACTTGGAACTCAATATGACGTGATTCAGAAACAGTCGTTGTGGTTTTCTTTGAATTCATATTTTTGGTTGTCTATCTATTCTATTTATGTTTGTGTTTTATGTAGATTTAAAGTGTAAGGCTTGATGTCACATGATTCTGCTTCTAATAGTGGTCAATACTTATCAAGGTCTTTTTTGCTTAAAATTACAAATTGAACACGTTATTACAAATTGTTTTTGTCTATTTTTTTGTGTCCTTAAGTGTGTTTTATGTAGATGTTTCAGAAGTTGTTTCAAATGTTACTTATTTTTGCAACATAAGAGCTTGTATGTCTTGGACACGAGCAAATCCTAGATGAAGATTTTTCGGTTGCCAAAATTATGAGGTATAAATTATAATTTGGGAAAATATTGTCTAATGAATGTAGCAAGTAGCAAGCTTTTATACTACACTAAACAGTTTCTTATTGATCATGTTTTAAAGAGGAAATGGATGATGCAACTTCTTTGCATGACATGATGTAGTAATAGGCATGCGAAAAAATAAGATTGTTAATCGTCTACAATCAATTGTTGCATATTTAGAAGCCATTAATCAGAAGCTTACAAGAAAGTGTCGAACTTATTTATGTTTATTGTGCATTGTAAACATATTTGGTTTCTAGTCTTTTATGCATTTTGTGATTATTCTAAAACTTGAATTTCAATTGATTGTTTATCAGAATCTTTTATGTAATGTACTCTGGAAGTTGAATCAACTTTCAAAGAAACATGTATTCTCAAAATCATCACAATCACAACAATCACAAACACAATCCAAAACTGAGCATGTAACAGAAGTTCTAAAACTATCCCTAGCACAACCACCACAAATCCTAAAATAGATGTTGTAAAATCATAAAAAGTGTAACAACCCGATTTTTCGTAATCTTTTAAAATGCGTGGAATTTAAAACTTTTATAAAACCATTGAAATCTCTTTTTAAAACGATATCTGAGTGCCAAACTGAACCGTTAAAAACCCTTTTTCGTTAAAACATTGCGGAAGCGTTATAAAAATCATTTATTTAAAATATAGTGGAAGCGTAAATAAATAGTTTAAGGAAGAAATGCTAAACAAAGCAATTACTGCATTTAAGAAATGAAAACTGAACAGTTAAATACAAATAAATTACAACTGTTTATTCTTTTACTCTCTTTGCCTGGCCAGCCCTGAGTCTCGCACATGCAAATCCTCATCCCTGGGTTATTATCTGTTCGTCGTTTGTACCTACACCACAAGTAATACGTGAGCCTAATGGCCCAGTAAGGAAAAAAGTTTAATGTAACGTGATATGCCTCTCTTTAGTCCTTTTTGGAATGGGGGCCACCCAAGCCAATATTTTCATTACATCATTTATTCGTTCTTTACTTTACGTTCGTTCATTGATTCGTTACTCGTACATCGAGCTGGAGATTGGAGGAATCTGTGACGGTAGGGTAGATCTTTGTCGGCTTCAACTACCTAGAGTAGACAGTCTCGCAGTCACGACAAAGGAAAGGTAATGTTATTTTAATCCTATCTACATGGCTGATCCGTACTTACCCTACCATCCCCCAACTCTCTTTTATTCTTTTTCTCCTTTTTTCTTCTTTTAACATTTTTTCTCCCATAATGCATGTGTAAGTGCCACTCAGGTGGCACTCCCTATTGATTTCTATTAACATGATGCATGACCATACATTCTTATCCTAACATGATGCATGATGCATTATAACGTAACGTAACAATAAAAGCAAATTGTAATTGAAATTGCGCATAGGATGAATAACAATAATGGAAAGTGTACCATAGAGAACAATTATAATATTGAATTGGAAACAATGAAACACATAAGGAGATCAAACAATGAACATTGAGGGAATTGAATAGCAACCCATAAAAGGTACAGATAACTAAACGAACATATCGAAACAACATACAATGACTGATAGCATACTTGAACTATAGAACACAACAATAAACGAACTGGAAATCGAACATACAATTGGTGGTTATCCTAGTTAATTCCCTAGCCGGTTTATATGCTCAAGTTAAAATGCTTAAGTAGAATTACAATTATCATTCTAGTTAGTTATCCTAATTAATTTACATGCTCAAGAAGGATTACAGTTATTATTCTAGTTAGTTATCCTAGTTACTTAACATACCCAAAAAAGATTACTATTGTTATTCTAGGTAGTTATACTAGATAATTTACATGTCCAAGATAGATTATAATTACTGTTCTTAGTTATCCTAGTAAATTAACATACTCAGATTTAGGTTATTAACATGTGTTGAATTCTAATTAGCATGGAGGGTCATAAACTAACAACAGCGGGATAATATTATCACTAACATGTAAGGAAATTACCACTACAACAGTTAAGAAAATAAAAGTACAGAACGAAACAACTAATAAGGAAGTTATTATCATTCACACACTAAGCGTTCATTCCATTCAACCATTAAACATTCATCATAACATTGGTCTCTAGCAAATCTCTATCAAAGTAAAGCGTTTGTAATAAAGGAAATTAAGAGAATTGCAGAAAACTAACAACGGACGAGTTAATATCAAACAATTCTAATAGTTAACTAACATGCATGAAGATTAATATTTAATTAACATGCTTAAAGATTAAACAAGTAATAGTTAACTAACACGTGTGAAGATTAATTGTAAACATGTTCGGATTGATTTATAATGAAGTTGGTTAATCAAACAAATTAGTTAATTAACATACTGCTAAATATCATAAACATGCTAACTAGTTGATAATTTGTTATCCTAGTAATTTATCATGCTCAGGTCTAGCTAATTACTCTAGTTAGTTAATTGCTCTAATTAATTGACATGCATCAAGAAATAATCAAGTTAATTAAACATACTCAGATTAATTATCACAGTTAATTAAGCATGCTAGAATTAAGAGTATAAGTATTTCTAGTTATCACTATCACTAAACATGCTTAGATTCATTATTATTGTATCACTACAGTAAGTAATCACTACAACAAGTAAGAAAATGAAATAATAGGAAAAAATCATCATTAAGAAAATTAATAGTTTATTCGTACTTATTATATCATTTATCATTCACTATCTAAGCATTCACGACATTGGTTTCTATTAAGTAAAACATTTACAGTAAAGAGAACAAACCAACAGTAAAAGAAATATCTACATAGCATCAACAAAGTAAAGCATTCAATCGCAGGGCCAACAAGGAATATCACAGAACTAATAAAACCTACAAAGTGATAACAATCTACACTATCAATCAAAGGGCATATTTAACAACAAGGAAGTCAACGAAGGAATTCACAACATAAATTCATCAAAGGAAAACCAACACTACTCACACACTCTACTTGTGGGTAGGGCCTCCACTGGCCAAGACGTACCCAATTCCTTACCTAATTTGATGAACTAAACTCACTCAGGGACAACACTCCACAGCTCACCACTCAGCTCACGGACGACAACTCCACGCTCAGCTCCCAACTCCACAGCAGCTCACTCACTGTCTCACACCTCACTTCGCTCACGTTCATACTTAGCACACAATTTCTCTCACTTAGAAGCTCACTCAGATATCCCTCTCACGCAGGTCTCTCTCTCACTCTCTAGAACTTCTCACTCAAGAAATGAAGACTGAACCGAAAATGAAAGAAAAGCCAAGGGAGAAATGGCTTAAGTTACCTGGAGGGGACAAACTGGACGCCTAAGGGGTAGAAAGGAGGTGGCCTGGGCTGGGGGAGGTCGGCGCCTATGCGGAAGGTGGGGGAGAGTTGCCTCATGTCTCCAATTAATGGCTAAACGACAAGTTTTCATCATTTTAACCCTAGGTTATTCGTAGGTCTGGGCTATTTCGGACGAGTGTGGACGCACTGGTCTCGTCTGCATTCGTCCGCATGTGCAAAACTCCTAAGGCAAAATTGCTCCCCCGAACGAGAACTGGCGTCCTCTTCCTATCCGTACCGTCTGAAACTCGCATTCGGATGCATTTTGGCGTCCGCATGAAGTGTCTGCAGGGGTCCGAATCTATCCGCAATTTGGCCAGATGCAAATCATACGCGGCTAATCCACATCCACACTCGACCGCATGCATTCGAAGGTGTGCAGGATTTGGAGAGATTCAATTCAGACGCAACCATCCGCGTCCACATTCGTCCAAACGCATCCGCAACTCCACAATGCAGGTGAAGTCAGGACGCGAAATCACATCCTGAGTCGTCCCAAGGCTAAGGGTGACGTGCAATGCACTTGCGGACGACACATCTCGTCCAAATATTCATCTAAGAAGAATTCCGAGGGGAGGGGAGTCTAAAAACAAACAAGGATTTTATCAAATTAAAATCATCCAAATATTCATCTAAGAAGAAATTCTTCCCCTTAAGCACTATCAACATGAGTATAATAAGGGAATTTGCATTAGAATTCAGAAACAATCTCAACAATAGTTTCAACAAATAATTCTTCAGAAAAAAAATTATCCCCCTTAATCAAAGAATCTATCCAAGAAGTAAACCATTGAGAGAATTAAGCATTAACATTCAAATCTAAGTTGTGGTTATAAATAGAGATACCAAATAAAGAAATCACAATAAAAACATTCAATACAAATTTCATGTGGTTAAAATAAGATATGAATTGTAAATAACCACAATTACAATTCTATTCTAACAAAAGTATTCTCCCTCTTTGTCATTAAGCATACAAAATTTATTAGAGGGTTATATGCATTTAAGTCCAAGTAATAGATATCAATTTAAGATAAAAATGATAAACTAATTTTCAAATTCTATGAGTGATACCATTTGAAGAATTAAGAAGTTAACTAAGGATACCAATCAATGATTCACAATTTGAAGCAAAGATTTATACCAAATGAAACTCCAAAGTTAAAATCAAATCAATTTTGGCAAGAATGATATCACTTGTAAATTCAAAATGAAACCTAAAGCAAAAATCTATGAGAGATACCAAAGAAAAATGAGATTCAAGAAATAGATACCAAATGTATGAAACAAATATCAATTGACAATAAAAAACAAATGATAAACCAATTATCTCTTTAAAAATAATACCAATTGTAAGCTGAACTTTTAAGAGAGATACCAAAGATTAGAATAAAAAACAATTCAAATATCTCTCCCCCTTAGAGAATTATAAATCAACTTAATAAATTTCTTCCCTTATAAATTTATCAACTAGCATATGAGAGGGAATTCAAAAATTAAGAGAACTATCCATTTACTACATCAAATATTATACCAATTGTCAAAATAAAATCCATGGATGAATTCAAAATTTGAAAATAAATTTTCTCCCCTATCATTATGCACAAAATCAAATAGTTGGGGAAAATAAATATGATACCAAATAAAAATCCTTATGAAATTATACTAATTGTAGAGAAAAATGATTTCATTGATACCAAAACAAAAATAATTTTATAAATGATACCAATTGAAAAAAAAATAAGTCCAATAATACAAATTTGTAGAAATTTAACCAATTGTGGTATTAAAAACCAATATAAAAAAATATTAATTGATATAATCTATCTTTCAAGGATATAAAAGTTAAAAACATTTCTCTCCCCCTAAATCATTACACATAATTAAAACATTGGGGATGGAAATCCATGATAAATACCAATTGTAAAAGTTTAAGATCAATAGTAATAATCAATTTAAAGATTTCAAAATAAAAGTTATTATTGATACCAATTTAGACATTTCAAATCAATGATAAAGACTGATATCAAATTTAAAATCAACTACAAATTTTCTTCCCCCATTCAAAAGACAAAATCATTTGGGGAATTAAAGTTATCAAACAAAACAATAAGAAATTCTCAACAATTCTATTTTCTCCCCCTATTTCATTAATCAATTTAAAACAAGGGAGACTCATCAAAGTCTAGCCTAGTGGAAGCAAAATCTATCGAAGACTATAATTAAAATTAATATTTTAAAACAAAGTTAATGATCTAAAAACAATTCTATTTTCTCCTCCTTTTAACCATATACGAATTTAATCCAAAGGAGGTATTAAAAAATTGAAAGAACAAAACAATTGTCTATGCATTTTATGTCTCCCCTTTCTATCCATAGCAAAATCAATCTAAGAAGGAAATCCAAAATAATCTCAAAAATGGCTAAGCAATGTAATTCAACTAAACATCCCAATTAGCATCCAACAATTCAAGTAATTCAATATATTCAACTAAGAAGTTCAATTGTTGGAGTACAAATCATAAAAATATGGATAGAAAGAATAAAGCAAACTTCAACCTATGTATACAAAGTTAAGCCAAATCAAGAGTTAAAGACAAATTAACACAATTCAATTCTAAAAACAAAATCTATAATAATGAATCCAAAAATGAATTTCAACTAATCAAAGTCTAAATATTAATCCAACTCAAAATCCTCATATATATCTAATCATACCAAAGAAATTGTGTACGTCGAAGATGTTTAATTCCATTTTTCAATCATTGGAGGCATTCTTTGAAGCTTCTCCCCTTTTCATTTTAGATTTTCAAGTATCCATGCTCTTTAAGTTCATTGGGAGAATCTCCAACCTACAAAACAAATCAATTCGATTTCTTTGGTACCCAAACCATTTTGGGTCCATTGGTTAAAGGTTTGGTTCCTTTAGGAATCCACACAAATTTAGATTGCAACATAGATTTAGAATTAACATTCGATTTTAAAGGACAAATAAATTACTTATGTCCTACACAATTACAAGAATTACAAATAGTATGACTAACAAAGAAATTATAATAACTTTTCTTTTTAGCAAAGGGTTCAAAGCCAATTCTGGCTTTATCGAATGTTACCCTTTGCTTCCCTAAGAGCATATTAAAATTTTTACTATCGTTTGTGAATTTAAGCAAAATAGCATTCAAATCATCATTTTTCAATTTTAACTCACTATTGCTAAATTCATAGGTTTTCATAGTAGCATTCAACATATTATTTATGCTCTTTAATTCTAAAATTTGATCCTCTAAAGATCTAGTCAAGTTTGCATGCTTTTTTATCAAATTCCTATTTTTCTTTTTTAATAATTTATATCAATCTTTTAGTTCCTCAAAACTCTCAAGCAATTCATTATACGCATCAAGTAAGTCATTATCATCATTATCGAAATTTGAATTGCTAGAAGAATTATTTACCTCAAACTCATTGACCATGAAGCATATGTGAGAGACTTCTTCCATTTCGGAAGAAGACACCTCGTTATCATCCCACGTGGCCTTTAACGCTTTATTCCTTGAGGCTTTATGTTTTCTCCTTGATTTGGGGCACTCGATAGATAGATGTCTGAGTTCACTACTCCTATAGCATATAATGCCCTTCTCTTTCTTTTCTTTCCTCCTTCGATGGAGTTTATCCAATTTCCTGGTGATGGACTCTAATTCTTCATCAATATCTTCGGAGTCTTCCTCTTTGCTTGTGGAGGCTTTGAACGCAATTGGCTTAGAAGCCATTTTCTTCTCCATTTCTTCCTTTTTCTCGTGGCTCATGAGAGTGATCTCATGTGTCATTAGAGAGCCAATGAATTCCTCTATCTTTAATGTCGCGAGATCACGAGCCTCTTGAATTGCCGTCACCCTTGGAAGCCACTTGCTCGGTAGGCACCTAAGAATCTTAAGGACCAATTTTCATTGGTATATTCTCTACGAAGCAATTTCTAACTATTAGTAACGTTAGTAAAACATGTAAACATATAACTAATAGTCTCATCATTATCCATACAAAAAAATTCATAATCATGAACATTCATACTTAATTTATTCTTCTTTACTTGATTTGTGTCTTCGTATGTGACCTTAAGTAGTTTCCAAATGTCATGCGCATTTTCACAACTTTAAATTCTATTAAATTCATTACTACTCAAAGCATAATATAATTGATTTGTGGCCTTAGCATTTAAGCTCAATTTGCGAAAATCTGTATCATTAAATTCATCTTCTTCCCTAGCCACTTTCAATCCATTTTCTAGTTTAAAAAGGACATAAGGTCCATTCAATACAATTCTCCACATTTCATAATCAATAGATTGAATGTAAATTTTCATTCTAGCCTTCCAATACAAATAATTATCACCATTAAAGAATGGTGGCCTAGTTGAAGATTATCCTTCCATATTTACGCTATTTGAGTTTGATGTCACGTTCTAGATTATAAATTCAAGTAATTCACAAATAATCACATAGAAAGAATTCTAACTTGAAATTTATATAGTATGCACCAAATAGACAATATCATACACGAAAAATTTTAATCCCCTGCTCTGATACCAATTGTAGGATCGATATACTCCTATAAGGGGGGAGGGGGGTGTGGGAGAATATAGCGTTTTAAACTTTTTCGTGCAATATATAAATTCTCTAAAACCCTAAGTGATTTATCGAATACAATTAAATAGATAATGCATGAATATAAAGAGTTAAGGGTTAGAGAGTGCACAAGATTTGTCTACACGGTTTGACAAACTAACCTATGTTCGTGCTCCAAGTTCCACTTGGAGATCCACTAAATAATTGACTATGGGTGTCAATTAAACCATTTACAAAGACTAATTCTTAGGGCGTCACCCTTTGACTATTGCGAGCGTCACCCTAAATATGACTATTGCGGGGCGTCACTAGTTGATTGATCTTTCGGGTGTTCAATCTAGCCATTGATTATTTCGGGGCGTCACCCTTTGTTTTGACTGTTGCGGGGAATCACCCAATTGTGATGAATTATTAAGGAATCACTCTTTACAATTTAGCGCAAAATAATGAATAAGAAATTAAACCACAATCTAGCTAATTCGAATTCTCCCAAAATAACTCGCAAAGTTTAAGAGTGTGGAGAATTGAATTTACAATAACAATAGCTCACAGTAATTGAATCGTGTATTAAATTAGGCAGGGTTTCACCATGATTCTCCGTTCGTTGTAGAGAGCTTAGAGTGAACTCATATATATGGGAAATGGAATTTTGAACGCAGAGAGGAGGTTTCGGACATCCACATCAAGTCGTTGGAAAATATTTGTTAAAATCTGTCTGTTGGAAATATAGTCGTTATTCACAATCTAGACTTTTTGGACGCGGATCCTTGTCTGCTAGTCGTCCGCATGAACAAAAATTATTCTCCAGATTGTTTTCTTTTTCGTCTGTAGTCGTCCACGCTTCGTCGGCGAAACACCTTTCAGACGCGGACCGTCGTTCGCATGTCGTCATTTCTACTTCTGAAGTGTACCCCAAAATGAACAGATTCAAAACTTCCACGTCTGGGCACGTCTGCGTTCGTCCGCAAGTACACAGAACAGATTTGGACGAGATTCACCATCCGCATGTCATCCCCACTTCACTCCATTTTAACCCCTAAACTATACTGAGTCGTTAAAAGATATGTAACACTACATGAACTCAAGTAAACATGTTATAACAATTATAATACCCATTTTGAGGGTATTTCTAATAAATACGGGTATAAATATTATTATAAAACGTTAAGAATAATATCCAAAAAATATAAAATATAACACAAAATACAACTTATTGATTTATTAAATTAATTAACATTTTAGTTTTCATTAAAATACAACTTAGCCTAACAAAAAGGCTAACACAAACTATATTCACATAGCACAAATACCCAACAACATTAAGCAGTAACCAAACTGCAGCACTGAACCTAGTTCGACAAAGCATATATCGGACAAAACTGTACATCCATAGAGTAAACATTTTCAAAATGCATATCGGGCAGGACCAAAGCAAGAACAGACATTAGTTCACAGAACAACATTTCCTAAAAAAAATGTCTCTCGCCAGAATCGCATAACAGTGGTTTATTTCACCAAAATTTTCCAAAAATTTCAAATCGAAACCCTAATTGTAGACGTACCTCTTCCCTCGGCAACTGATGATTCGACTTGAAAAAGGGCTGGCATACAAGTTTCTTCAATTGTCTTCGCAAAGGGGAGAGTCAGCCGATCGTCTTAGTAGAGCAGGGAGTTTGTCTTCGCAGAGCAGGGACTTCACAGTGTGGGACTTCGTCTTTGGCCAAAATTCCTTCGCATAGTGAAGGGTCATCTCAATGCAAGGAGTTCTCCAGTCACACGTGAGCTGCATGGGATTTTTCTGACGTTTGGATAACGGTTAGTGTTAGATGATAACAGAGCAAACTTTAAGATGTTAGATATTAAAATTTAAAATTTAGGGTATCAGTTGAAAAGACTCAAATTTTAGAGGCCAAATTGATAATTACCCTAAAATAAATAACAAAATCTCAGTCAACATATTATCAACCTCAACAAATTCTGATAATTCTTGATAATGTCTATCAAAAACTAACATTTGAAAAAAACCATACTCACATAACAACATTTCTTAAAAAAAAGGTCTCTTAGCAGAAACGCATAACAGTGGTTTATTTCATTGAAATTTTCCAAAAATTTCAAATCAAAACCCTAATTGTAGACGTACCTTTGTGTATCTTCCCTCAGCAACAGATGATTCAAGCTGAAGAGAAGTTGCCAGCCGAGTTTCTTCGATCGTCTTCGCAATGGGGAGGTCGTCTTTGTAGAGCAGGGAGTTCGTCTTCGCAAAGTAGGGACTTTGTAGAGCGGGACTTCATCTTTCACCAAAATTCCTTCATAGAGTGAAGGGTCGTCTTAATGCAGGGAATTCTCCAGTCACACGTGAGCTGCATGAGATTTTTTTAATGTTTGGATAATGGTTAGGGTATTAGATAATAACGGGGCAAACTTGAAGGTGATAAATATTAAAATTTAAAGTTTAGGATGTCAGTTCAAAAAACTTTCAAACTTCAGAGGCCAAATTGATAATTACCCTTAATAAAATTACCTGTTTTTTTTTTTTCAAAAACAATTTAAAAATAAAATCATAAAAAATACTGAAAAATAAATTAATTACCCTAAGTTCTTCATTTTAATGTTTAATTACGTAAGGATAAATCCTATTAGGTGAGTTTACTATCCTGATAATCATGTATAGTCACAGTTTAACGTTAGTACGAAGCTTTGTACAAAACATAAATTTTTGTGATTAGAATAAAATATAATGAAAATCTTAAAATCATTAATGATAAATAAGTATGGCCTCGTTTATGATTGCTTTTAAGGGGTGTAAAAAGGAATATTTCATAATTTTAACTCCATTTTTAATTTGGAGAGATGAAAATTACAGCTTTTCTTAAAAACTGCAACAATTCGAAAAAAAAAGGAAATTATAATTTTTCAAATAATCTTTTTTTTTAATTTATTATTAGAAAAAAAAAACACGTGAAGGATAATATATAGAGGAAGTGATGATTTATCATTTAATTAAACATGCCTTTATATAGGATTACAAAAAACAACCATAGAATACTAATGGTTAAAAAACCATAAATGCCACTAAATGCCTATAATTTCCTAGAACTTCCAAAGTCACACATTAATACAAGAACTCCAAAAGCCACACATTAATACAAAATAAATGTCACAAATAAAGTTTAATTAAAAACCATTTATTTTCTCAACACCCCTCCTTAAACTTGATTTGTTACACCAAGTAAACTCTTCATTTTGATGAAAGTCTCCAACTTGAGGGGATTCCGCTTAATCTTGCACCTCAACCATGTTCATCTCTACTCACAGTCGTATTCCCACACATGTGATTTGAGGCTCCGGTGTCAAGATACCACATGCTATCTCGACTCTCTTCTTCTCCCTTTGAAGCCATGAATAATGTCATGTTCTCCTCCACATAATTGGATTGCCCTTGATGGGTGTTGGATATGTCGGCTGTCGACCGGTCCTGATGCTTATGGTCGATGGGCTCTATTTGCTGTGAGTAACACTCATTCGCATAATGTCCATATTTGTTATAATTATAACATTTTACCTGAGATTTATCTCTCCTTGACCTTCCACCACGTCTTCCACGGCCTCGACCTCCTCTTCCTCTTGAAGATTCACACGAGTTTTGAGAAATGTCGGTGTTGGTTTCACCTCTTCCACCACGGCCATTCTCCTCCTTGAGTTTGAGTTGGAGAAGTTGTTCAACGGTCTTCATTTGCTCCATCTTCCTTTTCTTTTTCTCTTCATAGGCTTGCAACGAGCCTATAAATAGTTCAATTGTCATGTTCTCCAGATCCTTCGTCTCCTCGATGGTCGTGGCGATGATCTCGAACTTAGTGTTTAGGCTTCGTAGAACCTTCTCCATGACATGAACATTAGTGATTTCTTCACCGTTCCGTCTCAATTGGTTGACAACGGTCATTACTTTTGTATGATATTCCGTTATCCCCTCTGTTTCCTTCATCTGTAATGATTCAAACTCACCACGTAAAGTTTGCAACCATATCTTTTTCACACGATCGACTGCTCTATGAGTCGATTGGATCTTGTCCCACACTGCCTTTGATGACTCGGCATTGGCGATGGTCTCGAACATGTCTTCGTCCACCGATTGGTACAAGATATAAAAGGCCTTTTTGTCCTTCTTTCTAGTCTCTTTTAATGCATTTCTTTGCGCTTGATCAGCTTCCTCTTCTACCTTTTGGAAACCATTATCCACGATCTCCCACACGTCCTGTGCTCCTAGTAACACCTTCATTTTGATGCTCCATGTCGTAGTTGAGCTTGTAAGCATCGGTATTTGAAGCGGACCCATTCCTCCACCGATGGTCATATTTCTCTTGGTTTTTTTTTCTCACGCTCTGATGGAACTTTGTTAGAAAAAAAAACACACGAAGGATGAATATAGAAGAAGTGATGATTTATCATTTAACTAAACATGCCTTTATATAGGCTTACAAAAAACAACCATAGAATACTAATGGTTAAAAACCATAAATGCCACTAAATGCCCATAATTCCCTAGAACTTCAAAAGTCACACATTAATACAATAACTCCAAAAGCCACACATTAATACAAAATAAATACCACAAATAAAGTTTAATTAAAAATCTTTTATTTTCTCAACATTTATATCCTTCTATTTTTTTAACAGTTATCGTATACATTCACGCAAGTTCTAAAACTACTATTTTTTTCTTCACCATTAAAGCTCGTTCTTTTCTCAACTATTTGTTACTCTCTCTTAGAATCATTTAGATTCTCTCTTTATTTTCTTCACCTGGTTTTTGTACTAAAGCCAATATCTCTTTTTATTGTTCTTCGTTGCTTTCTTGCTCTTTCTATCATTGAGATTCTCTTTCTTTACTGTTTGTCATTCACCTGGTTTTTTCATAACCAATTAATAGAAGCTATTTGAGGCCATAGATATATTTATTTAGTTTGCACATGAGTCTCCGATTTACTAAAAAACCTAGAGGTATGTTGCGACCCAAAAGAGGCTCATAATGAAACTAAGAATGATCCAATATAAGATAAGAAGTCAGCGCCCAAAACACATTGGGCTAAAATCAATAGGTCCAAAGTGACATCAAATGTGTATTAGTCCAAAATTTAGGAATTTGTGCAATAATAAACCCATATCATGATATGAAATACTAGCCTCAACAAGATTAAACTGAAATAAGATAATATTAAGTCTCATCACCAAAGTCACTAGAGACTAAAATGAAATAAAACTAATAAATGCGTCGAGTTTAATTCTCCATCGACACTGCCAAACCTCTTTGACTATGACCTAAAAGAGGCAATTAATTTTGGATGAGTTGACTAAATTTAGTAGAGATATAAGTGTTATATCTAGTGTTTATAAAATATGAGAGAATATATATCATGAAAATCCATGTATCAATAAGTAGAGTAAAAAGCAAATGTGAAAAAGGTTCCAAGAATCGTCAATAGGGCAAGTATGAAAAACATCTACTAAGTCTGCATGGTCCAAACAAATATCAAGCCTCAACACCTATCAGAAGTTCATTATCAGTATGTATGAGAGACTCTAAGAAATTTATAAACAACTTTCCAGTCCAGTTTGGTTACATCTAGCATGGTCTGGTCCGTGTTGATTCGGTCCGGCTTGGTCCAGCCTGGGTCTGGTATGTTTCGATCTTGTCAGTCTAGCTCGGTCCAATCTCAGGCGATCAAATCTGAATGGGGTGGGTCTGATCTGGATCGGTTCTGTCTGGATCAGGTCGATGTTATGGTGATGCATCGATGTTGCAGAATGAAATTCGACAATTCAACGAATCAAAAAGGGTAGAGTTTTGAACTGTTAACATAAACAAATGAAATCAATATAAAAATCTGACTCATCATCAAAACTCATGATTCTCTTGATTTTGTTATGATTATACGTTCTGAAAATTCTATTTAAATGACGATCCGTGAAGTATTGAATTTTACTCAAAATTTAAGTTAAAAATATAAAACTTCCGAAAGAAAACAATACAAAAGAAGATAATCGACTTACTCTCAAAAAACTTTTGATGATTGTGATTATGTATGCGTCCAAGTGTTGCAATCTACTATTTTGATGACAGGAATTCAGAGTTCCTATGTATAATCAAATCTAGTTGAGATTATTGAACCATAGACATGAAATTTATATACAGGAAATAATCAACCAACATACCTTTAATTTTCATCGTTGAAAACCACTCTTAGAACACACATTTTTTTGCCGAGAGATTGAAGAATTTCTCTATGATTTTCTTCCTTTTTTATGGCTAGTGATTCTCTCTCAAGATGCCAAAAGAATGAGGTATGACTTTTGGAAGTTTACAATGTAATACCCAAGAAAAATAAGTATTTTTCAGTTGAAGAAAATTGGAATATTAGAGAACAATAAAATATAACGATTTAAAAGCTGGGTGGTTATGGATTTGTTAGGAGGAAAAATGTCCATGACAATATGAAATGACGTAGTATTAAAGGAATGAATGTTCATTGCGGAGAAAAGGACATCCATGGCAATTAGGGGATAAGATCAAAGGACGATTGAGATTAAGCTAGTGTAAGGCGTTGATGGCTGAATAAAAAGAATGTCATGTGGGAGAATAGGATATCGTTGGATTAAATAAATAGAAGAGCTGTAATGTCCCCCAGTGCTCCCAGTACAATATTGTCTGCTTTGGGCCAAAGCTCGTACGGTTTTATTCTTGGGATCAGCCCAAAACACGTTGTACTAGGTAGGGAGGTGAACAATGCTTATAAACCATGCATTTTCTACTCTCTCATGCGATATGGGATTGTGCACCCCCACTGATATGGGTCAGACCCATATCTGGGCCTTTCCTGGCCTTCACAGGGTGGACTACCACAATCTCCCTCCCTTCGGGACCCGACGTCCTCGTAAGCCACACTTCTGGTTGGGATTTCGCTCTGATAGCATTTGTAATGTCCCCCGGTTCTCCTAGTACAATATTGTCTGCTTTGAGCCGAAGCCCGCACAGTTTTGTTCTTGGGGTTAGCCCAAAATGTGTTATACTAGGTTGGAAGGGAAACCATGCTTATAAACCATGCATTTTCTACTCTCTCAAGCAATGTGGGATTGTGCACCCCCACTGATATGGGCTGGACCCACACCTAGGCTTTTTTTAGCCTTCACAGGGAGGGCTGCCACGAGAGTTGTAGCCGTTAGATTAGAAGGCACAGTAGAAAGATTTTTCTGTAGAAAAAAGCTTTGCGGGAGAGAAAAATGTTGTTTTGGGAGGAAGAATGACTGTTGAATCAAATATAATGATGAAATGAGGATCTTTAGATTATGGAAAAGATGCTCCCGTGGACGAGAAAGATTCCTTGTGGGAGGGAAAGTGGTTGCGTATAAAGGTAAACGTCATCGTTTTAGGTTAAACAAGTGTGTCTGTTGTAGCAAACGTAGTCATGACAATGTTTATTAAGAAGAAACATCGTCGTTTTGGATAAGTGGCGTGTGTTGAACACTGGAACCGAGAGCCTGTAAGTGTCCACGGAAAGAGCTAGCGCATAGTGATGTTGTGACACATGTATTAGTGGTAGCGAACGCGTCCATAAAAGGAGATTAATGGATTAAACGTTGTCATTTGGGATAAGTGTCTACTGTAAATGTCCACGGATGGGAACACTACCATGACAAACAGTGATAGTGTGAGAGCAAATGTATCAGTGGAAAGGATTGTATTTGCTAGATGATGTGGCAGTCAAAGATTGGTGAATGGAGCGAATATTCGCTAAAAAGATACTCAGTTGGAGAGAATGTATTCGCCGTGGACACTTAGGCGTCCATAAATGTGCGAAAATCTACAGCAGAGGATTTTTTAGGAATATGCTTTTGGGATTAATTGGGAATTTAACAAACGGTCATGATCCACCAATTACAATCGATTAAGATGATGATAATGCTTGTGATTTAGGTAAATTGTAGTGTCCAATTAGGATTGGTGGAGAGGATGACTCACAAGGTAAAATCACCTAGTTAAACTTCTATAAATAGAGGGGTTTGGCACTTCAAAGTGGACACCAAGTGAGCCACGGGTTCTAGCTCCTCTCTAAAGTGAGAAGTATTCTTTGAAGTTCAGTAAGGTTCTGTATTAAGCTTAAGTGAATTAAAATTTTGAGTAGTGAAGAAATAAGAAAATTTTAAGGTGGCACAAAAGCTTAAGATTATGTTAAAGTGATAAAAGCATAGCAGTTTCTGTGTTGGTAGAACCAACCTATTTGAATGGTTTACAATTAAGAAATTGGTTGGATATGTCCTTAAGGACAATTCAATGGAACTTTGGGCATTGGAATCAGGATAAGTAGACTTGTTTAATACAAGTAATGAATTTTGGAAGTTGATAGTAAAGCAGTAAGGCAAAATTAATTATAGATAATAATAATACCCTACTTTGGACGATATAAGCATGGCAAAAGTAGTTAAGGTTATAAGCTAACTTAACATGATTAATTAAGGAAACTGAGAATTTAAGAATCAACAAAGGTGATGGATGTCTAATATGGATACTAACAAGTATTACCACATATTTTAGGTCCTTCAACTCAATAAGATAAATTAGATAATTATTGAGACCCCAAGATAAGTAATAACTGCAATGTGTTTGGCCTAACAACCTACATCACAAGATGCGGATTTAAGTAGTTGTGATTGTTTTGTTCATCAAAGATTTGTTATGTTATGTTGATAGTACTAATGATTATGATAATATGTTGTTTGGGGATGTGATGTTTTATTATTGCTCAAGGTTATGTTATGATTATGCATGCATTATGTTTTCTAGAAAAGAACGAAAATGTTTTAACTACACATGCTTTTATATAAGAAATACGAAAATTGAAATAAATGTATGAAAAGAAAATAAGAAGGGATTGAGCTAGCCAAAATTCACCACTCATCCCTAATTAATGTAAATGGTTTGAGTTGGTCAAAGTTCACCACTCATTCCTAAATGATAAGAAAGATTTGAGTCGACCAAAGTTCACCACTCTTTCCCAAATAATAAGAGGGGTTTGAAGTGACTGAACTTCATCACTCATCCCTAATTAATGTAAATGGTTTGAGCAGGTTAAAGTTCACCACTCATTCCTAAATGATGAGATGAATTTGAGTTGGCCGAAGTTCACCACTCTTTCCTAAATTATAAGAATGGTTGAGTTGGTCGAAATTCAATACTCTTCCTTAAACGATAAAAATGATAGAGAAAAAGAAAGAAAAACATAAATGCAAACGTTTTATGAAAAATACATATCATGTTTATATCATTTATTACTTACTAAATATTAGGTTCATATATGAATCTTGTGATGTAGGTGAAATTGTACGAAGAGACTGATAATGGAGGACCAAATATGTAACACCCTGTTATCGTTTTTCTCGTTCTTGCGATGTAGTCAATTTGGAATAAATCAAGAATTTGAAAACTAGTTAGAGAATAATTTAATTAAATACAAGATTTAATTAAATTAATAAAGAGGAAATTTAATTGGATAAAGTGTACTAGTTGGAATTAATAATAGGATTTAATAATTTGAATTAATGGAATTTGGAGGTAAGAACCGGTTCAGTGACTATGGGTCCAGTCTGGTATCAAATGAAGAAGAAACAAAATTTCTTATTTTGTTTTGTTTCTGAAATGGAGAATTGGGAAGGGAGAGAGAAAGTGCCCGGCGAGAGGAGATCGGAGAGGAGAACCGCGATGGAGAAGGTGAAGAACAACGACGGTGCTGGCGACGTCGCGTGGCGATTCTGGGCGGGTTGCGTCGGTGGATTCGGGGGTTAGAGCGACGATTTGGCGTCAGATCTCGCGGGTCTGGTCGGGATGGTATAGATGTCAATTTTTTGCTACCGATTTGGGTGTTCGGTTGAGCATAGCGACGGCGTGGATTAATGGCAACGAGTAGCGACCGCGAGCTGGTGCGTCGACGAGCAGGATCGGATTTTTGAGTCTCATGTTAAAGCCGACGAGTCGACTCAAACAGCTAAGTCCAGTTGCAGTTCGACATAGCAAAATTTGGGGGATTGAAATTCCGGATGGATAGCCACGAACCCAATCTGGAGATACGATCCTCCTTTCAACGATTCAGGTCACCCCATTTTCGCTCATCCTCTCCTCTGATTGGTGTTCATCGAATTCTACAAGTAATATTTCACCCTTTTAAACCTTGTTTGGAAATCTCAATTCCCTTCACTTTTCATTCAACCCTTTTTTCCAAAGAGTGAGTGGGAGAGAAAGAGTGAGAGAAAAGGAGACCATGAAGAGCGTGGTTCTTGTGACTGGGAGTGGTGAATTGTGTTTGTAAAGGGAGGTCAAAAACTAGGAGTTGCTATGGTGAGCTGTAGAGTGCTGTCCCCGTTAGTTTTCTTTAACCTAGTAAGGAATTGGGTGGGTCGTGGCCATGTGGAGGCCCTACACCACAAGTGTGTGTGTGTTGTATGTCACATTGCTACATTGGTTAAATGAATAAATTCTGTGAAATCTCCTTGCTGTGAAGGTAAATTCTTGCCTTTTATTTCTAAACCTTATCTATTGTAAATGTCTTATTCAGATAAAAGGTAACGACGTGATAGATAAAAATGAATAATTCATGGTAAATACCATAGTACAAAATGATGAAATCGAAATAAACTCAAAACTTCCTTTAAGAATTGACTCTATTTTGTTCATATAAACTATTCAGTTGCTGTAGTTTTCTTGGTCTCTATTCTTACTGTTACTATAACCTCTTTTATGTATTGCAAATTAATGTTTTGTGTGAAAGAAGATTTAATGGAGAACTGATAAATTTCAGACTATGACTGATGTTATTGAGATTGTCCATGGAAAATGATATGCATGGATGAATTACAAATTTTGTTTTACTTCCCAAATTATTTTGTTAGATAGTAGAACTTATTGATGAATGTTGGTACTTTTGGTTCTGGTTAGGAGTTAGAAATCTCTAAATTTAGTGGCATTAAATTCATTTTTTGTACTTTTCCTATTATATCAATTGCCAAGCATATTTCTAATTATAATTCGTTAAATAGAAATTTGTACACGATTTATTGAGCATAATTGCATCCGGAGATTGGTTAGATAAGCATGCCTAGATAATTTATTTAGCATTTAGACTTGTAACTTATGATGTTGCTACTTCTTGGTATTGGTTAAGAATCCCAATTCTCTTTCTCACACTGTCTAGAATGATAATTGAAAATGTTGATTTGTTGAATAAAATGATGATATACATGACTACAATGAGTAGAAAATGTCATTTCTAAAATCATATAACCCATCACGATTACTTAATGGATTTTCTTAAATTATTAATGCTCATTCCATTTCATTAAACAAGCACGTGTAGACTATTTAAGATAACAATTGTTGAGTATGTTTATCTTTCACCTTGCTATGTCTTTATTTTTTATTTTCAGTAGAATAAGACATGTTACTGCAGTATATTACAGTCTCTATTGTTGTCCCCCTTGTGAAGTTTTAGTTGTAGTTGTTATTACGTATGCTGTTAGTGTAATTCGCTATTGGAACTTCTTTCCATTAATTGTATTGCTATTCATTCTGTTAATTTTATTTCATTGTATTAGTATGTCGCATGCATCATATTGATAGAAACAAATAAGGAGTACCATTTTTGATGATACTCACATGTATGAGTGAGGAAAATGAAATGAACGATTGTATTAATGAATGATGTAATAGGAAGTTGAGGGACGGATGGGTAGTTCGGATCTAGCCCACATAGGGTTAGAAGCCGATCAAACTATTCTATCACATACGTGTTCCTTCAACTTCCAACTCGATGTACGAGTAACGAACGAACGAATGAAAGGTAATGAAAAGATTGGTTTGGGGCGGACCCATTCCAAGTGAACTAAAGAGAGGCATGTCATATGAATTTTCCCTTTCCTTGCTAAGTCTTTTAGACTTACGTATTACTTGTGGTGTAGGTAATGAAATGATAACACCTAGAGTGGAAGAGGATGCATTTCTCGTGCAACATGAGGTGTATCCGGATGAATCACGACCAGAGTAGATGAATGGCTTAAGAAGGAAATAAACGTTTTTGGTTTAATTTTGAAAGGATTTAATAATGGGTAATGTTTGCCTAAACTTGATTTCAATGTTATTTCGCATAATTTTGGTTGCACTTTAAATTTATTTAAAGTTTTTAGAAATTATTTCTACTTACTGTGATTTTATTTCCATTTTTAAATTTTACTCTCATTTTGATATTTCAAAAGTTATTAGTTTAAGTATGCAAAACGGAAAAAGAAAAATTTTATAGAAAATTTAAAAGAAGATATATAAGAAAGAATGAAATTTGATACTGGGTGTCACAGTTGGTATTAGAGCCTATTACTCTCATGTGATTCATCGTGGATAACTCAGACTCGACGGAAAACACTCCTCTGGCTATAAGTTTCCTTTTATAAATTGTCTTTCTAGATTAAATTGTTTCGCTATGATGTAGAAATGCATGAGATAGTTAAATTTTTATATGTTTTCCCTTTCATATGATGTTATTGCATGAAAACTTAAATGACTAAAATATCTCCCTAAATTACTTATAAACTGTAGAATACTAGAAATGGCTAGAAGAGGAACAAGAGATGTGCCTGTAATGTGGATGGGCTTCAAGCACCCAGTCAAGAAGGGAATCTCGGTGAGAATGAAGCTCTTAATTGCATAGCAACAGTAGTAGAACAACAATCGCTGCAGATGGAACAATAGTCCCAATTCATGGAACAACACTTTCGGTTTATGGAAAGATTCATGGGACAAGGACATGGCAACGGGCTAGTAATCGGAATCAATGGCCGATAGCGATCCAACTAGCCCATAGAGAAATTGGATGGGAGAGATTTCAGAGACTCAAGCCTCCCTGTTTCAATGGAGACATTTCTGACATTTCGGGAGCTGAGGAGTGGATATGCTCCTTAGAAGACAAATTTGCATATGCAGAGATTGGTGAAGCTGAAAGAGTAAGATGTGCGGTCTATCTACTGACGCATGAGACGCATTTTTGGTGGGATACAGTTAGCTCTTCCTGAGATGTTACAACCCTCACCTGGAGAGAATTCAGGGAGCTATTCAATGAGAAGTACTTTAACCATACTGTCCGGACACAGAAGTTAATGGAATTCATGCGCCTAAGACAAACTGTTTCTGTGATAGAGTATGCCCAACGATTTGAACCACTGACTCGTTATGCTCCTCAATTTGTGTCAACAGAAGAACATAAAGTCCACCACTTTGTAGAAGGGTTGAAAATAGAAATACAAGGAGTCGTTGGAGCCGGTACTGAGGATGCCACTTATTCAAAAATTGTAGCAAGAGCTCGAGTAGTGGAAGGAGTAAAACTTATAGCAGTTAAGCAAAAGGAAGCAATTCAGAAGATGTGGAAAGCAAACTCTAGTAAACAACCTCAAGGCGGTCCTTCACTAGGCCAGGGTGTTAAACGACCGTTGGAATTTGAGACACAACAAAGACCTGATAAGAAGCCCTTGACTCAGTCAACTACGGTTCCTCCATCTAATGCCCATCCAAAATGCAAGAAGATGTATTGCAGCGAATACTTAGTTGGTTCTCAGAGGTGCTTTGCTTGTGGAAAGCCAGGTCATGTAGTCAGAACTTGCCCAAACCGATCTAGTGGACAAGGAGGAGTAGTCCCTCGAGTATTCGCAATGTATGGCCCCGAACCGGAAGATGAACAACCAGCTGTTGGGGCAGGTACGCTTAAACTATATGCTCTAATTAATTAAATATTATTAATTTCCCATAGTTAAATTAAGAAGTCTTACCTTAGGATAAATAAATTATTTAACTATGATAGGAACAATTTATGTTAATAAATATGCCGCTTATATCTTATTCGATTTGGGTGCCACACACTCTTTTATTTCAACAAATTTATGTAAAGGGGCGAATTGCCTCTCCGGTAGTATATCTTGCACACGTCGTGTGCTATTGCCCTCAGGTGACAATCTAATTGTTGATGGAATGATTAGAGCCTATGAATTGGAAATAAGTGGTCGTTTATTTCGAGTCGACTTAATTATTATGGACATGAAGGGTTACAGTGTCATTGTTGTTATGGACTTGCTATCTGCGAACCATGCAATAATTCATTGTAAGAAGAGGAAAGTCTATTTTTGCCCTCCGGGTAGTGCAATGCATACTTTCCAGGGAATCAAGGAAACAAGTACGTTGGCTGTTATTTTCGCGCTTAAGGCAGACAGGATGCTGAGCAACGGGTGTGACAGATTTCTAGTGAACGTGTTGGATACCACCGCAAATTCTGAAACTAAAATGGAGGATGTTACTATAGTTCGAGATTTTCCCAATGTATTTCTTGACGATCTTCCTGGCCTATCCCCAGATCATGAGATTGAATTCGAGGTCAACTTACAACCTAATACTGAACCCATCTTCAAACACCCATATCGTATGGCGCCAACCGAATTGTCAGAGTTAAAAATGCAAATTGAGAAATTGATTACCAAGAAATTTATTTGCCTGAGTTTTTCTCCTTGGGGCGCACTGGTATTATTTGTCAAGAAGAAAGACGAGAGAATGAGAATATGCATTGACTACAGAGAGCTAAACAAAGTTACAATTAAGAATAAGTATCCTCTGCTAAGGATTGATGACCTATTTGACCAGTTATGCGGTGCCAAGATATTCTCAAAAATTGACCTCCACTCAGGCTATTACCAGCTAAAAGTCAAACCTAAAGATATACCCAAGACTGCTTTTCATACTAGATACGGATACTATGAGTTCTTGGTTATGTCCTTTGGATTAACCAATGCCCTGGCAGCCTTCATGGATCTAATGAACCGTGTCTTCAAGGATTATTTGGACAAATTTATTATCATCTTTATTGATGATATCCTCGTCTATTCCCGATCAGAAGCAGAGCACTGTGAGCATTTACAGACAACCTTATCAATTTTTAATCAGCATCAGCTGTACGCAAAGTTTTCTAAATGTGAATTTTGGCTGAGTAAAGTAGGTTTTCTTGGTCACGTAATCTCTTAGGATGGTATCTCTGTTGACCCAACAAAAGTACATGCAGTAGTGAACTAGACACAACCGAAGAATGTTGGAGAAGTAAGGAGTTTTCTAGGCCTAGCTGGATATTACATACACTTTATTGAGGGATTCTCTAAGATTGCTCTACCGCTTACTAGTCTGACAAAGAAAAATGCCCAATTTTGGTGGTTTAGTTATTGTGAGAATAGTTTCCAAGAGCTTAAGCATAGATTAACTGCTGCCCCTATTTTGACATTACCAACAGAAGAAGCAGATTTTACTATTTACTGTGATGCATCGAAGAGAGGTCTTGGTGGAGTTTTGATGCAGCATGGAAGAGTCATTGCTTATGCTTCCCAACAACTTAAGATTCACAAACAGAATTATCCTACTCACAACCTTGAGCTTGCAACAGTTGTCTTCACACTCAAAGTATGGAGACATTATTTATATAGGTAGCGATGTGAAATCTACTCCGACCACAAGAGCCTTAAATCTATTTTCACTCAAAAAGAACTGAATATAAGGCAACGACGATGGCTCGAATTTGTTAAAGATTACGATCTCGAAATTAAGTATCATCCTGAAAAGGCTAATGTGGTTGCTGATGCACTTAGCCGTAAAGTTGCCATGATGAGCGTGTTATGTGAAGAGATGCCTTTGGGACTTAAGCATGAATTACAATAACTTGAATTATAAATAGTTCCCTCGCAGCTGGATGTGGTCTTATTTAAATTGACTCTATCGCCGGCTATTCTCGACCAGATTAAAGAAAATCAACAAAGTGATAGTAATTGTGAGAAGTTCAGATTGAACCCCGACCTACTAGAATTTCAAGAATATTCTATGTCCGTGGAAGGTATTGTGAAGGTTAGAAACCGATGGTTTGTATCGAGCTGTGCCTTTTTGCAGACCAAGATCCATCTTGAAGCTCATTCCTCTAGCTTCTCAATTCACCCTGGTAGTACCAAGATGTATCGTGATCTCAAAGTGCATTTTTACTGGCTGAAGATGAAGCACAACATCGCTATATATGTGGCCTTATGCGAGATATAGCAGCGTGTTAGAGCCAAACACCAAAGGCAAGGTGGTTTCCTCCAGCCATTACCAATTCCTGAGTGGAAATGGGAACACATCACTATGGATTTTGTTACTAATTTGCCCAAAACAGTTAGAGGCCACGATGCAATATGGGTAATTGTGGATCGATTGACGAAGACCTCCCATTTCTTGCTTGTAGCCATGACATACAACTAGCTCGCGGATTTTTATCTTAAGGAGATCGTCCAGCTACATGGTACTCCTATTTCTATTGTATATGACAGAGACCTGCGATTCACTTCAGTTTTCTAGAAAAGTCTCAACAAAGCTATGAATACCCAGCTGCAATTTAGTATTGCTTTCCACCCTCAGACTGACGGCCAAAGTGAAAGAACTATTCAAACCCTGGAAGATATGCTCCACGCTTGTGTGTAGGAATTTCAGATCGATTGGGAGAAATCACTACCTCTCGTTGAATTCGCTTATAATAATAGTTTCCAAGCCACTATTGGTATGGCACAGTATGAAGCACTGTATGAAAGAAAGTGCAGATCTCCCTTACACTGGAATGAAGCGAGTGAAGCTTCATTTATTGGTCCTGATATTGTACAGAAAACTGCGGAGTCAGTTGCCTTAATCAAGCAAAGGATGTTAGCAGCACAAAGTCATCAAAAGAGCTACGCAGAAAATTGACGTAGAGCCCTAAAATTTAATGAAGGTGACAGTGTGTTCTTAAAGGTATCCCCCTTCAAAGGAGTTGTTCGCTTTGGGAAAAGAGGAAAACTTAATCCAAGATTTATGGGCCCTTATGTTATCACCAAGAGAATATGATTGGTTGCCTATCAGTTGCACTTACCACACTCTTTAGCGAACATACATAATGTCTTCCATGTGTCAATGCTCAAGAAGTGTTTGGGAAATACCGTTGTATTGGACCATCCTGATGACATTGATGTTCAACCCAACCTAAGCTATAGAGAAAGGCCTATTCAAGTCCTTGACTCTCGAGTAAAGGAGTTACGACGCAAGAAAATTCCACTGGTCAAAGTTTTATGACATAATCATACCAGCGATGAGGCCACTTGGGAGAAAGAAGATGAAATGAAAGCCAAATATCTGGAACTTTTCGATTAACTAAATTTTGGATACCAAAATTTTGTAAGAGAGAGAGTATGTAACACCCCGTTATCGTTTTTCCCGTTCTTGCGATGTAATCAATTTGGAATAAATCAAGAATTTAAAATTTGGGTTGAGAATAATTTAATTAAATGTAAGGTTTAATTAAATTAATAAAGAGTAAATTTAATTGGATAAAGTGTACTAATTGGAATTAATAATAAGATTTAATAATTTGAATTAATGGAATTTGGAGGTAAGAACCGGTTCAGTGACAGAACCGGTTTAGTGATTGTGGGTCAGGTCTGGCATCAAATGAAGAAGAAACAAAATTTCTTATTCTGTTTTGTTTCTAAAATCGAGAATCGGGAAGGGAGAGAGAGAGGCCCGGTGGGAGGAGATTCGAAGAGGAGAACCGCGATGGAGACGGTGAAGGACATTGACGGTGTTGGAAACGTCACGTGGCAATTCTGGACGGGTTGCGCAGGTGGATTCGCTGGTTGGAGCGACGATTTGGCATAGGATCTCGCAGGTCTGGTCGGGATGGTATAGATGTCGATGTTCTGCTGGTGATTTGAGTGTTCGGTGGCACACAGCAATGGCGTGGATTGACGGCAATGGGCAGCGACCGCGAGCTGGTGCGTCGACGAGCAAGGTCGGATTTTCAGGTCGCCGGTTAAAGCCGACGGGTCAGCTCGAACAGCTGGGTCCAGTTGCAGTTTGACATAGCAAAATTTAAGGGATTGAAATTCCAAATGGATAGCCACGAACCCAATCTGGAGATACGATCCTCCTTTCAGCGATTCAGGTCGCGTCATTTTTTCTCATCCTCTCCTCTGATTAGTGTTCATCGAATTCTATAGGTAATATTTCACCCTTTTAAACCCTGTTTCGAAATCTCAATTCCCATCACTTTTCATTCAACCCTTCATTCCAGAGAGTGAGAGGGAGAGAAAAAGTGAGAGAAAAGGAGACCGTGAAGAGCGTGGAGCTTGTGACTGGGAGTGGTGAATTGTGTTTGTAAACGGAGGTCAAAAACTAGGAGTTGTTATGGTGAGCTGTGGAGTGCTGTCCCCGTTAGTTTTCTTCAACCTAGATAAGGAATTGGGTGAGTCGTGGCCATGTGGAGGCCCTACACCACAAGTGTGTGTGTGTGTGTTGTATGTCACATTGCTACATTGGTTAAATGAATAAATTCTGTGAAATCTCCCTGCTGTGTAGGTAAATTCTTGCCTTTTTATTCTAAACCTTATCTATTGCAAATGTCTTATTCAGATAAAAGTTAACGACGTGATATATGGATGAATAATTCATGTTAAATACCATAGTATGAAATGATGAAATCGAAATAAACTCAAAACTTCCTTTAAGAATTGACTCTATTTTGTTCATATAAACTATTCAGTTGCTGTAGTTTCCTTGGTCTCTATTCTTATTGTTACTGTAACCTCTTTTATGTATTGCAAATTAATGTTTTGTGTGAAAGAAGATTTAATGAAGAACTGATAAATTTCAGACTATGACTGATGTTATTGAGATTATCCATGGAAAATGATATGCATGGATGAATTACAAATTCTGTTTTACTTCCCAAATTATTTTGTTAGATAGTAGAACTTATTGATGAATGTTGGTACTTTTAGTTCTGGTTAGGAGTTAGAAATCTCTAAATTTAGTGGCATTAAATTCATTTTTTGTACTTTTCCTATTATATCAATTGCCAAGCATATTTCTAATTATAATTCGTTAAATAGAAATTTGTACACGATTTATTGAGCATAATTGCATCCGGAGATTGGTTAGATAAGCATGCCTAGATAATTTATTTAGCATTTAGACTTGTAACTTATGATGTTGCTACTTCTTGGTACTGGTTAAGAATCTCAATTCTCTTTCTCACACTGTCTAGAATGATAAATGAAAATGTTGATTTGTTGAATAAAATGATGATATGCATGACTACAATGAGTAGAAAATGTCATTTCTAAAATCGTATAACCCATCACGATTACTTAATGGATTTTCTTAAATTATTAATGCTCATTCCATTTCATTAAACAAGCACGTGTAGACTATTTAAGATAACAATTGTTGAGTATGTTATCTTTCACCTTGCTATGTCTTTATTTTTTATTTTCAGTAGAATAAGACATGTTACTGCAGTATATTACAGTCTCTATTGTTGTCCCCCTTGTGAAGTTTTAGTTGTAGTTGTTATTACGTATGCTGTTAGTGTAATTCGCTGTTGGAACTCCTTTCCATTAATTGTATTGCTATACATTCCGTTAATTTTATTTCATTGTATTAGTATGTCGCATGCATCATATTGATAGAAACAAATAGGAAGTACCATTTTGGATGATACTCACATCCATGAGTGAGGAAAATGAAATGAACAATGCTATGAACGAATGATGTAATGGGTACTTGAGGGGCAGATGGGTAGTTCGGATCTAGCCCACATAGGGTTAGAAGCTGATCAAACTATTCCATCACATACGTGTTCATTCAACTTCCAACTTGATGTACGAGTAACGAACGAACGAATGAAACTTAATGAAAAGTTTTGTTTGGGGTGGACCCATTCCAAGTGAACTAAAGAGAGGCATGTCATATGCATTTTCCCTTTCCTGACTAAGTCTTTTAGGCTTACGTATTACTTGTGGTGTAGGTAATAAAATGATAACGCCTAGAGTGGAAGAGGATGCATTTCCCGTGGAGCCTGAGCTGTATCCAGATGAATCACGACTTGAGTAGATGAATTGCTTAAGAAGGAAATAAACGGTTTTGGTTTAATTTTGTAAGTATTTAATAATGGGTAATGTTTGCCTAAACTTGATTTCAATGTTATTTCACATAATTTGGTTGCACTTTAATTTTATTTAAAGTTTTTAGAAATTATTTCTGCTTACTCTGATTTTATTTCCACTTTTAAACTTTACTCTCATTTTGATATTTGAAAAGTTATTAGTTTAAGTATGTGAAAAGGAAAAAGCAAAATTTTACAGAAATTTAAAAGAAGATATATAAGAAAGAATGGAATTTGGCGCGAGGCGTCACAACGTAGTTGGTGGAGCATACTTATGAAGAGTGCTTGGAGTTGTTACGGCGAACTTGACTTATGAGATGAGACACGTTTTGTAATAAGAAAACTGAAAATGATATTGTAATAATGGATGAATGTTTGATAAAGATACGTTTTATGATTTGATTATTTTGACCAAATTTAAAGAGAAAAGTCTTCCGCTACTCTAAAGGAAAAGAAAAAAAAAAAAAAAGACCAAAAAGACTAAAATATGATAAAAGAAATTTGGGCATTACATACGATGTTGGCAATGAAAATTAAAGAGTAATTAGTTATGCCTTAATTTGATATTCATTATGGTTGGAAATTAATGGAATTAAAAGGCTAAAATAATTAGCTACCAAAACTTTGCCGATTTGATTTCCAGATTTTCTAGTTTCATATAAATTTCTTCCTTGAGATCTCATTGTAGAAAAGCATTATTAACTTCAACTTCATGCAAATGCCAATTTTTAATAGCGCAATAGAGAAAAGAAGAGGAATAGTAACTAGTTTGGCCACAGTTGTTAAGGTTTCATGATGATCAATTCCTTTAACTTCATTATAAAATATGGTAACTAAACTAGCTTTACATCTTTCAGTTGAACCATATGGACGATATTAGATTTTTTATACCCGCTTAAAACCAAGAAGGCAATTTTTAGGGAAATTAACAAAACAACCACGGTATTATGGAGTCAATGACAAGTTAACCACTGAACAATTTTTGCTTACAACTTAAATATAAAACTATGGAAAATAGACGATACAAACATCACCGTTACCTATTGAAAGAAACAGGTACGTGAAGACAATGTCAAAACATATTCTTTGCAATTTTAATTCTACTTCAATTTTATGCCAAAATCGCAATAATTGAAGAAATATTATTGCGAAGATGATGTTGGGAAGCTCCAGCGGTCTTCTCGTTGTCGAAAACAATTCCCACATTTTTTATTTTTTGAAAACATTGTCGAACGTCAACATGGCTCTTCCTGGTCCATTGTCATCGTTCAGTTCTCATCACCATATTCTCTTTTCTCTTCTTGGTCCATCGTCGTCGTCTAATGCTCATCACCAATGTCTCACTTTCCGCTGGGGAAAGTAACCTTTCTGCAAGAGAAAGTAATCTTTCAGTTAGTGGAAAGTTGTCTTTCTGCGGCGGAAAGTAATATTTTAAATATGTATAGTGGAAAGATAACATTCCATCGAGAAAAGACAACATTGCATAGTGAAACGACAATAATTTTTAATGAAAAATATAATCGTGATGTTTGCTTCGTCCATTTTCTATAGTTCAGTGTTTAAGTTGCTAGCAAAAATTATTCAATAGTTGACTTGTTATTAATCCCATAATACATTGATTGTTTTGTTAATTTCCCTCATTTTTATATAGGATATTAGCATAAAGATGGCCATGACATCATGTCATTTATAAGATTTCATGGCTTGAGTGTAATACTCGGAATTTTAATAGGGCTTAAATATATATTAGTTATGAATATTGGAGATTTTGGAATGATTTTCTCAAAGGATGTAATATCCAATTTTTTATAAGTGAAAATAATCAGGAAATTAATTGGGTGTAAATTTGATAGGAATATTTATGGGATATTTATTTGATGGAAATGATTAAAATTGGAATTGATTAAATGAATTAAGAAATTGAAATGAATTAATGAAATGGTTATGGTTTATTGAAATTGATTAATTAAGAAAATAAAATGGAATTATAAAAGAAAATTGGAGGGAGAGGTGATCAACCTCTAAATTTGGTGATCAACGCAAATTTTTGGGCGATCAACCTCTAAATTGGGTGATCAACCGCAAATTCTTGGGTGATCAACTGCAAATCCTGTGATCAACCGTAAATTCTTGGGTGATCAACCACGATTCTGAAAGTTCTGTCAAATTTCACTATTCTGCCAAACTTCTGTCATAGTGCCTAACTTCTGTTAATCTCGCCTAACTCTAGCAACGTATAGTAAATCTCAGCCCTCAATTGTTCTCTATTCATGCCTATAAATGGGCTGCTTCTTGAGAGAAGAATTCCCAATTTGAAGTGTTGAGAGAAAGAGAGAGAGAGAGAGAGAGAGAGTGAGTGAGTGAAAGACGAGAGAGTTACGAGAATTGCGAGGATATTGTGGAGAAGTTTGAGTGAAGTTTTAAGTGGGGAAATTATGGGAAAGAAATTATTCCGGGGAATTTGGAATCTTCGATGGGAGGAAAATCGCGGGATAACCTCTTGGATTTTGATAACAATTTCATCCCTCTTAAGTTTATTGATAAATGTTAGCTAATATTATCGTTATTATCGCATTGATATTTTAGAGATATTAATTGCAAATATTATTAGTGGTGTAATTGTATTGGACCGTTGTGACCCTCCAGTCTTTCCTAGAAACTTATTTGGAAAGGGTATTCTATCTAAGGAAAATTGCTAAGGGCATTCTTTCTTGAAAATATTATTGATCAGTACTATCCCCGATTAACAAAAGAAATGAAATAATAAATAATAGATTTTAATTAGTAAATATTATTGTGAAGGTATTAACGTAAATGAGGGAAAGGATAAAAGTTAAATGCACTAAGGAATGAGGGAAAAATTCTTTAAAGGTAAGAAATAGGATGTGGTGGGCAGTAGAGGCCCTGCATCACGAAACTATTTTATCTTACATTGTATACTTTAAGGTTTACTATGAAATAGTTGTTGTGGATTGTATGTTTTGAGGACTGCTATGAAATAGATATGAACTGTCATTCATGCATCATAATAGGGCTTATGAAAATATGACATGCATAGCATGAAAAAGAAAATGAATAAATGAAATGAGAAATGGGCGTTTGGAGGGTTTGGGAGAGAGGGTGACGGTGCTTGGTGGTGACACCCTTGATAGAAACCTCCAGCTCATGTAGAGTGTGGAGTTGGTTGAGCCACAAGACCAACAGATATATCCCTGCTGTTAGTCCTCAAACGTGAAACAGAGATTAAGTGATAGTAGTGGTGACACCCCTGATCAAAAAATAGCTCATCTCGTCAAAATCTAATCCAACCAAAACAATCCAAAGTCAATTTTATGATACCTATTGTTGGATTGATACCAATTGTAAACATTTGTACCAATTGAATAAAAGAACTCAACTCTAGGATACAAACCAATACGCATAATATGAAATCAATTTATATCAAGAGTGTAAATATTAACTTATATTATGCAAAAGAAATAAATAAAATCACTTCAAAACATGGGAATAAAATAAAAATTAACTTTTCAAGTGCACTATTAATTCAATTCAAATCAAGAGAATAATTTATTAAATTATTTCATCAAAAAATTTGCAAACTTTTGATACAAAAGGGAAAAAAACCGAAGTGTTTTTCTTACGTACCCAAATCTTTTTACGTCCTTGAATCTTGGGAACGGTTCCTTTAGGACCCACAACAATTTAGAATTTCTAATTTTTTTCATTTGATTTTAGAGGATAAGAAAATAATTTATTGCCTTTACAATTGCAAACATGCCATATTGAAGGATTAACAAAGAAATTCTTATAATTCTTTTTCTTAGCAAAGGGTTGATAGTCAATTTTGGCTTTATCGAAAGTGACTATTTGCTTTGCTAAAAGCATGCTCAAATTTTTGCTACCATTTGTGAATTTAAGAATAATGGAATTCAAATAACTATTTTTAGCATTCAATTCACAAATATTATTCTCAAGTGATTTGTTAGTAGCAATAGAAATCTCATTCATGTTTTTCAATTCAACAATTTGATTTTCAAAAGATTTAATCAATTCAATATTCTTTTTCATCAAATTGTCATTTTCCTTTTTCAATAAATTATATTTACATTTAAGCATATTGAATTGATCAAATAAATCATTAAATGCATCCAATAATTCATCATTATCATATCATCTAAATTGCTAGATGAATTGTCTACCTTGTCCTCCTTGGCCATGAAGCAAAAATTGGATACCTCTTTAATTTTGGAAGATGAATCATCATCACTATCATCCATAATGGCCTTGAATGCCTTCTTCTTCAAGGCCCTTGTCTTCTTCTTTGCTTTGGGACAATCATAGGTAGTGTGTTTGGGTTTTCCGCATCCAAAGCAAACTATTACTTTCCCCCCTTTATCCTTCTTTTGTTGAAGGTATTTGTTGAATTTTCAGGTTATGAATTTGATATCTTCATCTTCATCCATTCCACTTGTGTGCTTAAAGATGCTTTGAAGGCAATGTTTCTTGGTTTGAATGATTCCTTCTCTTTTTGTTCCTCCTTTTCGTTGCTCTACATCATGATCTCATGCATCATTAATGATCCAATGAGCTCCTCCACCTTCAATACTTTTAGGTCCTGCGTTTCTTGAATGACGGTTACCTTTGGTTGCCATGTCCCTGGTAAACATCTAAGAATTTTCCTAACCAACTATTCGCTAGGATAAATTCTACCAAGCACTTGTAAGCCATTAGTAAAGTTAGTAAAACGAGTAAACATTTTACCAATGGTTTCATCTTTATCCATAGAAAATAATTCATACTCATGAATAAACATGCTCAATTTATTTTCTTTTACTTAATTAGTGCATTCATGTGTGATTTCAAGCAATTTTCATATTTCATAGGCACTATTACATGCTTAAATCCTATTAAACTCATCTCCATTCAATGCACAAAATAAAGTATTAAAAGCTTTAGCATTCATACTCAATTTTCTTTTATCCATATCACTATATTCACTATACTCTTTTGGAACATCTATACCATTTTCAATTTTAAGAGGAATAAAAGGCTCATTTTCAACTATGTTCCAAAGATCATAATCTATTGTAAATAAATTCTCATCCTAGACTTCCAATATATATAATCATTACCATCAAAATATGGAGGTCTAACTAAAAATTGTCCTTCAACATGTATCTTGAAAGCCATAATAATTTATACAATCAAAGAATTCAATCGAATTTATCCAAATAAATTTCAACAAGAAACATAACTCAATAGATGCAATTTACACAAAATTTAAACCAACATGCACAATATCACACAAAAAATTAATTAACCCCGCTCTCAAACTAATTGTAGGATCGATGCACGCCTAAGAGGGGGAGGGGGTGAATTAGGTGAGCTAAATTTTTTCGTGCAATTTTAATTAATCTATCCCTAAGTGATTTAACATAAATAGTAATGCAAGCAATGACAAATAGAAAGAGTTAAGGGATAGAGAGGTGCAAACTCTTTGTTCATGCAGTTTAGCAAATTTCATCTATTTCCATGCTCCAATTTTCCCACTTGGAGATCCTTAATCCACTTACCACCGGGATTAGTGATAATTGGCTTTACGGGTGCCAATCAAACCTTTACAAGTTAACTATTCATAGGGCACCATTGTTTCCTTTGACTGTTCATGGGCGCCACCCTTTTGCTTGACCGTTTAAGTACAAATGCAGAGAAATAGAAAATACAAATAAGAACCTAACTCTCACAAATGTGATCTCTCAAGTTTAGGAGTGAAAGAGTTAGGTTTGGAACTCAATGATTGATGAGCAATAGTGTAGAAAATTTGGTAACGTTTTGGTACGATTCTCTCTTCTTAATTTTGCAATTTGGAGTGCCTCTATTTTTAAACTCTGCACTTCTGGTTGACCTCCTTCAATTCAGTCGACCACCTTCTGACCGTTGGAATGTTACCATTGCATGTACAGTCGAGTCGGTCAACCACTTTAGTAGCTTCAATCGACTGCTTCTTCACATTCCAAAAACTAGCTCGAATCTGTCCAATTTCTAGTCGTCCAATTTTGGCTTTAGTCTATCACACCGGTCGACCTATCCATCATAGATTGACCGCTTTCCACTGCTTCAAAAATTTGGAGCAATCTGTTTTGATTCTGTTCGACCGCCATTATCCCTGGTCGATTGCTTTCTTTGGTTTAGCTCTTTGTAGCAATTCTGATCAACCTCCCTCTCTGCCATGGTCAACCTATACTTTGTGTTTTGCTCTTCTTGAATCTTCTAAGCCCCCATCTTCAATATACAAGCTACATGGAGTTAGGCAAATATGTTAGTAAACATTAATATCTGTATTATGGGTATTTCCAATGAATAATAGTAACGTATTTATTTGATTCAACAAATTCATAATAAACAACTTATTAAACACTTAAACAGTCATCATCAAAACAAATCTTCTAATATCTATTAGGCTAACAATATCTTCGTAAATAGGTAGCTCAATCCAAGAAGTAACATGTGAAGTGTAATTCCCTGCATTCTTAACAGCTTTTCTTTTCTTAGCCATATAAAATTTTTTTTTAATTTGTTTAAAACGTGTGCGAAGAAAACGGATCAAAGTAATTTAAGCAGAAACTGATAATAATTTCAAAACATGGTTTTAACATTTTAACAAAAGTCCATTGTTTTATAAAACATTTATCGTATCCAAAAACCATAATCACTATTCAAAATAGCCAACATTACTTTCCGTGAGCCATAACCCTCAGGTCAAACCTGGCTGATAACCCAAGAGCTCATCCTATGACGCCTCCTCCTCCTCCACAGGTATATCATTGATATCATAATAGTCACCTACATCACAGGATAAAACAATGAGCCTAATGCTCAGCAAGAAATATAATGAAATGCAATGCTCAATGCTCATGCTCAATGCGTGCATGTAGCCTGTCTCAGAAAAGAACCTATCTTTTTTGTCTTTACAATTCGTTACCAGAGAAAGGATACATCCTATTGTCATGTGGCTTAACCGTCACTCTAATGAGGAGATAGATCCATCAGGGGTGTCACCACCAATGACCGTCACCAATCTTCTTTAGTTCAAGCATTGGGGATTTCCAGTACAAGAGAAAAGGATACATCCTATGGTCCATGTGGCTTAATCATCACTCCCTCCCTATGTGGGAGGAGATACATCAATTAGGGGTATCACCGCAATGGATCGTCACCTATTCTCCCGAACCCCCACATGCCTATTTACGTTTATTTATTCATTTCATTTAAGCATGTCGTGCATATGGCAACATTTTCATAACTTCTATTCATGATGTATATATGTCATGCCATATTAAATCCACAGCAATATATATATATATATAATGCACAAAGATGAAACATAGCATTATAACAGTGATATAATAGCATGGCTCAAGCTAAAGAAATCTGTTATATTAAAGGATACTAATAACATAACTGAGGGATTACTAACTAGGAGTAATTTATGAAGCCAAAGAACCTTTATCACTAATAACTTCCCTTTTTTTGTCGTTTTTTCATCTTCGGTAGATTACTATTTCATAACAAATCAACAGGACACTTCTTTAATTCCTCATCAATCAAAGTTTCACTTCTAGCAATAAAATACGGAGCATTATTAAATTAGAGCTTTATTCAATCCGAGGCAATAATCCAAAAGAATAAGGTAACACTTTTCCTAAGTAACTGACATTTCACGAACAATAATGAATCACATAGTAATATCAAACTATGCATGACAGAGGGTATCCAGTTTCTCAATCCAACACATATATAATGACAGTAGCTAAAATTGTCTAACGACAGAGGAACATTCCACAGCAAATAACCAAGGCAGAGTTCAAACAAACAATGGTCCTGTCATGTAGGCCTCCACTGGCCAAACTTACATCATATTTTTTACCTCACTTAAAGATTTCTCACTATCGAATCCTCTCCTTCACACCAACAACAGTGCACACCCAAGCAATCCTCTCCAAGAATTCAAAGCAGCAACCTCCTTCTTCTCTCTCTCACTTACTCTCTAGAAGAAAACACATCACTCTCTCACCCTTTCTTCATTTTCTCCTTTTGCACTCTCTCTTTCAGCTCTCTGGAATATGAAAGCATAGAGTGCTTCACCTTTCATCTGTCATTGCTTTATAGACAGAACAAAGCTTCCCATGGAAGCCAAGGCTGATGGACAATCACCAACATCAAAGGAAGTGGTCCAATCTAACGTTGCCATTTAATAGCGTTATTGCTTCAGGAAAAGCATCCATCTAGTGAAGTTTTGTCATTGCTGAAAATCACCATTTTGTGTGGGAGCAGACAATGGGGTCCCAACAGCCAACATCAACCGCACCAACACTAGAATTCATTCCTCGCATTTTTACGTGGGATCGGTCAATAGTAATGTCGACCGCTAATTCTTACTCGACATCCCATGTCGACTGCTCGACCGGGAAGGTGCCCACCGCTGTCTCGACCTATATCTCGCCTGTTCCTTCACCACTTGTTTCCTTGATTAATTAAATACTTCTTTTCTTTAATTATTCCCCTTCATTTCTGTTGCTTCAAAATTAACTCTAATAATATTTCTTCATTAAATTTTCTTGTATTATATCAAGTGTACCCTACACAATTACGAAACATATTTCTTTTATCAAAATATTTATCCCATAAAATCCTTTACATTATACATAGAGAGATTTATCCGGGTATTACAAGAAGGGTCTGGGATATATTTTCTTAGCATAGAGACATGAAACACGTTGTGAACATAGCTCAATTATAGGAGTAGATTCAGTCGATAAGCCACAGAACCAACCCGCTCAATAATCTCAAAATGACCTATATATTTCAGGGCTAACTTCCCATTCATACCAAAGTGACTTATACCACAACGAGATCGCACCTTAAAAAACACAAAGTTATTGGTTTCAAACTTTACCTCCCTTCTCTAAAGCTCTACATAATTCTTCTATAGACTCTAAATTGTACCCAATCTTTCTATAATCACTTGGACTTTCTCTGTAATACCTCGATATCTCGTAACGAAATTTAGTAAGGATAATTAGAAAATTAATGGGGTATAATAAGATTATTTAGATAATTATTGAAGATTTATTTGATGAAAATTATTAGAATTGGTAAGGTGGGATGATTTTATTATAGGACGAAAATTGGTTGGAATAATTAGTGATAATTGTTGAAGATTAATTGTGGGATAGTGTTTAAAATGTAATTGGTGAATTGATTGGGGTATAGAGTTAACTAAGAAAATGTATTAATTAAATTAGAATGCAAATTAAATGGAGAGAGAAGAGCAGTGATGAGAAGAAAGGATTTAAGTGTAGATTGTTGAGAATTAAATGTAATAGTGGCAAAACAGTGGCGAAGAGATGAGGAAGAGACGTCCTTTATGGAGGAATGGATGACATATGTGAATAACGGATGATAGTTATGGAGGAAAAGGGACCGTCTGATGGGGCCTAGGAAATATCGGACAAACTGTGGACAATTAGATGAGGCCTAAGAAATATTGGACAAAATATAAATCGTAATAATTGCATGAGGAATGTCCAATGCTGAGAGAAGGAAAGGCCACATGCTAGGTACTCGGGAATCTAATGGAAAAGAACGCGTAAGGATGGCAGCTGAATGAGGGAACATACACGGTTAAGGTCATAGGATTCGCGAGATGGATGTTCATCATATAGGAGGGACATCCATTCTAGAGGGACGCCACATGTAAGGCACGTGTGAATCAAAAAGGAAAATGGACGTGTTTTATGACCGTTGGATGGTGAACAAACGAAGTAGGACTATGGGATTTCCGAGAGAGACGTCCTTCAAAGGCCAGGGAACGTCCGCTGGTGAAAGGCAAGCTCGGTTCCTCAAGGCGACGTCATCTCGAGGGAAGAAACCCACGAACGACGACTCTACGCCCTAACAGAGGGTATAAATAGCAAAAATGTTGAAGAAAGAGGACTGTTTTATTGAGGGTGGTTGTAGTGACCTAGGTTCATGACCATTTTGAGGAGAATGGATATCAGTGCCAGAGAATCAGTTTAGGATGAGTCAAGGATTTTCTTTCACGTTTTCAATCACAGTATTAAAGGGTGAAGGGTAACTTTAATTGCTTAAGCGCTTTAAGGATATGGGGTAAGTGATATGTATGTGCTTTGGTCTTCGGACCCTACATCGCAAGGATTAGGAAATTGTATGTTGACTATTTATTAGAATTTGGTTCTTTACATTATAGATTCGATATGATTTATGCCTTGAGGTGTATAGGATTTTTATATTCATATGCTTTGAGGATGTATTGATCTTTGCTTAGTGTTGAATTAGGTTCTTTTAATGATGTGTTTATAGACTTACGTAAGGATATTAATAATGATCATGCTTGGGGAATATAGGATGTTATATGATCATGTTTCGAGGATGTAACTTATGCTATAGACCTGTATGCATTCCCGAGCATCATGCATCATAATTTTCAAAATGATACGAGAAGGATTTTTCATGCATGGTTTCGAAAAGTAAACGGAAACTAAAAGAAACGGACATAAAGTGTTAATGAAATGGGTTTTATGGACCGGTAGGTAAAGCCTGGCACAGAATGAAAGAAATAAACGTAAATATGTGTGACGAGATGTGGGCTGCTCTTCCTCGTCAAGTTTAGACATCTCTAATGCAGTCAAGTAAAGATAAAGAAAAGGGTTGTTTAGTGATGTGAGCCTGACTTGGCCGCTATTCCTCATCAAGTTTAGACATCTCCAACTCCCGTCAAGATAAAATAAAGTTAAAGATCAAGAAAACAAAAAGATAAAAGAAAGTTGTTTTCTACGTGAGTTCGGATACTGAAGAGGTTGCTCTCACGTGGAAACAAGCACGTGCAAGTGAGTTCAGACACTGAAGAGGTTGCTTTCACCCAACGGAGTGGTTAGTTTGGATACTAAAGTGGTTGCTCTCACCTAACGCACCACCCAAAAACAAAAATGAAAACAGAAAACAAAAAGATAAAGGAAAATAAAAACAGAAAACAAAAATGGATTTCAAAGCTACATTGCATGTGTATTTCACATTTTATTTTATATCACTTACTGAGTGTTAGACTCATTAGTTTAAGTCTTGTTGATGTAGGTACACGAGGAAACCAGTTAAGGAACAGTTGAAGAAAGATTTGCAGGCGCGGATCTTGTGGCTGGCTAGGCTAATGAACTTAAAGAGAAAAGGGTTTGAAAAATGTCTTATAAAGTGATTTATAAATGTAAAAGAAAAGAATTGTATTCCTTAAATGTTTTGTTTTATTTTAAGTCTTCTGTTGTGTTTTACAAAATAATTAAGGATTTTATTTATCGTCTTTAAATGATTTTTAAACGAAAAGTCTTCTGCTATTTTATAAAAGAAAATGTTTTAAATTTCACGCGATTTTAAACGTATGAAAAACTGGGTTGTTACATTCTCATTGGTTTCTTGACATTTCGAGGGTGACAACCTCTTCAGTCTTAGCCCAACATAATAGTGATCTACATGGTCTCTAATATAAAGTTTCATATAACGAAACTCCAATACTGGTCTGATAGCTATTGTTATATACAAACTCTACCAAAGTCAAGTGATTCATCCAACTATCACCGAAATTTAAAATGCAAGATTTTAACATATTCTTGAGAATCTGAATCGTACACTCAGACTGACCATCTGTCTGAGGATAATGTGTTGTACTCAAATTTGACTCAATGTCCAAGGCTCTCTGATGGGGTCTCTAAAATTTTGATGTGAACCTTATATCTCTATCCAAGACAATACTAGAGGAAATACCATGAAGGCGAATGATGCTCTCGATATATAGCTTACTCAGCTTTGTTAAAGAAAAATCCATTCTACTTGGAACAAATTCTGAAGATTTTGTTAATCTATCAACAATTACCCAAACAACATCAAATTTTTGTACCATCTTTGGCATGCCAGTCACAAAATCCATGGTGATTTTATCCCACTTCCACTCAGGAATAGGCAGAGGCTACAACAACTCAACTAGTCTTTGATGTTTAACCTTAATCTATTTACAAGTTAAACAACGAGATACATATTCGGGTATATCCCATTTCATTCTAACCCACCAATACTGATGTTTCAAGTTATGATACATTTTAGTGTTATCAGGATGAATAGAAAATCAGATTTGTGGCCTTCTGGTAAGACTGGCTGCCTCATATCCAAATCACTAGAGACCACAACTCCACTCTTGAAAAATAAAAATCTATATGAGCTGATTTCTCAATCGTCAAACTAATCACCAGCTCGAATTTTCTAAAGTCTCTCTTTTAACTCATTATCAAACTTCTGCATATCTTTAACACACTGTAGAAGTGTAAGGGTCACTACCAAAGGAAATACTTGAATTGTTTGACCATCCTCCTGGTATTGTACCTCGTAATCTCCAATAGTCAAACATTTCTTCTAATCATCCAACACAAGAAGAGAAAGAGGCCCTTTAGGTAATGACTCAAAGCATTAACCATAACATTGGGCTTTCTGAGATGATATTCCAAAAGAAAAATCATAATGCTCCATCTATTCCATCCATCATCGTTGTTAGAAATTTAAACTCTTATGGTCTGAAAATATCTCAAACTTTTCTCCGTATAAACAACTTCACCAAACCTGTAAAGCAAATATAATAGCTGCAAACTTCAGGTCGTGAGTAGGGTCATTTCACTTATATGTCTTTAACTGTTGAGATGCATAAGTTATCACTTTGTTCTACTGCATCAGAACACAACTCAATCCAACTCTAATGCATCTATGTATATACTGCATAAAGAAAACTTTTGGTAGGTACTGCCAAAACTAGTGTAGCAGCCAATGTCTACTTACGCTCCTCAAAAGCTATTTGTCATTTAATTTTATGCCCTTTCTGATCAACTGTGTTAGCACATACCAATAGAACAAAAGTTTTGCATGTATCAGCGATAATAGCCAACCAAATTCAAGAAACTATGCACTTAGATGACATTATTGGGTGGCCTCCATTCTAATACAACCTAAACTTTTAGTTGGATCCACTAAGATGCCCTCTTAAGAAACAACATGGCATAGAAGTTTTACCTCAGTCATCCAAAAATTGTATTTTTCAACTGACGCTCATGCAACGTTTGCAAAACAATTTTTACATGTTCTATATGTTCATCTCAAGTCTTAGAATATATTAGAATGTCTTCAGTAAGCACCACCACGAACTAGTCAAGATAAGGTTGAAATATTCAATTCATCAAGTCCATAAATGCAGCAAGTGCATTAGTCAATCAGAACAGAAGAAAAAAAAAATCAAAGCGTTCACATCGAGTTTGAAAGGCCTTCTTAGGAATGTCTTCCTCACAAATCTTTAACTGGTGGTAGCCAAATCTCAAATCTATTTTTGAGAAATATATAGATCCTCCTAGTTGATCAAACAAGTCATCAGTCCTTGAAAACAAATATTTCTTCTTGATGGTCACATGATTCAACTTCTGATAATCAATGCACAAATGAAGCAAATCATTCTGCTTCTTTTCAAATAAGACTGGTGCAACTCACGATGAAATACTATTATGAATAAACTCATTTGCAATAAATCATCAAACTGAGTTCTTAATTTATTAAATTCAGCTAGAGCCATGAGATATTAAGCAATCCAAACTAGAGCAGTGTCAAGCGCCAAATGGATGCAAAACTCAATCTCACGATCAGGTGGTAACCTAGGTAGATCCTAAAAAAAAACATCACGAAAGTCAAAAACCATTAATAACTCATAATCGTGTCTGACCGTAAAAAAGACACCACTTATAGCAAAAACACTATCAGGAAGTTTTAATCTCTTTTGACCACGCGACACACTCATAAAAAAGGATTTAAGAGAAACTTGCGGGCATTACACGGATGCATCAGAACGTGTAAGTGTTCCATTCATCTGGTGACAATCACTTTTAGCCTTATACTGGCTTAACCAATCCATACTTAAGATTACATCAAACTAATCTATAAGTATAACTATGAGATCAACTGATAGTTTGTGCTCACCGACATTAAGAGTAACAAGCCAAACTACTAGACACGTCTCATAACTCTTATTCATGGTGGTACTCAAAATCAGCGGATTTCATTTTTTTTTTATGGTCACACTCATAACACAAACAAAAGATGCAGAAACAAATGAATGGGTAGCACTAGTGTTAAATATTCCATGAACCATAGTATTTAATAAAGGAATCGTACCATCAATGATGCCCTGGTCAGTCTGATCAAGAGGCTCAAATCCTATAACTGCATAAGCTTGACAAGTCATCTTCTTCTTTCTTTTCCTGTTTGGCACCAAATCCACCCCTCGATGAATTGGGAGCAGCACTAGCCATCTGATTAGTAGATCTTGCAGGAGTGGTACTAGATGCAAAGCTTTGATAGTATCCAATAGACCTCTGGAAGTCGGTAACAATAGGTTGACTGTCACATCTTGTTACTTAAAGGGAATTTTCTTACATTTTTTTTAAATATGATAAAACGTGCTTTTGAAAACTATTTATACAGCAAAAGACTTTTCTCTGGTTAAATGAAATGCGTCACATTCAGCGATAGTTCAAATAGATACAAAAGTTAAATTTTGACATAAAACCTTAGTTCACAAACAAGTTCACTAAATCTTAAAAGTTTATTACATTAAGATCCATTTTTTGTGAGTCACCCATGGGTCAAAATCGCCAAACAATGCCAAGGACTCATCCATGAAAACATCCCACCAAATACATCTATTACTTAGATGAATATCCTAACCTACATCATAAGATTCAACTATAACTCTAACGCTCAGTAAGTATTGCATGAATGATATGAGTATGGTATGCAACTCATAAAACATGTGGTTTTCAATTTTTTCACTTCGCTTCAATACATTCTTTAGTTCATTTCATTTCTTTACACTTTTTGTTCATCATTGTGGAGTAACAATCTAGGGGAGAGTGGGAAACATTTGGTTCAACTTTTGGGACAACACGAACTCGAACCATGGAGAGAGTAGGCACAACTATTGGAAACACACTAATTATGTCTCGTGAACTTTAAGGAGACAGACTCAATTCCATAAGACCTTCGTTAGTTGTCATGCACTCAATGTGGCACAACCTGGTGAACTTCAGTCAAGCTCCTATATTATTAGGGGCTTATCCCTTATAGGTCCAACCTTTGGGATCACCTATCGTCAAACCCCTACCCACACAAAGTTTCTTTATGTATGTTCATTTCCATTTCTATCTTTCTTACATGAAAACATATGCATATAATCATCTTGGTCATCTCTCAAGAAACATGATGGATGTGGAATGCTTACATGCATGCTCATAACATTCATTCATAGATCATTCAAATGTTACATGTATCACAACTTCATCAACATTATCATTATAAACAACACAGCATACCTACAATCAATAACCACACATGTAATTCTATGTCACAATAAATGTATAATACAACATATCTTTGATCATTAACAACACATGTCTATATCTACATCACGACATAACATCAAACAATATCATCATGAATATGACAACATATCATCGATCAACAATGTCATAACTGACATAGCATGTTATCAATTAACAATATCACAAACATTCTAGCATATCCTCAATCAACATTATCACAGTTGACATAACATGTTATCAATCAACAATATCACAAATTTTCTAGCATATCCTTAGTCAACATTATCGTAGTTAACAGAGCATACTAACAACAACAAAGATCCACCTAACATCTTGTGATGTAGGCCCAAAGGCCAAACACATACAACATTACTTAACTCGAGGTCTTAGCACAGTTTTATTAGTCAATTCAATTCTTATTGATTTGATAACCTCTAGAAATTAGAGAGGAAACGGCCCTCCTTCGTGGTCTGCACAACACCAAAAATGAGGGTGTGCAATTAGGGTTTGCTAACTTAATGTTTGAAGTGAGAGGAAGTCCTTGAGGTGTCACAAGTTAATTGGAGTGAGTTATCATCTTGGCTAAGATGTCACCACCCCCCAACATGCACAAAATCAGACCCTATATATTCATAATTATTTTGATTGTTGATTTTTACACTTCATCTACTAAAAATCAGCAACCTTTCATCTTCCAGACAACCGCACCTAACTCGCGAACACCTGCTCCCCAAAATTTTGAAGGATATTTTATCATTCAGACGCCCACTCTTGAGAGGAATTAAAGTTTGTATGTTCTCAATTCGTGATCGCTTGCACTTATCCTGCGGTCACCCGCACCTCTCCTTTTCTTCTAAAGAGTCTACAATCTAGACTCCCACTCCCAAGAAGAGTTAAAGTTTTGACGTCCACTCAAAGACCAGACATCCGCCCTTATTCGAAGGGCATCTGTAGCTCGATTTACCCTTCCATTTTCTATACCAAACCTTCCCAACTTATACAACTCACTTAATAACAACTAAATCCATTAACATTATCTTCTTATAGCATATAACCACAATAACATGAACATCAATTCAAAAAATGACATGCTTCTATAATATAATACTTAAAGCGGGCAAATATATACTAAAGTTTTCAAGTGTTACATTCCACCCCCATTATTTAAATTTTTTTTCCCAAAATTTGCTTATCGAATAGTTTTGGATATTTGCTCTTCATATACTCTCTCTCTCTCTCTCACTCCCAAGTTGTTTCTTCAATGGTGTGATTACGCCATAACACTTTTATCAATGGGACTAACCTATTTGTGAGCTCCTTTACCTTTGAATCCAGGATTTGTACTGGGTGTTCTTCATTGCTTACGGTTAGTTGGATTTCAATCTTCTCAGTCTCCACAACCTTAGAGGGATCTTCTATGTTCTTCTTCAGCATGGACATATGAAAGACATCGTAAATTCCCTACATTAGTTGGCAGAGTTTGTAAACCGTCTTTCATACCTTCTACACATCAGTAAAATGACCAATACATATTGGACTAAGCTTTTCTTTTTTACCAAATCTCATCACACCCTTAAACGGTGAAATCTTCAAACATACCATATTACCTTTCTCAAATTCCAACTCCCTTCTCCTACAATCTACATACCTCTTTTGTCTAGTTTGGGTAGTTAGCATTCTCTATTGTACAATCTCAATAGAATCCACAATATGTTGTCAGATTTCTAGACCGATCAACTTAGCTTCGCCAACTTCATCCTAATATAACAGAGATCTACACTTCCTTCCATATAGCGACTCATACAGTATCATACCAATAGTAGACTAATAGCTATTGTTATATGCAAATAAGACCAATGATAACTTTGTGGCAGTCCACTTTGTGAAGGCAAGAACGACCTAAGATTCTGTTGATTGTGAGAACCCATCTCATACTAGTGAGGGTGCACAATCCCACATTGCTTGGTAGAGTAAAAGGTGAAAGGTTTATAAGTAAAGTTATCCTCCCTACCTCATATAACACATTTTGGGCTAACCCCAAGAATAAACCATGTGTGTTTCAGCAAAAAGAAAACAATATTGTACTTGGATGTAATATCAAGAAAAATGTCTATGCATTCAATATAAAGGATTATATGTATCATATGTTTTGATAAATGGAATGTGTTTAATATAGTGAATTATGAATTGATTATGTTCGGAATCATATTGTGTGACGTATATTCGGAGAACTTTGTCTTTGGCATAAGGAGGAGTGGAATTTGAAGGGTTACATGACTTTTGAAGAACGAACCGGTCGATCACAGTGAGGACTGAATGACCAATTGTACATAGGAATGAAAATTTGAAGCTTCTAGATGAATATATGGTCGATCAATGTTTTAGTTGTCGTTCAGTTTAAATATAGATTAGAAAATAAGGATTTTGGGTGGTCGATCAATGAACTACCATTTTTGTACAAATTGTAATATTGGGAGATTAAGGTCGTTCGCTGATAGACCGTTGTCTATACAGATTATAAGTCTACAAATTCTGGTCGATCGACTAATGAATTGCAGTCGATCAGCGTATATAGAGATTGTAAAGTTGAGAATAGCGGTCGATCATCTGGAAGAAAGTGAACATCTAGTATTTTGAAGGAAAAACAGAGTTTAGCTAGTCGATCTCTTACCTCCTTTTTGCCATCCTTGATATTTCTAAGTCCCAAAATGATACATATTCAATATATGAACTTAGATAAACATGTTAGCATAACTTAATACCCGTATTGAGGGTATTTCCAATTAATATAAATAGAAATATAATTATTAAGCATTTAAGCCCAAACAATCAATAAAAAACTTATAATTATAATCAAAACATTCATCATCAAAATAATTAAGCCTAACAATATTTAGGCTAACAATAATAAGCCCATTAGTCTAGTAATGCAGGGACCTGGACAATGGTCGCGAGATCGTTATGTGCTAGAATCTTGACAAAGATTACGAGGTCATCATCTACAGAGACTTCAACAATGGTCGTGAGGTTATTGTGGATAATGAATATGACAGCTAACAAAGGTCTCAATTGAAGTTAGGACTATCTCCCGAAGGTGTGACACGTATATGGTGTGTCTCCCATAGTTGTATCTACTCTCCCAAATAAGAAAAGAACAAAATAAAGAAACAAAAGAAAAGAATGAAAAGAAAAGAAAGAAAGAGTGAAAGACTGAAAGATTGAAAACTCATGTTTTTACGAATTGCATCTCATGCTCATGATTTTATATGCATCTTTTACTGAGCTCTAGGCTCATAGATGAACTTTGTGATGATGAGACATATGATGAGGAAATACGAGACAGATGTAGTTAAAGGAGTACTCTCATGGGTGAGGTTGCGACATTGTTTAAGTGATATTGCCTCATGGGTAAAGATTTGAGAAAACCCAATTAAAAAAGAAAAACTTTTATTTAATTATATTTTTAAATGTGTGGATTTAAGTTTAAATATTTTCTTACAAGGATTTATTCTTATTTTATGTTAGGCTTTAAGTACGTTTGAATTTTTAAGACTTTCGCTGTCATATTTGAAAGGTACTATTTAGTCCTTATTTTCAAAGATATAAAAGCGATTTGAAAGAAAAAAAAATGACATGAAAAACGATTTAAGCTGCAAGGCATTATAGTTTAAATTCATCAAAGATTATAACTGCAAGATCAAGTACCTAATGGACTACGAGGTCCAATCACAAGAGCTAGAGCCTAAAGACTCATCAACACCTACCTTTTCTAATTATTTTCAAGGTAGCTCAATAATGGGCCAAGTGGAGCAACCACCAACCCGTGAAGACCAAGGGAAGCCCACACATGTTTTACTATGGAAATGAGCCCAAAAATTCAAGCTTAAGGAGCAAGAAAGATTAAGGCAAGAAGAGATATGAAAACCATCCCAAGTGGACAAGCAATACGACAAAAGGAAAGCCAAAGAATGCATTGAAAAGGAAACCATCCAAGTGGCCAAAACTTGAAGAGAAAGTAGCCACTAAAATCCATCAAAACTTGGAGGAAAAGAAAGCAAGAATTAACTAAGTAGTCTACTTTAGTAAGTTGCCAAAACCTAGGTTTACTAATCAGCAAGTATATGGCCAAATATTAGCTTGTTTCCGTTCTAGTTATTTCCTATTCTATAGTTTATAATTGGCTATATAAAACCACTTAGTGTAAGTGTTTAAGACAAGTGAATTTGAATATTAAAAGCTTTTGCTTTGTCTCTCGATATTGGAGTGATTCCTCTTTCCCCCTTTGGTGTGTTCTAGACAAAGATCTTGTGGTGTGATATTAAAAATTGAGGTTATTTTATGAGTTTAGTAACCTTTCTTATAGGCATCTAGGTTCTTGTTCCTTGGAGGAAGAACATGTCAAGTGATGTTCAACTTTCAAGAGAGTTGTATTGGTGGAGTTTTCCATACGAAGATCCAAGTTGTGATTTCATGTATTTTCGGCCAATCCAATTCATCTGTGCATATTTTCAAATCCATGGCGATTTTCAATCATATCTTTGGAGGAGTTATTCATAATTTATCAGAGTGGTTGATGTCCAAATTTTGTAAAAAAAGTTATAAATTCCGTGAGATATTGATTTCCAAAGTCGGAGTTTCCTAAAGTAGTTTTACGACAAAGTATAGAAAGTTTTCTGCCAACTGGTCAATCTCCCCTCCTTTAGCTGATCGACCGCTTTTGGCCTTCAAATTTGTGGAAGATCGAATCTCTATAGATTGTGGTCATTCTCCATACCAGCTGATCGACCGCCCTATATAGTTTGAGAAGCCACCAGTTGTTCTCCTTCAATCGACAATCAACTGTAGGTTAAGTCTTTTCCCTTATCTCCTTTTGTTGGCGCATCAGTACCACCCTGGGAAAGCGAACGTGGTAGCGGATGCATTGAGTAGGGAGTCAGAGTCAATGCATTCTGTGGTTGGAAATGATTTCCACACAAATGGCATCTACACTAGCAGCCACGACTTTGAGGCCTACACTACTAGAGATAGGAAACTAAAAAGGAGGATTTAAAGTGCATAAGTCTTAAATCGGGTGATATCTCATATATGCATTCAGATCTCACTATTTCTGAAAATGGCAAAATAAAAATTTAAAAGCAATTAGTATGTTCCCAAAGATATGAAAGTACAATGGGAAATATTGTTCGAGGCACTCTCATTTACAATTTAGTACACCCTGGATGCACTAAAATGCATAGAGATTTGAAACAATACTATTGGTGGTCTAATCTTAAAGAGGATGTTGCAAAATATGTAGAGACATGGTTGGTTTGCTAGCAAGTTAAGGCAGAACATCAAAGGTCAATAGGAGTCTTGCAATCTTTACCTATACCTGAATGGAAGTGGGAGCAAATTACGTTGGATTTCATGGTACGTCTACCAAGAATAGTGAAAAGGCATGATGCTCTTTCAGTGAATGTCAACAAACTAATGAATTCAGTCCACTTTTTACTAGTAAAGACAACCTACTCAATGAATTAGTATGGATAATTGTTCATTCAAGAAATAGTTTGATTGCATGGGATTACAATATCAATTATATCAGATTGTGATTCTAGATTTCTTCAGTCTTTTAAAAGAGTTTACATAAAGCTATGTGAACTAAGTTAACGTTCAACACAACTTTTCACCCTCAGACAGATTGGAAAACTGAAATGATGATTTAGATATTAGAAAATATGTTACGAGCCTGTGTGTTGGAATTTCAAGTTAGTTGGAGTAGAAAGTTTGTGGAGTCCCTAGACCTCCTAGTACAATATTGTCCACTTTGGGCCGAAGACCACATGGTTTTATTCTTGGGGTTAGCCAAAAATGTGTTATACTAGGTAGGGAGGAGAACTCTACTTATAAACCATTCACCTTTCACTATCTCAATCGATGTGGGATTGTGCACCCCCACTGGTATGGTTTGGGCCCTCACAATCAACAGAAGCTTGGGTCATCCTTGCTTCATGCCTTCACAGAGCGAACTGCCATAATCACTCCCCCTTGGCGGCTCGACGTCATCATTGGCCACACTATCAGTTGGGATTTGGCTCTGATACCATTTATGGAGTCCCAAAACCTCCTATGTCACGGCTCGTTTTTCATTTATCTTTTAATTCATTATTCATCATTTGTATGTATATATATATATATACATATATACATATATATATATATATATAGACATATATACATATACATATATATATATACATAGATATATATATATACATATCTATATATATATATGTGTGTATATATATGTATGTATAAATTAAACGTGTGAAGGGAAAAGAGAGCAAAAGCGGAAGCAATTAACATTTCCAAAAGACACTTTGGTGATTCAATTTAATTTCAATTCATTTCAGAAAAGAACCTAGCTTTTTGTCCTTCAATTTAATTTCACTTAACAGTCCAGACGTTGGAGATTATTAGTCCAAGAGAAAAGATACATCTATGGTCCATGTTGGGCTAAATTGTCACTCAATCCCGGCGAGGGATGAGATACATCATTTCGTAGTTTTCCCAAATAGAACCATTACTAATCCCCCTTACCTCCAATATCTATTTACGTTTATTTAGTCCATTTCAATTGCATTACAATGCATATGTATGTCAACATTATCATACCATACTCAAATCATGATACATGGCATGCATGCATTTCAATCAACATTAAAACTTAAGTGCATTAGATTCTTATCACATTAATATAATTCGCGTTATGAAAGGAATACATCTGCAGCATTATCATCATCAAAATATCAATCTATCAAAGCAATAAAACAATTAACAATGGAAAACAATACATCCTAAATCTTGTGATGTGGACCACCATTGGTCAAACACATGCATATTATTTACCTTGTTCCTTGTAGACTTTCACACTTGAAGTTCCTTCTTGCACAACAGTACCTTCATAGTTAATACACATCCATAAAAATCCAAGATAGGACCAATATCTTGTAACTATGCGTTTTAGGGTTTTTCCCCTGATTTTTACCTATTTTTGATCAATCATAACTTCCACAATACCTAACAAAATTCTATAATTCCAAAACCTACATCTCTCTTAAGATGTTCTTAATAACATATCCAAATAGCTTAACTCATAAATTTTGGGAAGGCAGTCAATAACTATCAAACACCTAATATACTCGATTTAACTCTTTTTACCCATTTTCTTCCTGCATCTTTCTATCATGCTTCCATAAACTCATAAAAATTCTTAACAAAACTATAGAGGATCTTCACATACCTTAGCATTCGAAGAAAGAAGAGGAGAGAACTCAGGAGATACTTTGAGAGAAAAACCTTCTTTACTTTTAGAAAGCTTAAGTGTTTAGCCTAAGTGCTTTGTGTTTTTATTCTTCCCCACTCTAAGCTAGAGGTGTAGTTTATTAAACGTACCTCAAGGACTCCCACCTCTATTGGCTCCAATTATAACATGACATTCCATTAGAAGTCAAGGGACCTTTGGTATTCTCATCGATCACTACCCCTCAAATGATCGACCGCAGAGGAAGCATTCGTGCAGCCGAGATTTGGTCGACCGATTTTCAATACAAATTGCTTCTCAAATCTGCGGTCAACAAAACAGTCAAGCATGAAGAAGATGGTTGACCACAACATATTACAGATTGCCTCTCATATTTGCGGTCGAGTTTACAGTCGAGAAAGAAGAAAATGGTCGAACAAAAAATGTTGGACAACGCAACGGCTAGTTTTTAACGGTCAGATGCAGTCGACCAAAAAGGATTTGGTCGACCAATTTCTCAGTGTCTATAAATATAAGACACTTTGAGGCTCATTGTAACAAACTTGGAATTGAGGTGAAGCACGGCCAATTTTTATACTCAATTCCAAATAGTTAATTGAGCCTCAAACCTAACTCTCTTCGTACCTAAACTTGAGTGTTGTATTTGGGAGAGTTAGGATTTAGTTTGTAACTTTCATTTTCGCATTCTACTCAAATAAAAAGGATGACACCCTACGAATTAGTCAAGCGAAGGGTGATGCTCTGCGAATTAATCGAGTAAAGGGTGACACCCTATGAAGAGTCAACTATAAAAGGTTTGTTTGACACTCGTGAAGTCAAACATCGCCAATCGGGGAAATTGGGGGATTAAGGATCTCCAAGTGGAAAGCTTGGAGCGCAGATATAGGCCGGGGTTGCAGAACCGCATGAACAACATTGTTTGCGCTCTCTATCCCTTAAACTCTTTATTCTTGTTATTATTTGTATACTTTATATATGATAAATCACTTAAGGTTTAGAAAAATAATAATCGCATGAAAAAATTTAGAACACTTAATTCACCCCTCCTCCCCTCTATAGGTGTGCACGGATCCTAACACTTATCCCCCATAGGTCCAACTTTTGTGACAACCTGTCATCAACCCCTTGTATCTTCTTTATATATGTTTGTATCTATTTCAATCTTTCTTACATAAAAGCATATGCATGAAAATCATGTCGGTTCTTAAAATAAATATGTTTTCTTGATGCATGTAATGCATGCGACCATGTCATATGAATTGTAAAATACAATCATTAGTTCAGTTTACTATCACATGCAAAAAAAAATAACCACATGTCTCCAAAGTCACACACTATTAAAAGAAAATAAAGGAAACAATCAAAATAGTAACACATACTCGATTAACGTCATCATAAACTAAGCAATACACATCCTTGATCAACGTTTAATATCACTTACGTAATCTTATAGTCAACATACTTTAAACATAAAATTAACATCAAATAACACATCCTCAATCCACTACCATAGGGCATAAGAAGCAAGACAATCATCATAACAATAAAACACCCTATAACTTTGTGATGCAGGCCAGAGGTTCAAACGCACGTAAACATCACTTACCTGGGATTCTTAGGGAAGTATGTTTACTCACAATCCGATCTAACCTTCGCTCTAATTTGTTTCCAAGATGCTTATTTTCCTTCAAATAAATAAAGATTGAGTTAATAAAAATGATAGAAATTTATCAACTACACTACTTCAAAAACTAAGTTTCAGCTCCCACGATTCTCGTCATTGTTTTGTTCATAATCGTAGTTAATCTTATAAAGGATGAAATAATCTAAATTACGAAGCCCTAATTTTTCGTAGACGTACCTTTAGAGAGGTTGAGAGAAAGAATGAAAACTCTCACGGCTCCTAATGCACGAATGATTAGGATTTCATTCCAACCTTCCTTTTTTAGTGGTCCAAATATATATTCACAATCTGAAAATATATTCGAAAGCTAAAAATATATTCACTGTTCAAAAATTCTGCGAGAAATCATTTTCTAAAGTGTCTCGTATAGTTGCCGCGAACACGTGTGCTTTCATCACAGATGTGTGTGTTTTTGCTACAAATATCCACATTATCCACCTATCTCCATCCGCCACCCTCACATATCAACCTTACTTCTGCGGACACAAATGCTTCCACAGACACCAATGCTTCTATTGTGGATATCCGTTCACATTTTCCGCTAATAAAAATCTATCACGATCACATATCTTTTGGCAGCCAAACCTCAACCCATGGTTTCCACGTCATTTGAGGACACCAATGCTTCCGTTGTGGATATCTACTTGCCTTGTCCTCCAATAACAATCTGTCACGTCCATATATCTTTCTACGGACAAAGCACATTCAACTAATTCCACCTCATCTGCGGACACCAACGTTTCTGCTATGGATATCTGCTAACATTGTCCACTAATCACAATCTACCACATTTACATTTTACGACCAAACCTCATTACGCGGATTCTACCTCACAATTGTGGACACCAATGCTTTCACTACAGATATCTTCTTAGCTTGTTCGCCAATCAAAATCTACCAATTTTACATATCTTTTCGCAAACAAACCTAATTCCGTGGATTCCACCGCTTCCGCTACGAATACCCACTCACTTTGTCTGCCAATAAAATTTGCCACATTTACATACCTTTCCACAGACATACCTGTGGTATCCCGCCCTGTGAAGGGCAGGATGGCCTATGTGAGGATCTGACCCATATCAGTAGGGGCGCATAATCCCACATTACTTGGGAGAGTGGAAAATGCATAGTTTATAAGTTGGGTTCCCCTCCCTACTTAGTACAATGTGTTTTGGGCTAGCCCTAAGAACAAAATCGTGTGGGCTTCTGCCCAAAGCTGACAATATTGTACTGGGAGCATTATGGGATGTTACAAAACCTCATTCCACAGATTTCACCTCACATCCACGAATGTCAATACTTTGGCCATAGATATCTGGTAACATTTTTCACTAATCACAATTTGCCATATTTACATTTTGCAAACAAACCTCATTTCACAGATTCCATATCACATCCATGGATACTAACACTTCTGTGGAACTAACACTTCTGTGAAACTAATGCTTCAGCTGCGGATAATTGCTAACATTGTCTGCCAACATAATCCACCACGACCTTTTTGCATATTTTACTTCACATTTGCAAACACCAACGCTTTTGTTGCAGATATCCACTCATTTTGCAAACAACACTCATGCACGGCCACATGTCCTTGCTAAACCAAGTATTCATGGACACCAACACTTTCGCTGTAGACACCAACACTACCGCTCTAGATACAAACACTATCACTGACACGTCATCCTAAGGATACTAACTCTCCTGTAGACACATTCTCTTTCGCGAACATGTCATCACACAGACACTTTCCTTTTCGCAAATACTCTTCATTCCACAACTTGACCTTCTACTTTCCACGCCAGCCTTTCACTATCCAAAACATTCTTAATAAAATATTCATTCCATATTTTCATTAAAAGATACCGTTCATTACGTGAATATATAAATTTTCAATTTTCATAAAAAAAACTTAGACCTTTGCCACAAGAACGTAAATTTCAATTGCAACATTCATTACTCCTTTAAATTAAAAAAATAACATTACACAAGAAATTATTCCTAAATTTTTTTTTGAGTGTTACATTCCCCCCC
>CM039479.1:11879884-12161839 GCA_022433065.1 Begonia loranthoides | reverse complement strand
CCCCTATTAATTAAATTTTGTCCCCAAAATTTATATCAAGAAATAGTTCTAGATACTTTACTTCCATCTCTTGTTGACTTTCCTAAGTCGCCTCTTTTGATGAGTGATTTTGCCATAACAATTTTACTAACAGAATTCGTTTATGTCAAACTTCCTTGACCTTAAAGTTAAAAATCCGCACTGACCTATCCTCGTAACTCAATGTTGGTTAGACTTCGATATCCTCTTGCATCATAACTTGAGAGGGGTCATGAACGCACTTCCCTAACATTGACACGTGGAAGATGTTGTCACCTCCTACCATTGACGATGGTAACTCTAGCTTATAGACCGTCATTCTTATTTTTCCACAATAGGAAAAGATCTAGCATACTTTAGACAAAACTTCCCTTTTTTATCGAATCTCATGATTCCTTTAAAAGGAAAAATGTTCAAGAACACCACATGGCCTTGTTTGAATTTCAACCACAGCTCATTCCCTTATTCCAGTCATCATAATAAATACTGTATTTTCCACCTTCTTACGGTAATGCCAAATAAAAGTTATATTTCACTTCAACTTCAAGTCTTGGAATCTATGTACTTCACCATTATTCTTTGGTTATGACCAATCAAAGACTGCTTAAATTTTAGTTGGGCCCATAACAACATCGTCCTTAGACATAACATGACCCAAAAAGTTGGCTCAATGTAAGTTGAGTATTCATTTATCGTTTGAGCATAATTTATGATAACAAAGGTACCGTCCAATAACTTTTATAATTCCTCAACAACATCCACTCTTTGGTAGTCGTTGTGTTTTAATAGCAAAAATAATTAGCAGTTTACGTTTGTTCTTACTGTCATGAAAAATGTATTCTTCACCATGTGGCCACTAGAAATAAACTGCCTTTTCCCTACAATTTATATTTGCAAAATGTTGAAACAACCAATCTATGCCGAGAATAGCAATGCATCCCTTCATATCAATCACAATGAGATCGACAAGCAATAATTGATTGTTCAGGGAAATAACACACTCTTTCAAGATACCGCACACTTCTAGACATTCTCCAGATGTTAACATTACTCTATAGGCACACTCGAATAGTCCAGATAAACAATTAAATCTAGAATAGAATGTGGATGCCACAAACAAGTGTGTAGCTCTAGAATCAAACAAAGTATAAGCAGCAATGCCATTAATATTGTAATACCCTGATAATATTTCCCTGTGTAGGCAACGTAATTATTTTTTGAGTAATTAATATATTATGTTGTGGAGCGATATATTGTTGATTAATGTCGTATAAATATGAAAAAATATTAAGGATTGATTAAAGTGTAAAGTTTTGTTCGAAAAATGTGCATTTGGGGTTTTCGGACGCACGCAGACAATATGAGGACTAGGGATTTCATCCAAAAATGCATTTCCTATCGTCCCTCGCATTTTGGGATAAGGCGGGGATGATACCTCGCATTCAAAATTGCTCCTCCATCTGTAATGTGAGTTTTCGGACGAATGCAGACGAACACGGACGATGGCAGATGAGGGGAGTTTGAATCTGTCCAATTTCTTGGACTTTTCAAACGCATGCAGATGAGGCGCAAATGCCTTCCTTCAACTGAAATGACAATTCTGAAGGAGAAAAATATGGACCAAACTGGTTTGGTTCGGCTCTGTCGGAAAATTCTAGGATGGCCGGTTTTTAGTTAAAGGAGGAAAAAGAAATGAAAGATTAGTTGAAATTAGAAATTAAGAGAGTGATTAGTTAAGGATTAAAATGGCATTAGAAATTAAGTGGAATTAAAAAAAAAGATAGAAATTAAGTGAGGAGGAAGTAAACCGGTTCACCCCTTGAATCGGTTTGGCTGATGACAAAAAGAATGGCCTCGGGCCATTCTAGAGAAGAGATTCAGGGAGAGAACGAACTTGAGAAGAGGGAGAAAGCCAAGAGGCGAGGGAGAAGGGACGAAGACGAGGGTGGCAAGGGAGCTCATGCTCAGGCTTGGCCAGAGGCTCTTTTGCGGTGGGCGACGACATCCAATGGGCATCGCTATTCACGACTATGAAATTGGTGTGCCGCGGCTTACAGGGATGATTAGAGCTGCGAATCGTCGGGCTATGGTGAGTCGGTTGTTTCTATTGGTGTTTCCTTTCTCTCCTTGGCATCCTAATTGCTCGGCATTTCATGGAATGGTCGTGAGTTACTCTGGCTAAGGATCGGTAAGTGCTAGGAGAGGGCAGCTCGCGAGGAAGGACTGGAGTTGCTTACGGTTCGGTCTGAACCGATCCACCCGTGGTTGGTTCTTGCCTAAAGAGTTAGACAATCGAACGTACGTGAGGAATGGTAGGGCAAAGGCAGGGCATGGCTGGGACACCCACGGGTGTCCATGGCAGAGGCGAGATAAGGGGCCTCTTTGGCGAAATTGAAAGGCAGAAGGATTTCAATGAGAGGGAAGGCTAGAGGTGAGCTCTCAAGTGAGCTGAGCTAGGAGAGAAAATAGAGTCACAGAGAGAGCTTCTGGAGAAAAGAAGAACGAGAAAATAGAAGGACAGAGTGTGAGGGATGAGCCGAAGGGAGTCTAGTGATTGCTGGTGCTTCGGGTTTGCTCTTGTCTTTAGGTAAGGAAGTTGTCCGTTTAGGTTAAGTTTCACGTTATTAATTGTTTGTGTAAAGAAAATATGCTCTAATAAATGGGTTGGAATTGATGTTTTTGTTCACTGTGACGATGGATGGTCTGTGCATTTAAGATAGTTTATATGCAACTGTTGGATGATAAAATTGTATACATATTTGTATGTTGGGTGGTGTTTCCTTTCTTGTGGATTGAGAATTTTGTACATATATTGATCCTGCCTCAATGATTTGGAAATTTCATATTTGATTCTAGAAGTGGAAATCTATTTTAGATTGGTTATAATATATTAGTTTTTAAAAGGTTGTTAAATATGCATAAGAATTTGTAAGGATTAAGTTGGAATATGATAACTCTTTGGATGATGATAAGTCTGGATGTTGGTTGAATCTGGTTGAGGAAAATATTGGATGTATGCTTTCTATTTCCTTGGAATGTATAATCTGCTGATAGTTCAAGTTGGGATAGGTTATGTTCCGTTTAGGTGTCAAAAAGGGGTTCCTAGAATTAGTATATAAATTAGAATATGAAAAGACAATGAAATTAATAAGTTGGAAATGTTTTTAATTGTGAAGGTATCGAAAAAGAGAAGAAGGATAATGATTAAGTGCTAATGCGCAATAAACTTCGAGGTAAGAAATTGAGTAAAGTCATTGGCCAGTGGAGGCCCTACACCATTAGCAGTGTCTTTCCTTTAATTGTTTAGTTTTGTTACTACTATACTACCATATTATTCCGATGTTGTTCGCACGTTATTAATTTAATCTCTAAGCATATTTAGGACGTTAGCATTTCGTTATTGTTTTCCCTTAAATTGCAAAGCATACCTTTACCATTATTGCTTTCTTTAAATTGTCAAGCATGCCTATGTTATTATTGTTTTCCCTTAAATTGCAAGCATGCCTATACTGTTATTGTTTTCTTTAAATTTCCAAGCATGCCTATGTTATTATTGTTTCCTTTAAATTGCAAAGTATGTCTCTATTGTTATTGCTTCCTTTAAATTACCGAGCATGCCTATATAGTATGTTGTAGACTTTCCATATCTCATACTTGTATATTGTTGCAATTACTGCTTCTCATTGACATGCATCATGATAATGTTTCTCATTGACATGCATCGTGATAATAGAAGGAAGTAGGAAGTGTCACCTCTAGGGTGCTACTCATATGTATTATGTGAGGAAAATGGATAAATGAAATGAATGAAAGGAAATAGGGAGTTGGGGGACGGACGGGTAGTTCGGATTTAATCAGGAAGTCTAGTCTTACGCTTCTCCCTTGTCGGGAACGGAACTAGCTACCCTAGGTGGTTAGAAGCTGACCAAGACTATTCCCTCCCACTCGGGTTCCACCAATCTCCCGCTCGACGTATGAGTTCTTAATGAAAGAATGAAACGTAAAGAAAAGCTTGGTTTGGGGCGGAACCTATTCCAAAAAGAATGTAAAAGAGGCATATTTCATACTGTATATCTCATTTCTTACTAGGCCTCAAGCTCACAGTTTGCTAATGGTGTAGGTACATGCACGAGAAAATGATAAACAGATCAAGGAGCAACTGATGAAGGATTTGTACGGGCGGGACTTGTGGCTGGCTAAGCTAAGGAAAGTAAAAGATATAAGAGTTTTATAAATATAAAATACTAGTTCACTTATTGTCTTTCAAAATGAATGATTTATGCTTCTCCTGTAAAATGAGAAAAATGGATTTTATAAATAAAGTCTTCCGCTGCTAATAAAGATATAAGTAACGAGTCTTAAGTAAGATGTTTTAACGATCGGTTTTTTCTAAAAGAACTTTGATTTCAATTGAAGGGTTTTAATGAAAATTCAGTTGTTTTATAATAGTTTTAAATTTAACGCATTTAAAAAAACATTAGGGTCGTCACAAATATATTTATTACCTGACACCACAGCAGGCTACTTGTCGCCATCATCCTCAACTAGAGAGAAGACCATTAGAACTACCTTCTTCTATTCCTTCATTAAATTCGAGCAATTTTTGGCTATGTATCACTAATGCAACCATGAAAAGCAAGGACCATTTAAGGATGCCTCCATACAAATGCACAGAAAGGCGGTGACCCTTTCCTTGCAAAACCTTATGAGCCAGAAAGGGAAATGTGACAGCGATCTAAAGATCCAACAGCGTCACCAAGGTTGTCGGCGAGCAAGGATAAAGCAACGACACAACCAATAACAAAAAATAAATAAATAAAGGTTGTCAACGAGTAAGGCTCTACGATGACACAATCTAAAGAATCAAAAAACAAGAATGGTTGCCAATGAGTAAGGCTCAGTGATCACACAACTCATGAAATCAAATGACAAATATACCCTCACCAAGTTTAGAGATTCGAAACATAAGGAGCGCGTCATCACCACTCTATTACAGGGATTTGAAACCTAAGAACAAGTCATTGATGCCCTACTATCCATTTTTGTAACGTGCAAACAAAAGTTCTTCACGCAATAGAAGATGAACTGGGATAGCCTTGTGATGCTTTGACATCAAAACCATCCAAAGCATCAAAAGAGTTCATCATCTAGCATATATAATAGAATAACACAATGATAAACCATGCACGCATAAAGTAAATATGTGAAACTTACTATCGAGTTGTTCCCATTAGGTTTTCCTATGTGGCAACCCACAAAAATAAGTTTTGAAAACCATGATGCAATGCAATACAATATAAAAATCACTACCTTGATGACGATATAAGCCTAGCCAACCAGCCACACATGCTATTGGAAACAACACCGAAACCGAGAACACTGTTAGAACCTAAAATCAAACTGACGTCAAAATCCTAACTAAATTGCTTAGGATAAATTATGAGTCTGAAACCAGACTTGAAGGACTAACAACAAAACTTTCCAACTCAACTGTAGGGATGATACCCTCACATAGAACTAAGAATCTAATTAACAGCAAAATGACAAACGACGAAAAGGTCCCAAGGAGGATCACTAATTCCAAAACTTCCAAAAATATAATTCATTGATTGATAGAGGCACAATAGCTGTTGACTAGGCACATCTACCGTCGACCAAAACAACACAATGGTCGCCAAGACACGGTTGAGGTCGACGAGGTATAGTTGCGATCACCAAGACATGGCTAAGGTCAATGCGATACAGTTGCAGTCAACTGAGGACCAGACAATAGTTGACGAGACATAACAAAGGTCGACCAAAATCACACAGCAGCCAAAGAGACGCAACTAGAGTCAACAAAACATGACTACGGTTAATCGGGACAACCTAGTGTCAACAAGACATGTCAGTGGTCAACAGAAACCACACATCATCGATAGGGAATGGTTGCAGTCACCCGAGACAAAGCAGCAATCAACGAAACTCAATTGTGGTCAAACAGATCCAAGCAGTGATCAAAAGACACAGCTGTGGTCGATCAGGCTAGGACCACACCCTTCTCCTAGGCCTATATCGAGACCTTTTTAACTATCAATATGATATGCAATATGAATAGCATACAACCCCTATCCTACTCTCAATAATGCAATGATGTTATAAATCAATGCAATGTCTATTTAATTTAAATGATGAAGTTGTTTAACAAGTACCGTATTAGCATATTGCTGAATGTCAATATGCAGATCATATACCATTATATGTAAAGTTACACACAACCATGAAACCTCACCATACGGCCCACTATGTCCAATAGGCGTGTCCAATAAACCTCGGAGAGCTAGGAACCCTCAACCCAAGAGGAACTCACAGTCACTCCCCTTCTATTTTTTCACATTATATACGTCACACAATACATACCCTAGTGTAGCATATTGGGTTCCTCTGTACCAATATTACTACCCAAATAATATTTTTGTACATATAAATATGTTCATGATACATGATTTGCCATCCTCTCACTATCCATACATTGAATGCATATAGTACATACTAATAATGCATGTGATATGAACCATGCAAATCTTGTTATTAAACATACACAAATGATGCATGATTTAGTGTCATACATCTATGTATTTATTATCACCCAAAAAGATTTAGGAGTTGGTTAAACAATTGGTTAAAAACCTAAGAAAATATTCTTAAATTTTAGGTGTCCGGTCGCCCACTCCCTCAGCCGTGGTTGTTTGTTCCCGTGTAATTTCATAACAAAACACGGTAAAACACATATTCCGGTCGACCAGTGTGGTCCACCGCAATTTACATAGATCTAACCCTCACATTTCGATCGACCACATTTGGTCATCTGGACCCTTTAAATATACATGTTCAGTCAACCGCACTAGAGACAAATTGTCAAAATCCTTCAACATATCTTCTTCTCACTCATGCCAAACTCAATTATAACTCAACCAATCCATAATATAAATGACCCATAACATCCAGTATAAAGATTTTAGCAATTCTAGTCTAAAATCACAACATATATCATGCGATTTACACAAAATTATAACTCTTTAAGGATTAGAGTTACTTACCTTAATTTTCAACACTTTTATAGTTCAAATTCAACTCCAAAATTTCACTCCTTCATCAATTTCTGGACTCTTTAGAATCTCCTACACATTCTGAATACTTTCCTATTGAGATTCGAGCTATAAATTTCACTATTTTCCTTACAATTTCTCATTTTTCTTCAAAATCATTTTTCTCCTCTTCTCCCAATTATCTCTCTTCACAATTTTTCTCTCTTTCTTCTACCAAAGAAGAGTAAATCTAGAGAATTCCATGGCCATTTACCATTTTGGCTTTCATTTTTGAAGTGAAACGAGCAATTTGCCCTTAAACTTTTATTATTTATAGTTTAAGCTGCCTGCTTCAGCTTGACATGTGGCATGACCCTATTGGTGACCACATTGTATTACATGACATCATAGATACATGTCTATCTTCAAGTTCTCACTCGATTTGTCTGAATTAAATATTTAACGAAAATCGTTCAATAAAGGCACATATAGTTAGTCTGTCTTCAAAATGATATAACTTTTGCTATATAAGTCCAATTTACATAATTTTAATGTCCTTCTCTTCCTTAAAATGTCTACTATATCACCTTAAAATTTCATCAAAGTCCATTCATATTTGCATATTCAACTATGTTAATATATCCAAACTTTTTAGAAAACGGTTTATCTCCAAATCTTAATTATACATAATTCTTTAATTTCTAATTTTACATATCATTTATATGTCATTCATAAGTATGCAAAATTTCAAGTCATTACAAAAGCAAATAAATTGACTTCGATTAACACAAAAGAGTTACTCAAAAAAATATAAAATCTAAAAATTGTGGATTTTATAAAAACATCCCACCAATTGAATCTATTACTCAGATCTATCATTACACATATCATCAAGAACATCCTCACCTACATCACAAGATTCAACTTTGAGCCTAATTCCTAGTAAAAATTGCATGAATAATATGAGTATGGTATGCAATTTCGTAAAACATGCGATTTTTCAGTTTCTATTCACTTCATTTCTTTGCATTCTTCAGTTCATTTCATTTCTTTACATTTTTTCATCATTATAAGGCAAAAATCTAGGGGAGAGTGGGTTACATTTGGTCCAACCTTTAGGACAACCCAAACTCAAACCCTAGGGAGAGTAGGTGCGACTATGGGAAACACACCACTTATGTCGTGTGAACTTCGACAAAATAGTCTCAATTCCATGAGACCTTCGTTAGTTGTAACGTACTCAATGTACGATGAACTGGTGAACTTTGGCTAGACCCTTTAACGAGCCAAGGGGTGCAATGGCCAACAATGGGGGAAAGGGATGGTTACAAGTTTGCACCAAAACTGACACCCGAATTGAGTCCCCTCTAACCTCTACTCCCTGTATCCAAATGACGCCAAATTTGGAGGGGATGAACAAATGTCATACTAGAAGAACCCCTCCAAAAATCATAACCAAACTCGCTATATTTTGGGAGTTATGCTATCAGTAATAATCAGTCCGAAAAGTTGCCAAGGAGACAGTTTCAAACACCAAAAAGGAAGCTACACAAATCTACAATGCAAGCCCAAATAACACCAAACTTTGTACACTCTATTCTCATCCAGTAACCAACAAAATCCCAAAGTTCTAGCAGCCAAATTGCAAAACAAAAATAAGAAAAATATCCGAATCTGACAAGCTGGTCCAAGAATGGATTAATCGGCCACTCTTGACTTCAACCCAAGAGACCACTCCACCTTGCTTTAATGCTGGTCTTCTAAGTCCTCACTTTGGATACCAACTCTAGAAGAGATGATGGAGGGCTTAGTGTAAGAGTCTCACTCCAAGATCAAGCCAAGAAATCGAGTGAGACAATTTGTGGTTCACAAATTCTCAGGTATTGCCCTAAAAATTGGAAACCAAGTGCTTAGAGAGAAAGCTCCAAACAAAATAAGTTGTAGATGAGTTTTAATTTCCATTAGTTTATTAAGATAGCCTTAAGGAAGTTTAAATACTTTCTTATGAATTGCCTTAAAACAAAAATTACAAATATAACCTTAAGAGACAAAAATCTGACATGAGTGTTTGGTCAACACACTAGCTGAGCACACCAAAACATCAAAAGTACAACAACAATAATTCCAACCAAAATTCACCCAAATACCAATAATTCAATAAAATATAAAATAAAGAAGCATGTCAAATTGTTGGAGGGACATATCTTCAGTTTGTTACCCTTCTTAAGCCTCGGCATTAGGAACTTCACATTGGTCCTTGGGGTTTGTTTGTTAGCCGATTGTGTGCAAGGGCACACCAAGTGAGGAGATATTTTAGACTTGCTTATTCTGGATGGCTTAACTCATTATCAAGCCTTTAAGTGCAACTTGACCTGCAAAATAAGAAGTAAAAGACTAACGAGCTTATCCCCTATGGGTTTGACATTTGGGACAACCTATCCTCAAACCCCCACCCGCACAAAGTTTCTTTATGTACATTTATTTCTGTTTCTATCTTTCTTACATGAAAACATATGCATATAATCCTTTAGGTCATTTCTCATAAAACATTATGCATGTGAAATGCTTATGAGCATGCTCATGACATTCATTCATAGATCATTCAAACATTACATCCATCACAGCATCATCAACAATATCGTCATGAACAACATAACATATCCTCAATCAATAATGACACATGCAAATCTATGTCACAGCATACATATAATACAACATAATTTGTGCAATAATAACGCTACGCAAGTGCTCGTGTCGCAAACCAATTTATAAAGAGTAAGTAGAGTATCGATCTCATGAGGACAAGTTTAGCACAAATTAAATCTAAGCAAAAGAATATAAATAAAAGTATAATTGGAATGGTGAATTGGGTGTTGAATAATTAAAATAAAACACAAATAAACAAATGAGAGGTTTGAATAATAATAATAATATGGCTCGAATTTGATTTACCCTTATTATGTAAATTTTCTACATTTGCTGTAGAATGCTACAGTACAATAGTTCAATGACTTAGAACTTATTTTCTTAATTCAAGTCTCTTTCAACTTGCTTGATAATTCTCTTAAGTATTTTTTTTCCAAGCTTATGCGATGTGCCACAGATTGTATCCAATCACAATCGAGCGAGGAGATTTTCTAACGATAATTTCAATGTTTCCTTTGTAGGTAATCATGGAGAAAAATGCATCAAAAGTATAAAGCACATCTATCAAGTATTCAAATATAGCTTGGAGTTATTCAAGATTCAGCATAAGTGGAAAATTAAGCATAAGTTTGGAGGAAGTATGAAACATTCAGAAAACTATCGATAATTTGACCCCCAAGCAGTATTTGACATATTTGGTAGCTTTAACAATCTCATATCAAAAAGTGTACTTCATAAAAATTGTAACTCACATCTCAAGCTTTCTAGAATGAGATATTTTATCAAATTTGGAGTTTGTTTACGATGCCAAAATATCCCCAAACAGAGAGCTTTATTTTTTACAATGAAACTCATTCTGTTTTACTCAGAATTAAACCCCAAACCTGTTTGAAGATGGACCTTGAATAATAATCCATTGATTCATGGCTATGAGGGAGACTTTGAATTTTATTTATAGTTTAATTTATTTATTTTATAATTATTTTTAGAGTCACTCAACCATAGGTTGTCCTAGATCGAATAGGAGTCCTAGTAAGGTTAATTCCATAATTTTTGTTTGTGAACTTGAAACCCTAATTTTGGAGTAGCTATTTAAGGTCTCCTTAAGGATTTTTCTTTTCAAATTTTTAATCAAAAAAATAATAGAGCTTCTACCTCTTTCTCTTTATTCTTCGTGTGTAAAAACCAACACTATGCTCGGTCGTTAACAATCGGTGTTTTGTGTCCGATTTCTAACTCTTCGTGAGAGTTGGGTTAGTTTGCGTTTTACTACATTTCTTTTGCTTCCTTCGTGGAGTGAAATTATTGTGGAGATGTTGAATCTCACAAATTATCAAGTTAGAGTGTTTTTTGTTAGCCGAATACACATTAGGTTATTTGTTTTGATGATGACGATTTAATTGGTTGTATAAATTGTTTATACTATATATGTTGAATCGTGTAAATATGTTATTATTATTCATTGAAAATACCCTTAATACAGGTATTAATATTTACTAATGTATTTGCCTAAGTCCATATAACTTATATATTGATGATGAGGACTTAAAAGAATCAAGAAGAGCAAAACACGGAATATAGGTCGACCATAGCTAAGAGGGAAGTCGACCAGAATGGCTATAGAGAGCAAAAGAGAAATCGGTCGACCAGGGCATGAAGGCAGTCAACTGTAGTCAAGACAGATTGTTTTGGATTTTGAAGTAGTGAAAAGCGGTCAACCTATGATAGATAGGTCGACCGGAGTGACAGACTAAGCAAAAAATGGATGACCAAAAGCAAAACGACTATATTCTAATGGTCGGATAACGGTTGACAAAAGCAAGGGTGGTTGACCACTCAGACAGTGTCTTTATACCGAAGCACTTCAAAGTGCAATCTCTAAGAGAGAACTGAATTGAAACGCTGTTGAAATTTCTACTCAATTTCTCTCAACAAATTAAGTGATCAGCCTAACTTTCCCAATCCTAAACTTGAGAGTTTACTTTTGAGAGCTTAGGCTTTAGATTTGTATTCTTTGTTTTATTATATTTGTACTTAAATAGTGATTGAAATGGTGACACCCTGATAACAGTCATTTATAAAGGTTTGATTGGCACCCGTGATGCCAATCATCACTAACAGGGAGGTTAGTAGATAAGGATCTCCAAGTGAGAAACTTGAATTGTAGACGTAGGCGGAGTTGCCTAACCGCGTGAACAAATTGTTTGCACTTGTCCATCCCTTACTTTTAAAATTTGCTATTGTTTGTTTATATTCTTATGATAAATCACTTAGGGATAGAATAATAAATATCGTACGAAAAAGTTAACCCCCCTTATAGGTGTGCATAAGGTCCAACATTTTCTTCTTTTGCGAACATTTTCTTGGAGTAGGAAGCTGTAGATTTTAGCGGTTTTCTGATTGACTTGTTGGTTAACATTTTTGTTTGTTTCATCGTTCGAGTTGGAGAAGTTGAATTTTTGGGAGTTTGGAATAGTTCTATTTGGTGTGAAGAGGCCCTCGTGAATTATGGGAATGAAGGTCCAATTTGAGAGGCGGATTTGTGGACACAAGTATTGTGACCCCTCACTATTCATAGGTTGATTGGGTGTTAAGCAAATTCAACATTAAAGAGGTCCAATCGACCGCTATTATTCATTAGGTCGACCGCAAATCATCCATAAGCGATCTTTTGAACTTGCTTGCTTTCCAATCAGCCACTCCACAACCACAGGTCAACCACACACTTCTAAAACTCTCTCGAACCCTACTCGAAGCGTGTCATTATGGCAGATAAATTTTCAGAAAAAGTCATTGTAAATAGTGTCATGCAATTCAAAACAAAACATTGTGTAAATGTTATCCTCACATGATTCAATATTGATCTTAGATTTCTAATTACCAATAAGTACAATAGGCATATAAATAATTATTTATGTTCATCGACAATAAATAAAATAGTCATGAAGCACATATTGAATTATTCAACTTGATTCATGCTTTAAACTTTAGAAAAATAACAAAGTTCACATCATATGGTACTCTCTTCTCCTAACTACTAAAGAATTAGCCCATGACAATAGTAAAAATCATCATATTAATTTTGGAAATTAAAATAAAAAAAAGTACAAAAATATGAATAATCTTCTTTGTCGTCTCAATGTTGTACGATGTTATAGTAACGACTGTGTCCAAAATATTTGCAGTAACGAACAAGAAATGATGACCAGAAACCTTCACGATTCTATCAATGATCTTCCTCTACTGTCATAGTAGGAGGACTCCTCTTCATCCTCTGCCAAATCCTCACCTGGATGCATTCTTTTTTCGTCTGCTTCCCCTCTCGAGGTCTTCTCCCGTTCTACCAAAGAGATACCTCCTTTTATAATCATATATTCTCTTCCTTCAATAAAACAAAATCCCTTATTATCTGGCTTTGAAAATTTAAATATCTTCCTCTCATCAAACCAACATTTAAAACCAGATTTGATCTATTTATTTCTCTAAAAGTTTGGGTGGCGTTAATCTTTCCTTTATTTTCTTCAAGATTCTCTTTCCTCTTTTATCTTCAAAATCTTCTATTTATTGAATAATTTAATTTCCTCTTGTTTATGATTCTTTTCTTTATTTCCTGCAATTAATTATTCTTTCCATCATGAATCTACATCAAATATCATTTGTCATTAGTTATATCATACAAATAACGTAAAATTAATTATTTTTTGTAAAAGTATGATTTTTTATTTATTATATCACCCATTTTTAACAATTTTCACATAAAGTATACTAGCATAATAACTCAATTTAAAGAGTTATCAAATATATCCTCAATTATTATCAACACATGTGTATATCTACATCATGACATATCATTAAACAATATCATCATGAATATCACACATATCTTTAATCAACAATATCATAACGGACATAACATGTTATCAATCAACAATATCACAAACATTCTAGCATATCCTCTATCCAAATTATCATAACTAACATAGCATGTTATCAATCAACAATATCACAAATTTTCTAGCATATCCTCGATTAACATCATCACCATTAGCAGAGCATACTAACAACAACAAAGATCAACCTAGCTTCTTGTGATATAGGCCCAAAGGTCAAACGCATACAACATTAGTTACCTTGGGGTATTAGCACAGTTTTAGCAGTCAATTCAATTCTCCTTGATCTGATAACCTCCAGAAAGTAGAGAGAAAGTTGTTTTCCTTTTTCCTTTGTGGTCTCCTCAGCACCAAAAATGAGGGTGCAGCTAGAGTTTACTAACTTAATGTTTGAAGTGAGAGGAATTTCTTGAGATGTCACAAGTTGATTGGGGTGAGTTATCAGCTTGGCTAAGGTGCCATTACCCCCAACATGCATAAAATCCGACCCTATATATTCATCATTATTTCAATCATCGATTTTTACACTTTAGCTATTGAAAATTAGCAGTCTTTCATCTTCCAGACGACCGCACGTCACCCATGGATTCCCGCACCCCAATTCTTTGAATGATATTTCATCATTCAGCCGCTAACTCCTGAGAGAAGTTAAAGTCCATATGCTTTTTCGATTCACATTTGCCCGCACACACCTCTCCTTTTCTTCTAAAAAGTCTACAATCCGAATGCCATCCCCGAGAGGGGTCAAAGTCCGAAAGTCTACTCCGAGACCGAAGGTGTGCCCTTATTTAGAGGACTTCTGGTACCCAGTTTACCCAACCATTTTTCATACCAGACCTTCCTAACTTATACAACTAACTCATTAACATTATCTTCATAACATATAACCACAGTAACATGAACACACCAAGACTGGACGTCCGCCCTTATTCAGAGGGAGTCCGTAGCTTGGTTTACCCCTCCATTTTCTATACAAAACCTTCCTAACTTATATAGAACTCACTCGATAACAACTAAACCCATTAACATTATCTTCTTAACTTATAACAACAATAACATGAACATCAATTCAAAACATGACATGCTTCAATAATACAATACTTAAAGCATGCAAATATATACTAAAATTTTTTGGTGTTACACTAATATTGTTGTTGATATGGCGACCTATAACCAATTGGCTATCAAGATACAAAAGTCTGTGATCCAAAACAAATACGTTGACCCTATCTAAAAAATCTTCTACCAACACCAAAACTAGGTCTAGTGGGAACGGTCTGTGTAGGTGTTGAATTAGTCAGAGTAGGTCTCAGACTTATTGGGTAGTTTGTTCTCAAATGTCCAGGCTATACACAAATATGTCAAACATAAGAGCCTTTACACCCATTAGCATAAGGAGTGACACTAGACTGTCCACTAACTCCACTATGAGTTTATCCACCTTTATTATGTCCTTTTTTCTGATCTTTTCTACTCATCTTACCATCCACTGACGACTTTTTATTTTCCTTTCCTTTATATTCATCAAACTGCTCATCCAAATCAGCCTCAGCAAGTTAAGTAGCAGCAACCACCATAGAAATAGAATGGAACTCTATAACTGATAACTGATGTTAAATCTTAGGCCTCATATGCTTCTTGAACTTCACCATCTTATCTACTGGGTCTATCTCTCTAATATATTGTGATAGCTCCATAAACATGGCACAGTACTCCAGTAAGGTAAGGCTCTCTTTTTCCAGGTCATGATAAGTACTAATCATATTCTGGCGGTGATCAACATTGCAATAATTGTCTTTAAATATGGTTTTAAATTGGGTCCATGTTATCATTTCCACTATGTAGTCCAATCTCAGAGATTTCCACTAAACTTCAGTCATCTTATCAAAATAGAAGGTTGCAAACCTAACCCAATATTATATCAGAATCCCTACAACAGTCAAATTCTTTTGCATCACTTTCAACTAGTTTTCAGCATTCTAAGGGTCAACTCCACCTACAAACACTGGTAGGTTTATATGTCCCAACTACATAAAGAAATTCATGTGGTGAGTCTTAGGGTCTTGGTTGCCGCTATTTCTAGATAAATTTTGTAGCACATCCCTCAAAGCTAAAAGAGGATCAGTAGGCTGTGACTCAGCTGTCTATATAGTAAATGTTGAAGGAGAATGGTTTCTGAGAGCTCTTTTTGTGAGGATTTTCAAAAATCTAAAAAATTTACAGAATAGATTAGAATATGTCATTTGACATAGTATTTGTAATTTCTTGTATATTTCCACATCATCTATCTTATCAATTCACTTTTTCATAGGGTAATCTGATTTTAACACCAAAATTTTTGTCACGACCCACAAGGAACCCAAGATAAAAATGGAAACAACCCCGCTCAAAAGAATCAAATCGTCCAACCCTTTACTTTAATTATCTTAATTAGTAGTGAAAGTCTTAAAACTTTATTAAAAGTCGACCTAATAACAATTAGGTTAAACAAGTCTAACAAATGATAATGAGACAATATGGTAATATAAATTCAAAATTTACAGTGTTAAATAAATTAATAAAAAGAAGAGCTTACAATATTCCTAACAAAGTCTAACCTCATGTAATTAATATTAAAGTAATTTAATAAAAGTCTGAAAAATGATGTTTGCTGAAATTACTCTTGAGTCAGCAACTGAAAATTCTCCTGATTAAATCTTGAAAGAGGAGAGTCGTTTGAGATAAGTTGACTAAACTCAATAGACATAAAGTTTTATATTCAATACTTAAATTAAAGATGATGATTAAACATATTTGGTCATGAAAATAATGATTTATAAATTTATTTTAGAAAAATATACAGAAAAGAATGCATTGAAACAATCCACTATAATGTGGTATATAATTAAAATACACCATTGCTATACCGTATAAAACTTTTAGTGAAAATTGATCCACTCACGAACTCTAGGTACACCATATCATAGGCATATCACATAACAACGACGATACTCAATGATCACTAAAGCCACGAAAAAGACCCTTATCAGGTTTAGAGTTTTGCACCCAAGAACATGACACATACAGTTGTCCTATTATTCTAGTTAACAACAAAAAAATACATCCTCCTACTGTTGAATGTGCGTAATAATAAAGCAAGACACTAATTCAGGTCAATCAAACTCCATTCACATGACCAAGTTGATACATAGAATTTATGTGCATGCTTAATAAAATATGTACAGTGAAAAATGTGTATAATATAAAAAATCCGACAAGCCATAAAATGAACACGTCATTTTATATGAGAATACGTCCCAAAATATTGTTTTTAAAAAATAGTGTAATATTGTACATAAAATTAAACCACTACTTTAAAATAAGTCTACCACTGACCAAAAACAAAATCATCAAATTCTTTGTAAAAATTTTGTTCATTAAATCCTCAATTTGTGCTTAAAAATAATTCATAATTAATTTGGTAAAAAAAATATCAAATTGAACCTAAAACAGACTCTGAACCGCAGCCAAAACAAAGCTCAAGTTGCAGGCCCTAATGGCCAAACTCGTGGCCTAAGTAGGCCCAAGCCGTGCAACACAACCTAAGCACGAGTTGTGGCCCATCATGCCAAACCTGTCACAACCCGGAGGCGGGCCGAACAGAACCGCCGGGTCAGGTGACCCGATCCTCGGAGAGAACCCGATTACCCAGCCCAATGCGTGAATTTTTATGCAGAAGACTTGAGGAGAATAATACCAAGCCCAAATTCAAATCTCATGGGTTGGGGTCTATAGAATGATCAACTAGAGACATGATAGCATGAATAAGGAAAATATTGTGCAACAATCAAATCAAACAACACCAAAACTAAATCTCAATATACCAGAAACGGAGGGATTGATCTGTCGAACCTCCACCCATCCACGGGGAGATCGAGACACTCATCTAGGAACCCTAGCTTTGCCCAGCTGCCACACGCACGGACTAGTAGGGAAATCTATACTAAATGCAATGTATGCTAAAACCATTTTCTTCATATTTGAAAACCATTTCACGCTTCTCATTTTACCATACATCGATTTTAAACATTTTAAACCTCTTTATCATTTTATAAATCCAGTCTATGGCCCTCAATGTGGCTTTATTAAAACTCGATGTATACATAGATAGCTATACTCGAAAAATATGCCATCATTTTTCGTACAAAAACGTCATCAGTGAAAAGTGATGGTCATGCAAGGACCCATATGTCACTCATCGTCGAAAGGTGGTATGATCTCTCGGATGTGGATACAGGCCGTAACCACTGTCGATACTATCCGAAGATCCGATGCATTACCAAAGTTGCCGTCAAACAAGTCACCCACGACACAACTGGTGTAACCGCCCAGCACAAGTCAGAGAAAGGTAGCTATCTGCCAATAGAACCACCTCAGGAGGCAAGAAAGAATATCAACGACGGTGATCCGCAAATTATGCACGTCACCTAAGTTGCCGATGAACCAATCAACGATGACACAACTCATATAATCATAGTAACGAATGAGGTTGCCCCACGATAAACCACTACTCACTAGAACCATGGTGTCCCAAATTGACGAGGGTTGCCAATAAGCAAGCTCAAGTTGTCCAGCCAACTCGCCAAATGGAACGGTACTGTAGTAGGTAAATCTTCGCGGCTGACAACACTGCCAACTCCATGTGACAATACCTTGGCCAACTATAGGAGCATGCAACCTAAGCAAAAGTCATCATCCTCTCATCCGAATTTATAACTTTCAGGAGTTTCAACCTGAAGACACATCACCAATGCCCCACCTACATTTTTTTTCCACTTTTAGGACTCTCAACCTGAGGACATGTCATGAATGCCCCGTCATCATTTCGCACGAAAACAACCAATCTTCACATAGTAGAAGATTGTACAGGGATAGTCATGTGATGCTTTAGCGCTAAAGTGCCTAAAGCATCAAAAGGATCATCCTCCTGATGTACACAGTAGAAGGTTTTGGGATAGCCTCGTGATGCTTTAGCGCTAGACTGCCTAAAGCATCAAGAGGATTCACCCTCCCAATGTACGTAACAAATGTCAAACCTTCTCGTAATCGAAGGTTGATAGAATAGCCTCGTGATGCTTTAGCGCTAGAATGCCTAAAATATCAAGAGGATTCATCCCCCAAACACAGGCACAAATTTACATCATCAATATATATATATATATATATATATATATATATATATTTTCAAGTATTAGCAATAAACAATGTACGGAATGTAAATACGAGAAAACATACTACTAATAAAAACTAACGTGTTGTTGAACAATCTCCGTTGGGTTTTCAAGTGCGATAGTCCACAAAATAGTAGTTTTGAAAACCATGATGCAATGCAGTGCAGAAAGTATAAAAATCCCTACCTCGATGGCGAGCACGACACGCTTATCGACAAACCTGCACCACGCGCTGTTGTAAGCGAAAAGTCGAATCACCTGACACCTCTAGAACCTACAACAAGGTCGATGTCAACATCCCAACAAACATCACAGGGATATTAGACAAGTCTTAAACAAGACAAGAATTCAAAACGGCTTCTAGGGTCAACCCCCAACACGGAACCCAAAACTAGGATTCCAAACAAAATCTCAAACCTTAACATTCAATAGCATAAACAAAGCTTTAACAGAACTATCAGTTCCAAGAAAACAACATTTTTTATAGCAGTTTAAATAACTCTCTCATACAGTCCTAATTCTCCAGTTCAACAATAAATCCCACCAGCAAAGTACTACCCTCAATAGTTTCTATCAAGGAGTTAAATGAAGTAAACAACAAATCTCACTCCAACGGGTTATTACTCTCAACCAACAGATTTTAAACTCCTCTAAAGTTGTAAATCTACAACCTGACAACCTCAAACAAGGACCCAATTCCCTCATTTTAAAACAGAAAAAAAATATAGTCGATAGTCACAAGGAAATCACACGAGGTTAGAGATTCAACTTCATCCAAGGACAGAAACTAAATCCAGAATAGAAATCAAACAGAAATTAAATAAATCCTAGCTTTTTGTACTTTCATCAAAACAAAACCCAAAACAGTTTTCTTTCATAAAATTGTAAACTAACAAAGGCAAGAATCTAGGTTCTCTACAAAGAGTAGTGCAGAGTACACAACTTTGGATTTTCCAAAAAATTTCAACTAGCACAGAATGAACCCCACTGACCATTTAATATCCTCAACAGTTATCATCAAAACAGCATCTAAGACTAACATTCCTGGGTCCTATCACCACACAGTAGGACAAAATTTATAGGGCATTATCATCCTTAAGAAAATGGACATCAAACCGTGATAGAAATTATCACAACAGAGACTGAAAATATTACACTCGGTTATTTATTTGCTTTTAAAAATACGTGAAATTTAAAACTTTTATAAAATGACTGAAATCTTTGTTAAACCAAGCCGTTAAGATCCTTTTACTTTGACTCGTCACTCAAATAGTTATAAACAGCAGAAGACTGATTGATAAAATCTTTTTTCTTTAAAAACTTAGCGAAAGCATAAATAATTCATTTAAAGACAATGAATAAAGTGTTACTTTATATTCTACAAAGCTCATTGCTCTTTACATTCGTTAGACTAACCAGCCACAAGTCTCGCCCGTGCAAATCCTTCATCAGCTGCTCCTTAATTTGTTCGTGATTTTCCTCTCGTACTTGTATCTACATCGCAAGACATAAACTATGAGCCTAACACTCAGTAAGTGATAATACCTAATATGCTATATGCACATGCTATGCCATTTAAAACCGTATGCAGTTTCTCTTTTCTTTTTCTTTCTTTTTAACTTTTATCTTTTCCTGTTTTTGTACTTTCTTTCTGTTTTTGTTTTCGTTCATGTTTCTATATCCATTTCGGTATCCGTGATCGTACGCGTTTCTGTATCTGTTTCTGTATCTATATTTGTATCTGTATCTTTATTTGTATCCATTTCCATTAATGGAAACTCATTTCCATTTCTATTTTCATTTCAATTTTTGTTTCCGTTTCTATTCCCGTTTTTGTTTCCGTATCTGTGCTCATACCATTTTTGTATTTGTTTCCATGTCTGTTTCCGTATCCGTATCTGTATCTGTTTCCGTTTTCGGAGAGTCGTTTCTGCATCTGTTTTTGTATTTGTTTCTATTTTCATTTTCTTTTCTTTTCTTTTGTTCCTGTGTCGGGCTAAGCTACCGGACCACACAAACCTTTATCTTTTCTTTATCTTTCGTTCATGTGTCAAGCTAAGCTATCAGACCACACAAACCTTTATCTTTTCTTTTCTTTTATTCATGTGTCGAGCTAAGCTACCGGACCACACAAACCTTTATCGTTTCTTTATATATTGTCAATGTATCAAGCTAAGCTACCGGATCACACAAACCTTTTCGTAATCTTTGAAAATCGTGATGCATGATGCTCGTGAATGCATCTAACGTATAAATAAGGAATATAAATAAACATCAACGTGCGATTCACAGAATGTGCTATAAAAACTATAGACATGCTGTAAAACAGTAAACAATGAAACGTGTTATTAAAAATTATAGACATGCTCTAAAACCAGTAAACAATGAAACGTGTCATTAACAACTGTAGACATGCTTTTAAAAACATAAAACAACGAAACACGCTATTAACAACTATAGACATGCTTTTAAACGATAGGCATGCTCAATAATCTACTAATCAAACAAAGCGGTAAACAACAAAACATGTATATTCTATTCTTGCGATGTAGGGCCCGAAGACCAAAGCACACACGTATCACTTACCTTGATTGCATAAAGCGCTCAACGCTTATTTGTTATCTTTTTCTTCCTTCTTTAATACCTTCTGTAATATCCCGACTGTTCATAATATAATTTAATAAAGGTAATTGGAAAGTAATTAAGAATATTTGAATTAATGAGATAATTATTGGAATATTACCAAGGACGTATTCATAAGATTATAATTTAAGGTAATTATAATAAATATTAATTTATGAAATAAATTATTATATGAGATAAATAATTTAGAGGAGATAATTAAAATGAGAAATTAATATTTATGGGATAAATTCTATTACTTGAGATTAACTATGTGAGAGATTAATTAAAATCAAAATGTAGAATTATAATTAAATTAAGACTTAAATGTAGAATTAAATGAATTGGAATAAAAGGAAAGTTAATTGAAAATTTGGAGTGTGAACCGGCTCAGCAAAGAATCGGTTCAACGGGTTTTCTGTTGGTCCAGTACGAGTCATCAGTTAAGGGGGAAGGGATTTTAGTGTGGCCTTCTGCCATTTCTCGATTCAGAACAAAGAGTGTGAGATCGAGAGAGGGAGCAATGGAGCGGGAGAGCGCTCGGGCGTAGGATGCTTCGGGACAACTTCCTCCGACGGCTACAGCAGGCGAGGGAACGGGCTATGGTCAACGACGCGATCTGCGGGCTAGGGCTCAGTATCGCGAACTCGGAGCTCCTACTGGCTGCAAATTCCAGCTTCGAGTTGAGGTAAGTTCAGTCGGTTTCCTCCTCCTCCTTTGCGTTTTGTTGATCGGGCAATTTCAGGAAGGTGATTGCGAGGACGAAATTAGTGATTTCGCGGCGGACAGGGGATTCGGTAGGGGTGCAGCAAATGACCCGCGACCCATGCTTCGACCCGGGTCCGATCGAATATAGTTTGACCAGATTCAGGTTGAACTGTGGTCTGCCAAATCGAATCTCCACTTCATTCCTACAAACCTGGGATTGCACCCTGCATGATGGACACTCTGGAAAAGCTGATGGAGTGCTGTCGATTGTGTTGTGATGCACAGGTTGAAGCCATGGTTGCCAGGCGTGCTCTCTGTCTCTTGGGCATTGGCAGAGAGTGCCCCGTTCTAGTGTTGATATACTGAGATGAGACAGAGAGGGGAGAAACGAGAGGCAAAAGACTTGCAGAAGAGAAGGGGGAAATGCTCTCTAGAGGTTGAGCCGAGAATGAGGAAGGAGGAGGGAAAACGGGAAGTCCAGAGAGGAGGACTGAGCTGTGAAGGATGGAGTGATGGCCGAGAGCTTCCTTGTCTGCTTGTGAGTTTTCTTCTCTATTATTTAGTCATTGGATTCTGTTTCGGATGTTAGTCCAATGTTGATATTAGATATTGTCTCAGATTGTTGTAAAGTTATTCAATTAAGGATTTCTGAATGAGTTTATTGGTTGGAATCTGTTGAGTTTCTGCTTTTGATTCTGTAAATGGATTATTGCCTCTTATTGTTGGTTGTTGTTTTGGAATTGTTCTCTAGAAATATGTATTACATTGATAAAGTGAAGTATGATGCCTACAGACTAAAGAAAATGGATGAGGGTTAGAATTGTTATGGTAAGCCTCTGTTGATTTTTGCCTAGAGTACGAATATGTTGGATTTAGTGTGGTTGCGGATTTATACTTTGTTGCGGTTTGTGGGTAATCTGTGAATTGATAAACCATTAAGACTTGGCTATTTATTGATGAAAGGTTGTTTCCCGGTGTTGATTATTACTTCTAAGTTATGGAGAAATAAGGTGAAGAATGAGAAATTATATTCGGTTGCTAAGTTGAGAATATTGGAAAAGTGTTAAAGTTTATAGAATTTAATGAGAAGTTATTAATGGATAAACGTTTTAATTGTGAAGGTATCGGAAAGAGATAGAGGATGAAGATTAGGTGCCAACTGCAATAAAGATTTGAGGTAAGGAAAATGAGTGTGTCTTGGCCTGTGAAGGCCCTACCCACAAGTAGAGTGCGTGAATTTTACATTTAGTTCCCCGTAATTTCCCTGTGCTATACTGCAATTGCTAGTTAGATAAATCGATAATGGTAACGCTTGTTTTTAGTGGATATTTAGTTCCTTGAATGGTTTACTGTGGTGATCTCCTTTGTTGATTCTTTGTTGTTTGTTATTTGTTTGTTGATAATGTAGATTTGTTAGTACCTTGTAGACTTTGTTAGCTCTGTTCCATCGTTGTAGCTCTATGTTTGATACCTATAGATATTTCCTCTATTGTTAGTTGTGTTGCTTTGTTGTTAGCTCTGGTAGTATCTTTATTGTTCATTTTGTTATCAATGTTTCACTTAGATAGACGATTGATGAATGCTCACTGCTTAGATAAATAAGTTAAGTCTGAATGTATTATTATGACTTAAAATGAATGAGTTGGTAGCTCATCGAGAATCCACCTGTTTATTATTGTTTACTGACTGTCTATTTTACTTGTTGTTTAGTTAAATCTTTTCTGCTCCTTATTGTTTAGTCAAACATCTCTGTGACTATCATAAGTATTAAATAAACCGTCAACTTCCCTCATCCACGATGCACATATTGTCATGTTGTTATCATTGTTTAATATCTAGACATTAACTAACCCTTAACCGAGTATATAGAAACATCTTGAGCATGTTTAACTTGTAATCTTCTATGAGCATCCTAGTCAATTTATTGTAGTTTATTAACTAATTAAGCATATAAACAATTTAGTTAATATAATTATGTGAACAAATGTCTAATTAGCTAATTAACGGTAATTAATTGGAGTATGCTTAAGTAAGTGTAATTACTTCTCGAACATGTAAAGTGACTAATAATTAACTGGAAGAATAATCGTAGCATGTAATTAGCATAACTAATTAAGTAGCATGTCTAGTTTCTTAAGCATGTTTAATTAACTAGACTAGTTCGTGGCATGTAATTAGCATTATTAATTAAGTAGCATGTTTAGTTTCTTAAGCATGATTAATTAACTAGACTTGAGCATGTTAAATTACTAGAGTAATTAATTAGAATCACAATTATAATCTCATTTGAGGATGTTAATCCGAGTGTGGTTAATTAACGATAACTAATTCGAGTATCTTAATTAACTAGAATAATTAGCATGTTTAATTAACTAATTAGCATGTTAATTAACTAAGTTATGCCATATTAAATCATCATGTTTAATTGACTAACTAGAATAATATTAGCATGTTAATTAATTAAGTTATTCGAACATGTTTACAATCAATCTTCACGCATATTAGTTAACTATTACTTGTTCAATCTTTTAGCATGTTAATTAACTCTTCAAGCATGCTAATTAACTATTAATCTTCACGCATGTTAATTAACTATTAGAGTTGTTTGATATTAACTCATCCATTATTAGTTTCTTGCAATTTCTTTTAATTTCCTCTATTACAAATGTTTTACTTTGATAGAGATCAATGCTATGGTGAAGCTTAAAGATGGAATGTGATAAATGCTTAGTGTTTGAACGATGATAGTTTCATTAACAATGGTTCTATTCTGTACATTTATTATTTAGTCGTTGCAATGACAGTTTCCTTATATTGTAGTGATAATATTACTCTTCTTTTGTTAGTTTAGAATTCAATATATGTCAATAACCTAATCGGAGCATATTTGTAATCTTTTTTGAACATGTAATTAACTAGAATAACTAACTAGCATAATGAATGTAATCTTTCTTGAGCATGTAACTTAACTAGGATAACGAACTAAAATATAAATCTTATCTTTCTTGAGCATGTTTAATGAATTATAATAATAATTGGAACTAAGTTGTTAACTTTAATACTCTACCTTGCTTTAGATGCGTGTTTCCTTTAGTTCTTGTTACCATGTGTATTTACTGTCGTCACACTCTTGCGTAGTATGCTTTATTCGTTGTTTCCTTTACGTTTATTTTATTGTTGTATCTAGATGTTAAAGCATATCCCTTGCTGTTTAATTATTTCTATAATTGTCTCCTTCATGTACCTCGCTTTCAATCATTGTCATTCAATTATTGGTTGCTTTCATTTCTATGCGCTTTCAATTCCTACTATTCATTACTTTCTTTATATGTGTAATTCAATTATTATATATGTTATGTTATACTGCATCATGCATCATGTCATTGGAGAATGTGTCATCATGCATCATGTTAATAGAAACTAAGTCGAGAGGGCCACCGAGTGGTACTCACATATGCATTATGTGAGGGGAAAATGTTAAGAAAATGATGAGAAAAAAAAGAAAAAGGGAGTTGGGGGCGGATGGGTAACGGATCTAGTCTGCAGCTAGGCGAAGCCCCCTACCTCAACGGGAATGGAGACCTAGTTGCAAGTAAAAGGTTAGGTCCGATCAACTATTCATCCCCTAAGAACCCTCCAATCTAGCTTGATGTACGAGTAAAGAACCCAAGAACCAACGATTTAACGAAAAGATTGGTTTGGGTGGACCCCATTCCAAAAGGACTAAAGATAGGCATATCATACTGCATAAATCATTTTTCTTACTAAGCCTTTGGGCTTACAGTTTACTTGTGGTGTAGGTGTAGGTACTTATACGAGGAGACAACTAATGGATCAAAAAAGCAGGGATGAAGGATTTGCACGCGCGAGACTCGTGGCTGGCTAGGCTGAAGAAAGTAAAAGAGAGAACGGTTGTAATTAAATTGTATTTAATGGTTTAGTCTTCATTTCTCAAACGCAGTATTTAATTAGGTAGTTTTCATATTTCTCAAATAATTTACGCTTCCGCTATGTTTTAAAAAATCCGTTATGTTTTCATAAAAGATTTTTCAGCTGCTTCCGCTATGTTTTAACAAAAAAGGTTTTGATGGTCTGGTTTTGCACTTTGATATTATCTTTAAAATGTCTTAATAAAAAGTTTCGAATTTTAGTGAATTTTAAAATGAAAAGAAAAATCGGGTCGTTACACCTTCACAATTTAATAATGCTTAATCATTAATCTACTCGATTAATCAACTTATTAATCTCAACATCTTTTCCTATCTTTAATTCTTATACATCACTTACTAGAGTTTCCTAAATGAAACCGCTTTATTAATATAACTTAGATTAATTAATTAATCTCAATATTAATATCCAATCAAGGCATGGAACTATATTTATCTACCAAGTGAACATTCCATAACTTAATCTAATTTTCAGCTTATATTTATTCTGATTAGTAAACCGGATCCAAAACCAACACCACAAAACAATCTACTTCAACGGTCATATTTCACTAATCAACATTCAGAATCAAAACTGTAAATTAACAACTCACTTCACATAACAAGACTTCACACAATATTTATCCATGGCATCACAACCAATCCAATACATGGCATTCTCTACCAACTCCATTCACAGAGTATAAAACCTAACAGTGTACATCCAACGTACACACACCAACAGAGAACATTATTAACACATCAATATCCATAATTACAAAACTTAATATTAAAGTAACAAGGCAATACTAGAACTCAACAAAACACATAATCAATTTCCAACAGTTGATCAATGTTTCCTCATTATTTTCTACTTTCATTATCCATATAAAATTCATAAAGTCAGGAGAGAATTCTTCATGCCAGAAGCTCACCCAAGAAGAACACGACCCCTCCATTCCTCCTTCTCTATTATTTTCTTCTGTTGTAGCTTCTTTCTATCTCCCACTTCCTACCTCTTATTTCTCCTCACCTTCACAGCTCTTGGCTTTACACTCACCCCCAGAGAGCTCTCAGCTCCTTCTCTCCTTTTCTCCTTATTTCCTCTCCTCTCACACTTTGCATTTCTACTTCACCCAAGAGGCATACCGTGTCATGCCTCTGCCACAAACACCCACGGGTGTCCCAAAGCCATACCCTTACTTCCTCGGCCATGCCTTCCACGAGAGGTTATCCCTCATGTTTTCCTTCATTTCGCTTCATCACTCGAGTGGGTGCCAGCTGGAAGAAACGTGAAGACTTGTCTTCACAGCCAGAACCAAAATGAACCGGGTTCCCCCAACAGAATCAGTTCACGCACCACAACTGGACCGTCGACCTTGGCTCGTCCCAAAAATCCCCTGCCATCGCCAATTCGTCCCTACCAATTCATCACTGGCATATCTTCCAACAATTTTGTCTAATACAGAATGCCAAGAGAAAACACATAACATAATTGTCAACTTATCACAGCCCGATGATTCGCAGCTCCAAATCGTCCCTGCGAGCTGTGGCACACCGAGCCCTAGCTGCGACTCACCGTTCTGCACCGTCCGCAGCCGTTCGCCTAGACATCGCCACCCGAGCTCGAGTCCGAGCCAAGCTCCATCGCCGTCGTCCCTCAGTTTCCATCTCCCTCTTGCCCTCTCTGGCGTTCTCCCTCTCCCCCGATTTCTTTCTCTCTTAAGCAAATGGTCGAAGGCCATTTGATTTAAAACATCTAAACCAAACCAACAAGCAGTGAACCAAACCAACAATAAAATCGGTTCACTCTCCATCCTCTCATTAATCATTTAAATTCAATCAATTAAATTATAATTATTCTTTTTTCCATTTATTTTCCCTCTAATTAATTATCCATAATTTCTACTTCTAATCACAATTTATTTTCTCTTATTTGTCTTCAAACCAGATTGGTTTAAGGCGAACCCGTTCAACCCTTTACTTCTCATTTTTTGCTAAATCTCTATTTTTCGGTCGAACCATCCCATCTGCACTTCGACCGTGTATCGACTGAAAGACCGTAAAAATTTGACAGATTCAAACTTGCCTCAATTGCACTCGATCGCATCCGATCGCCATTCGATCGAAAAGTCAATTAACTCCACAGATTCAAACTCGCCTAGACCACATTCAACCGCAAGTCGACCGAAAACTCACATTGCAGACATGGTATGATATTGGATCGAAATGCAGACCCCGCCTTATCCCAAAATGCAAGGGACGAGTCACAACACTTTTCGGCCGCAACACCAAATTCGCGCGTCGACCACATGTCGACTGGAAAGCGTAATGCACCCTTTTTCTTCCAAAACTTTAATACTTTAATTACTCTATAATATTTTTCCATAGTTAGACAACATTAATCAACAATATATTGCCTCATAATATAACACGTTAATTATTCCAAAAATCATTACATTATATATATGGCAAAATATTATCCAGTATTACAGAAAATGATTACACTATGGTTTCAAAATAAACACAAAGCAGCGAGCAGTTTTTCCCATTCTTCCACCGAATCCATCGACAATTTCAGAGACCCCAAAACAGAAACCAGAATCAAACAGGGACCAAAATTCGCTACTCTCGGGAGTTCTTAAAAATCAACATAATGCGAACCAAAACATCCCAACAATGATTCCATGGGTCTCAACAACCAACATACACTTCTCAGAACTTCACCATTACAGCAGCAGCGAAACGTGAACCAAACTCAGAAATCAAAACGGAAATGAACGACAAAAACGCTAAAATTCCAGAATGGCCGAGAGACCCAAGATAATGCACAGGAAAAAATACCTCAATCGAAGGTGGAAGATCGTAGCTTTCTGGTTCAAAACGCCATCAAACGGAGCTCAAGAGTCGACTGAAGCTCGAAGCCCCGAGCTCCCTGTTCTCAGCCAACAACCTGGCGAACCTCCTTGGACGAACCACGCAACCGCCTGCAAACGGAAGGACTCGACCGAACGAAGCTTCCATCGGCGTAGGAATCTTCTTCTCCGTCCTTTCTTTCTTTTAAAAAAAAACTTAATATAAAAATAAAAATAATTTATAATTTATAATATATATATATATATAATCTCATTATATATTATAAATCTAATTTAAAATTCAGCCTACAACTGAAAATAATTTCTTTAGTTAAAATAATCTTTCAAAACATTTCTGAAACCAAATTTTTGCTCAGAAAACTTAATTTGACTATTTGACTAAAAAATATACATGTCATTGCAACACGATAAAACTGGTCAACTCTTTCACATTTGATCAAAAATTCACGAAAAATTTACGTGTCATTTTAAAAATCTTGGATTTTACAAAACTTGTGGCTCAAAGGGGGGTCCAAGCTGTGGCTCAGCACCTCCTGAGTCGCAGCTTGGCCTTCTTCTCGACACTGGTTGTGCCCTTTTTTTTTGCTTCACCGAACTTCATTATCTTTTGGCAAAATTGAAACTTCAACTATAACAAATCCATGGTTTCTCAATGAGATATGATTCACATCCATTGATGGAAAGTTTCAAATCCAAAAATCAATCTTTAATAAGAAATTGTTGTGGTATTGCTCAAGACTCAAAAGATTAGAGGAAGTTTGTATTGAAGAAGAGGAGAATTACAGGTAAGAAGAAAAGTTACGTGAAAAATAGAGAAGGAAACAAGAAGAAAATGCAAGAAAGAAATCACGCACTCCACCCCCTTTTCTCCACCTTTTCGCCGCATATTTATTTTAAGCATTTCTCTCTTCTAATTGGTGACATGTGGAAGATAGGATAAACTTCATGTAAGCAACAAAGAGCTTCACCATAATTGTAAATTTTAAGATTTTTAAATAATTTTAAAAATGTCATGTGTAAATTTTTTGTGAATTTTTGGTCAAATATGAAAAGTTGACTTATTTTATCGCTTAGCGATCACGTATATATTTTTCCGTCACACGGTCAAATTGGGGTTTTTCTTATGGAAATTTGTTTTAAAAATGGTTTGACAAATTATTTGGACTAACGAAATGTTTTCAGTCAGCCTTTGAATGAATCGGATTTTAAAATGGGGTAATGTCAAATATATATATATATTATTTTATTAATAAAAAAAATTTAATTTAGAAGGGAGATTTCTTCTTCTCCTCTTCTTCTTCGTTTTATGAAAGCAGCGGCGAAAGAGAGAGTCATATGAGAGAGAGATTCAACCGAGAGGCTTCACGGGATCCGTCGATTCTTGTCGGCGGGAGTTGTAGTCCGTCGAGCATTCCGAGCTTCTCCTTCGGTCGACAGCGGTTTGGAGTCATCGCTGCTGGTGACGGTGAAGGCACGTCATAGGGCATTTGGAGGAGGTGCAGCGGCTTGGCAATGAAAGGCTGTGTATCTTCTCCGATTAAGGTAATGCCCTGTAAATTTAGGGTCATTCGGCCAAAATGTTTTTTTTCCTTGTTGTTCGTGTTCTGTCATTTTGGACTGAAGACTTTTGTTTTGGTTTGGTGATTGATTCTGTGCTTGAATTGTGCTGGGTTGTTACCGAGAGGGATGAATTTGGTTCCTGTTCTTGTCTCGGTTGTGTTGTGACTTCGGTGACGGGTCTCCGATTTTGCTAGGGTTTTTGCAAAATGAATTTCAAATTTCGTTCATGTTTTGCTAGACCTGTTTTGAATCAATTGATATGTTTCATTTTTGGTTTGGAGTTTTAACCGAATTGATTTTGATTTCTGAATGGGTTGCTGTGGATGGGAAATACTGAAGGCTACTCCATGTATTTTGCCACTGGTTATAGTGTGGTGTTTATGTTGATTTTGGGTCCCTGTTTTAAATGATTGCTCACTGTTGTCGGTTAAAATTCCCTACGATGAATTGGTGTTGTGGAGAATTAATTACTTTCTAATACGGCCTTAATAGATGTCGTTGATGACTTAGGTACTGTCCGTTGGGTGTATCTTTATGCTCTGCTGCGCGGTGTTAGGACCCAAGAATGTTAGTCTTTGATGTTGTTTGATGGTAGCCGTTGTGGATGTTAAGCTGTTGGTTTAGGTCCTGTAATTTGGGTTCTGCTTGATGATTTGTTGAGAATCTTGCTCTGTTAAATAGGTTGGGAAAATATTGTTGTGTTATTCATGGTTTGATTTCCGCGGAGGACTATAGTTGAAAACAACTTGGACTTCCTGTTAAATTCAATTGTTGATAATTTAGAGGAGGACATGGATGGTTACTGCCTTTATCCAGGAAGTTGGAAATCTATAAGCTTTGTTTTTGATTTCCTGCTTTTGTATTTTGATATAGGATTCTGTTATAAGATGAGTTATTTACTACTTCTAAGTTTAGATATCAACTTGAATTCTGTTTAAATTCTGTTGGAGGGATGTCATGGCCATATTGGATTCCTATTTCTATTGGTTGTGGAGTCTTAGGTGGTTGAGAGTGTGCGGTTAACCGTCGACGTGTCTCGTCGACACTAGATGGTCCTGTTGATTTTTGTTGAGTGATAAGATTGAGGATTTTGTTGGAATTCCTAGTTTCGGTTCTCCGGTTCGAACTTGTGGTTGTCCCTAAAAATTGTCTTGGATTCTAGTCTTTTTAATACTTGAATGTTATCCTTTGTATGTTTGTTAGGATGTTGACACCGACCTTGTTGTAGGTTCTAGAGGTGTCAGATGTTTCAACCTTTTACTTACGACAGTGCGTGGAGCAGATTTGTCGGTAAGCGTGTCATGGTTGCCATCGAGGTAGGTATCTTTATACTTTCTGCACTGCATTGCATCATGGTTTTCAAAATTACTATTTTGTGGACTACCACACCTGAAAACCCGACGGGGACTGTTCGACAGCACGTCAGTTTTTACGTATACGTATGTTTTCTCACGTTTACATTCCGTACAGGGTATATTGCTGAGACTTGCATATATATTGATGATGTGATTTCTATGCATGTGTTCAGGGATTAATCCTCTTGATGCTTTAGGCACTCTAGTGCTAAAGCATCACGAGGCTATCCCATCAACCTTCAACTGCGAGAATGTTTGACATTGGTTATGTACATTTGGGAGGATGAATTCTCTAGATGCTTTAGGCACTATAGCGCTAAAGTATCACGAGGCTATCCTCGAAATCTTATACTGCGAAAAGGTTTAATATGTACATCAAGAGGATGAATCCTCTTGATGCTTTAGGCACTTTAGCACTAATGCATCACGAGACTATCCCGGTGCAATCTTCTGCTACGTGAAGATTGGTCGTTTATGTGCGAAATGACGATGGGGCATTCATGACATATCCTCAGGTTGAAAGTCCTAGAAGTGGAAAAAGATGATGAAGCATTGGTGACGTGTCCTCAGGTTGTAAATCCTGAAAGTTGAAAATTTGGATGGAAGGGTGATGACGCCTCCTTAGATTGCAAGCCCCTAAACCTGGCCAAGGTATTGTCACACGAAGTTAGCAGGGTTGTCAGCCGCGAAGATTAGCCTATTACAGTACCGTTCCATTTGGTGGGTTGGCTGGACAGCTTGAGCTTGCTCATCGGCAACCTTCGTCAATTTGGGACACCGAAGTCCTAGTGATAAGGGGTCTATTGCAGGGCAACCTCATCCCTTACTACGATTATACGAGTTGTGTCGTCGTTGACTGGTTCACCAGCAACTCAATTGATGTGTTGGATCTACAGATCGCCGTCGTTGGTATTCTTTCCTGCCTCATGAAGTTTTGCTATTGGCGAATAACCACCTCTCTGTGACTTGTGCTGGGCGATTACATGAGCTGTGTAATGGCTGACTGGTTTACCGGCAACTCTGGTAATGCGCTGGATCTTCGGATCGTATTGGCGGTGGCTACGGTCCGTCATCACATCCGAGAGATCATACTACCTTTCGATGATAAATGACGAATGGGTCTTTGAATGACCATCCCTTTTCACGGATGACGTTTTCATACAAAAAATGATGTTGGCATATTTTGCGATTATAGCTGTCTATGTATATAGCGGAATTTAATAAAACCACATCGAGGGCCATGGGCTGGTTATTTAAAATGATAAAGAGGTTTTAAATGTTCAAAATCCATGTACGGTAAAATGAGACGCATGAAATGGTTTTCAAATGATAAAGAAAACGGTTATAGCATGCATTGCATTTAGTATAGATTTCCTTACTGAGTTAGTCACTCACTCTTTAGACTATATTTTTTCCCAGGTTAGGGTGTAGGTTTGATACACGAGTTGTGTGTGTGGTAGTTAGGCGAAGTTGGTGTTCCCTGAAGGGCGTTTCAATCTCCTTGTGGATGGGTGGAGGTTCGTCAGTTCAATCTCTCTGTTCCTGGTATGTTGAGATTTTTAGTTTTGATGTTGTTTGATTTAATTCATGCACATTGCTATCATTTATTAGGCTATCATGTCTTTAATTGATCACTTTGTGGACCTCAACCCATGTGATTTGGGTTTGGACTTGGTATTATTTCCGTTAAGTTTTCTGCATAAAAAAAATTCATGCCTTGGGCTGGGTAACCAGGTTCTTTCCGAGAATTAAGTTGCCTGACCCGGCGGTTCTGTTCGGCCCGCCTCCGGGTCGTGACAATAACAATCCTTTCTCTCACAATATCTTTATCCCCAAGGATATACAGTTTTTGCCACAATATATCTTCCCAAATGTTCGATAAACTGTGACAAGCTAAACCAAGAATGATTGAGGAAAGCAGTGTCCTCTTAGAAAAATCATCTAACCTCAGTTCTCCAGAAACTTCTTGCTGATGGAACTGATGCAATTGCTCTGCGGTTTTCTAAAAACAAATGCCTAGTGTTGGTATATTAAACACAACAGCAGAGTCCAAGAGCCATGTTTGGGAATAAGGGAGTTATGTCATGGCCACTAATGTCCACATTGTTACTAATGTCAGCATTCTGGATTCGGCAACAAGTTTTGACAACTTCTGTTCCAAAATTTAGTATGTTGAAACTAGAGGCTCATTAACACTTCTCTTCGAAATTTCATTCCAAAATCTTGGAAAACCCCCACATTTTCTATTTGGGGAAATCTCTCTATCACCAAACAAGTTTTCATATTCTAGTATTTGCTCCCACTACATTACAACTTCCATATCCTCTAAAATTCTTAGTGGAACCTTCCTATCAGCAACCTCTATCAATAAAATTAGTAGTGAATAAATGTAGTAATTTCGATCTAGAATCCTCAACGAAGAACTAACCTGATGCACCAATTTGTTGTCAACATGTTCATCTCTTGTGGGGAAATTGCCTCCATTGGGATCAAATATAAACATGTTTGGCCTCTGCAGCAACCTTTTAGAGAGCTTACTAAAGCAAGGAGTAGAGTAATAAGTCGTAAATATCTAAAAATTAGAAAGTCAATGACATAGTTCAGCCGTAAATAGCTACCATCTAGCGTTTTGGAAAACTCAAAATGAAACCATCCAACCAAATATCAGCTAGGACTATCATATGCATTTCCGCCATACTTACTTGCAAATGCTCTGGACTTTGAGGAAGGGTAAAATACTTGTGTGCTTTTCGAATTCATTCCCACAATCCATTCCCTAAGAAGGTCGGGAAATCCAAACGAGGCATTCGATGCAAGTGCTGGAGGTCTGAGTGCCCAATTCTCGGTCAGTCTAGGTGTGACGAAGACCGACAATGAAGAAGATGATGGTCCAAGCTCCAAGAGAACCTATTTCTGTTTGGCACCGGCTCGATCCATCAGAATCTTGTTTAGCGCTGCCAATATTGTAATACCTCAATTTTTCATAACGGAATTTAATAAGGATAATTCAAAAATAATTAGGGATATTTAGATTAATTAGATAATCATTGGGGTATTACCAATGACGTATTTGGTAGATTATAATTTAAGAGAATTATTTGGGATGATAATGAGGATTAAGTTAGTGGGGTAATGTTATGAGGTTATTGATTTAAGGTGACAATGTGTAAAAATATATTCTGGATTGTTTCGGTCGAAGCTGCAGTCGATGCCACGATAGAGCAACTCGACTGAAATATGGTACAGAATACATTTTGAGTTTTTTGTCGCTTCACGATTGAAGGCGCAATCAAGGTACTCGTCCAAAATGCAATACAAATTGCATTTTGAGTTTTCGGTCGTATGGCTGTCGCAGGCGCGGTCGAGATGCTCATCCCAAATGTATTACAGATATAAATTGGGTTTTCAGTCGCAAAGATCGACCGAAATATGGGATGAACCGGTTTGGTTCGGCTCGGTCTAGAAATAAATGAATGGCCCAATTCTTGATTAAAAGGAGAAAAAGAAAGTGATATTAATTGAAATTGGTTGGAATTAAGATTTTGGAGGATAATTAAATGGATATTGGGTGAGGAATTAAAATAAAGGGGATTAAAGTAAGAGAAGAGAAGGGCTGAACCGGTTCGACTTAACCGGTTCATGCTGATGGATGGTTTGGTCTGGAAACCAAATGAAAAGGGGGAAAATTCGGGCATTGGCCCGTGGCCAATCTGCTGGAGAGAAGAGAGAGAACCCGAGAGAGGGAGAATGAGACCAAGAGCGAGAGGGACGATAAGAGAGAGAGAGGGCTCGAACTCAAGCTCGGGTGGCGGTGTCCAACACTACGACCGACTCGTGGACGACGAAACTGAATGGCTAGGGCTCATGGCAGCTGCGGGGTTGTGCATGGCGACAATGTCTGAATCATGGAATCGAACCAATCGCGAGCTGCGTTGTTTGCTGTGCCAAACCGTGGTGAGTATTTCAGTTGAATTGTGGTATGTATGTTGATTCAGCAACTGGAAATTGGTATGGATGATTTGTTGGGACGAATTGATGAAGGACAGGGGATTTTGTTAGACTGCGATCAGGCTACGGTCGATGGCTTGTTGCCTGGTTGTCAACTGGTTCTGTTGTGAACCCAGTTCGTGAATTGTGTTCTGGCTGACCCGATGACTTCTCCCTCTCCCAAGACGATAACAAACTTTCCATGTGGAGATTGAGCAATGGACCACCTTCCTTGAAGTGGGTTTCCCATAAACCTTGCGTCCCTGGGCAGTCTCCTCTTGACTATAAATCAATGGCAGTGAATATGTGATGCAGAGGGAGGATTTGTTCTGCAGTTGCTCTCGGGTGCCCTGTGGTGAGCTCTACGGAGAATTGGAGAGTTGTGGCCTAGAGTGGTGAAAAGATGAGAAAGCGTGAGTGGGTGATGGTGGCAATGAAGGGAAAAGTTGTGTGAAGGAGTTCAGTGGTATCTCTCGGGTGTTCTTGAGATAAGAATTTCCTCCCTATCTGTTTATGGATTTTATGGAGTTATGCTCTCTACTTGTCATTGGTTTATGGATTTTATAGATTAAAGTATCTTATAAGTAGAAGATAAATAATGAGTTTCCTTGTGTTGGTTTACTGCTTCGAATATTAGTGGATGTTATGCTCTACTAATGGACGTTTGATTCCCTGTTTTGGTTATTGCCCCTGAACTTTGGAGAAATGAGATAAACAGTGATGGGTAAGCTCTATTAATGGACGATTTATGTTGGATGATCCTTCTTGTTGATAGCCTCATTGATTGTTTGAATTTGTTAAGGTTGAATCTGATTAATATTATATATCACAGTTTTTGAAGAATTGTTGTTAAAGATAGGCTGGTATTTTGGAATTATGCTCTACTGAATAATACTTCATTTGATTCGCTGCATCTTGGTTTATTGTTTAGGAATTTATGTTATGCAAGATAAATTACAGATTTTTGGATAATGATTGGATATATGCTCTCTATAATTAGTTGAAGTTGTAAATCTATGATGTTCACTGTGTAAATGCTAAGTAAAGGAAAATGTTGACTTATAGAATATGTTATATTCTCTGGATAATGGAAGTTGGATTATTTGTTTAATTTTTGCGTTGGTGGAAATGATTAAGGATATGTTACAGATTACTTTGGATGGGGATCAATGGGTTTGGAACTACCGTGTATTATGAGAATGAGTTTGAAAAATTGGTTAGTGATTAGTTATTGATGATTATATGTTTTATTATTTTGAAGGTAAAGGAAGGGGAACGTAAGTGCTAAACGCTATAAGGACCGCATGTAAGTAATATTGCATGTGCTTTGGTCTTTGGGCCCTACATCGCAAAAATAGGATATGTACGTTTAATTGTTTACTGATTTACGAGCATGTCTACAGTTTTAATAGCATGTCTACAGTTTTATAAGTATGTCTATTGTTTTATAAGCATGTCTACCATTTTAAATAGTATGTCTACTATTTTATGAAGCATAATCTGTGAATTGTATGTTGGGTGTTTTATTAGGTTTCTTAATTATATGTTAGAAATTGTATGCATTCACGAGTATCATGCATTATGGTTTTTAAAATGACATGAAAATGGTTTTAAGCATGGTTTTGAAAAGAGAACGGAAACGAATATTAAATAGTAAATGGTAAAATAAAGAAAAGAGAAAGATAACGGAAATTAAGAAGTTAAAGTATATGTTGAGGCTTTGGGAACAAGTTCTCAATGTAGTTGAGAGGCTTGGTGGACGTGGTTCCCATGGTTAGAGGCTTTGGCATGTAACTCATAAAGAGAGGCTTAGTGGACGTGGTCCCCATGGTTAGAGGCTTTGGGTGAATTAGTCCCCCAATGATTGAGTTTCGTTCTAATGGTAACTAGTTGAGGCTTTGGCATGTAACTCATAAAAAGAGGATTGTTGGACGTTGTCCCCATGGTTAGAAGCTTTGGGTGGATTAATCCCCTAATGGTTGAGTTATATTCTAATGTTAGACAACTAAGGCTTTGGTGTTGGAGTCAAACGCATGAATATAGGCTTGGTGGACGTGGTCCCCACGGTTAGAGACTTTGAGTCGACTAGTCCCCCAATGGTTGAGGTTTGAGTTGAATATCAAAGGAAGAATAGTAAGGTAAAGTTTAGATCAAGAAAACGGTAAAAGAAAAAGAAAAGGAAAGATAGAAAAGAAACAGAAAACGAAAATAGATTTTAAAAGCTGCATGACATGTGCATTGTACAGTTTTATTTTATATCACTTACTAAGCGTTAAACTCATTAGTTTATGTCTTGCGATATAGATACACACACTAGAACAGAAGAACAAACTAAGGAGCAATTGATTAAGGATTTGCATATGCGAATCTTGTGGCTGGTTAGGCTAAAGAGATTTGCAAGAAATGGTTTGTAAATAATTTTGTAAAAGATTTGTAAAATATTAAATTGTAAATGAAAAGAATGGTATTTCTTTAATGGTTTGTTTTAATTACATTTCGTTGCGTTTCATAAAAGATTTTAAGAAAAGAATTTTATTAATGTATTTTAATTGAGTTTATGTTTTATAAAATGTTTAAGAAAAAAAGTTTAATTATCATCTTTTAATTGGTTTATGAAAGAAGAATCTTCCGTTGTTTTCATAAAAAGAAAAATTTTATATTTTACGCATTTTTAAAAAGTAATAAAAACTGAGTTATTACAAATATAGCATGAGGTTTGGAAGCGTTTTCGGCGTCGGTTTTCTCATGTCGTTCTATTTCCTCCTGTAAATGTCGTTCAACAATATCAATACGCATTTGGTCAGGTACCTGATGAATCACAAAATATTTATGAGCTTTGCGTAACCATTCTCTAAGTCCATTACCAGAAAATATAGGAAAATCTAGGCAAGGAAGACGATGTGCAAACGGGCTATCCGGCCTGAATCCCTCCTGGTGCCGGCCGACTATAGGAATCAGGCCTTGAGTTGGAATACAGGTATGCTTCTGCCTCACATCTGTTTTCGGCTGTAGTAGTTGGTTCAACGCCATCATAATCTCATCATGCTTAGCCTCAGATTGTTCCATTCGCCCAACCAGCTGGTCTATCTTCTGATCGGAACATTCTAACCGAGAACAGAAGGAGCTAACAGTGATCTTCAGCTCCTTCAAATCCCCATTCATACGCCGCCAGTGATCCTCAATCATCTTAGAACGTGTTTCCACCATCCAAATTGTGAAGACTCTTATACTAATTGTTATGGTATTGCTCATGACTCAAAAGAACAGAAGAAGTTTGTATTAAAGGAGCAGAATTCCAGGAAAGAAGAAAAGTTACAAGAAAAATAGAGAAGAAAACAAGAAGAAAATGTAGGGAAGAAATCACACACTCCACCACCTTTTTCTCGCTTCTTCGCCCCCTTATCTTCAGCATTTCTCTCCTCTGATTGGTAACACGGGGATGATAAGAGAAGTTACACGTAAGCAAGAAAGAGCTCCACTATAACAGAAATTTCATAGCCATAACAAAGAAACAAAAAAAATCAGATTTTTATACTTTTGATCTACTTATTCCCAACCACTGGAAGCTTCAACTAACATCGCGAGACTGATCATTTCCTCCTCCAAAGTAAGCAGTTCGTTAATCCTTTTGAACACATCAAAAAAGAGAAAGCAAGGGAGGGGGATTGCTCACAAAAAGAATTTTACAGAGGAGACACTGGAGTGAAAGCTGTGTGTTTAATGGGGAAGAGAGTTTCCTTCCCTCAGGAAGTTATAGTGGTTCACACATTTTCACTTGTTAGTTTACAGGTAATTTATATTTACCTGTCCAGTTGCTTTAATAGTTGATCCTTTGTCTATTTTTTGTCACAACCACTAAATTATTTTAATGAAAGAAGTTTTTCTATTTGCATTTATTTTTTAAGATTTTATTGTAAATATAAATTTTAGTTATTTAAAGAATTTAATTTATAAGTAAAAAAAATCAAAAATTTTAAGATAAATATATAATATTTATTAATTCATTAAATCATTCTAGTTAATAATCATGATTTCATACTTTTATGTAATTCAGTAATATAACAATAATATAATTGGAGTCACCAAAGTTGAAGAATTGCAATTAAGAACAAGACTAATCGATTAAAAAAATATTACAATGACCATTTTGCGCAAAGGAATATAATCATTTGAGGTTGAAAAAATTAGATTATATTCGAAGGGAAAATGACAAATCAACCATTGTGGTTTTAGATCAATGACAATTCAACCATTGTGGTTTAAGTCTTAACAAGTTAACCATTAACATATGCGAAAATGACAAATTTAACATCGCAGTGACGTTCGCTATTAAAAATTAGTCAGGACGCCCCTGCGGTGTCCCGGGAAGCCCTTGCAGTGTCCCGGGACGCCCCTACGGTGTCCTGGGAAGCCCCTGCGGTGTCGCGGGACGCCCCTGCGGTGTCCTGGGAAGCCCCTGCGGTGTCCCAGGACGCCCCTGCGGTGTCCCGCTGCGGTGTCCCGAGAAGCCCCTGCGGTGTCCCGGGACACACCTACGGTGTCCTGCTGCGGTGTCCCGGGACGCCCCTGCGGTGTCCCCGAACACCCCTGCGGTGTCCTCACAACACCCCTGCGATCTCCCTCAAAATCAATGTTTTTATTAGATTTTTGACATCTTCAACTTCAAACGACCATAACTTTCGCTACGAGTGTCGGAATTAGACGCAGAAAGTATCAAATCGAATGACCGCCCTGTTTCGACCCCTAAATCGATCGTTTAAGCTCTCAAATCTGCGATTGAACATTTTTAACCCTAAACTATGCAAGACGCCGCTGGGGTTTCTCAGGACACCGGGGCGGCGTCCCGGGAAACCCCGGCGGCGTCCCGACTACGTTTTAACGGAAAACGTGATTGCGATGGTTGATTTATCATTTACCCATACGTTAATGGTTAACTTGTTAAAATTTATACCACAGTGATTGACTTGTCATTGACTTAAAACTACGATGGTTGATTTGTCATTTTCCCATTTTCGAATGTTCAAAAGAATAATTTAAGAGTAAAAACAAAATGGGGGGACACACGTGTGAGGGTCACATTCTTTCATCTTTTTCTTTCTTATTTTTATGAGTAAATGACAAATCAACCATCGTGGTTTGAAGGCATTAACAAGTCAACCACTATGGTTTTTTTTTTAACAAATTAACCACTCACGTATATTAAAATAACAAATCCAACATTACGTAGACGTTTAACGTTAAAATGCCAACGTTCGAACGCCGGAATGACCCGTTCCGGCGTTTTGAAGAATTCAGAACGCCCAACGCGGGGCGTTCTGAATTTCTGAAGAATTTAGAATGCCCAACGCGGGGCGTTCTGAATTTCTGAAGAATTCAGAATGATTTCGCGGCGTCTCATCTTCGCGGTATGTCCAATTCTGTTTTCAGACACAGCAAATTTTGCGGTCTCTTATGGCTAGAGACTGCGAGAAATCGCAGTCCCTGGAGGAAGGGATCGCGAAATTCGCGATCACTAGGGACCGCAAAATTCGGGGTCCTTGGAGCAACGAGGGACCACGAATTTCGAGGTCTCTGGAGGAGCAAAGAGGGACCGCGGAAGAAACCAATTCACGATCCCTAGAGCAAAGAGGGACCTCAAATTTCGGTGTCCCTGGACAAACTAGGGACCGCAATTTTCGCGGTCCCTCATTGCTCCAGGGACCGCGAATTTCGCGGTCCCTAGTTGTTCAAGAGATCGCGAATTTCGCGGTCCCTGGCTCCAGGGATTGCGATTTCTCGCAGTCTCTAGTCATAAAAGACGGCAAATTTCGTTGTGTCTGAAAACAGAAATGGATAGACCACGATGATGAGATGCAGAGAAATCGTTCTGAATTCTTCAAAAATTCAGAACGCCCTGCGTTGGGCGTTCTGAATTCTTCAAAATGCCGGAGCGAGTCGTTCTGGCGTTCGGACGTTGGCATTTTAACGTTAAACGTCTACATAATGTTGGATTTATTATTTTAACATACGTGAGTGGTTAATTTATTAAAAAAAATACCATAGTGGTTAACTTGTCATTGATCTCCCTATTTATATATATATATAATAATAATAATTAAATAAAAGTGACCAATAGAGTTGAGTTGAGGATGAGATCATTAGATTCCGCCAAGCAGGGAAAGTCGGGCTCATGGGCCCCACTCTCGTTCTTTGACTTTTGTCATTATTCCGGCAGTATCACACCTAGCCCACCTTTGGTATGGAACACCCCATTGCTTACTTCCTTTGGATCCGTCTATGATATGATTTGCTTACATACAGTTTCAAGTATTAAGCCATCCCAAAAGTAAAAAATTAGCAATGATCTCAATTTTTATGACCAAAATGATTTCATGGCCCATTATTTGTCGGACAATCTTGCCGACAGCGTGAGTCAATTGGACAATTTTCGAGATTATTTTTCAGTTGTCAAGATTTCGATCCACTGATAATTAGATCAACACCTTAGAATGAAAATGTATCTGTTTTTAATATAGCTTAGGTCAGTGTAACATCATAATTCACGTTTATAGTACTAGTTACTATTTTGGAATATAATTGGGAAAACATTTTGTTGCCCATTGCATGTACAATTTTATTTGCCCTCCATAACCTCATACGAAACATGACCCACCATGTACTATGGTAGACCATAAACTCAATGCAGATTGTAGCATCAGCGATGGCAGATCTGTAAAATTAGATTGTATAATATGCCACCTTCCTTTCTGTTGAGAAAAACCACTTAAAACAAATATGCGGAATACGATTTTTCCAATCTTTCGTACCTAATTCGAATCACAAACAAATGTCGCAGATGCAATAATAGTCAAGTGACAAACAACGCAAAACAATCACACGATGCACACCCATTTTAGCGTGGAAAACCCCAAAACGGGTAAAAACCACTGGACCGATTCGGCCGCTTAAAACTTCCACTATCAACGATAATAATGGGTACAACTATGTCTTAATACAGCACAATCATCACCTATCAAGATGGAATCAAGAGAGGACCAAAAACAAACAAGAAAATCTGATTTGTCTTATTCGTGTACAACCTGGAAGACGGACTTACAGAGCACGAAACACGATCTCAACCGTTCAGAATGTTGCCCAGGACGTCACGAACACGTTGTCAAATGTTCAAGTTGATCCAACGGTCGGAACGCCGGCAAATGGAGAAAATCCGAGGCTGCAGGGGCAAAAATTCGAAACTGCCTCCCGCTGCGTTTTCTCTCTTTTTCTGCTTCTCTCTCCTGTTTTTTTTCTCTCTTTGCTGCTTTTTTTTTTTCTCTCTTCGCTGCTACCCCTGCTTTAGGGTTATTTAACCCTTTTAAAAAATACAAAATAAAAAGGTGTGGGCCCCGCACAAGAGCCGACACACAACAAACTCCCCCTTCGGCTCAAAAAGTGGGCTCCAACAAACCCGCTCTTCGTCGACAAGCTTCAAGCTTTTCCTTTGGTAGAGCCTTTGTCATCATATCGGATCCATTCTCACTAGTTTGAACTTTCTCTAAGTGCAACTGCTTTGTTTCAAGCACGGCTCGAATCCAATGATACCTCACATCAATGTGTTTCGATCTCGAATGAAATGAGGAGTTTTTAGAGAGGTGTATAGCACTCTGACTATCACTGAATACAACGTATTTCTCCTGGCGCAAACCCAATTCCTCAAGGAATTTCCTCATCCACAATGCTTCTTTGCAACCCTCAGTAATTGCAATGTACTCAGCTTCTGTGGTGGATAATGCAACACACTTTTGTAATTTTGATTGCCATGACACGGCTCCCCCTGCAAAAGTCATCAAGAATCCTGAAATGGACTTCCTGGAGTCAACATCACCTGCCATGTCTGAATCGGTGTATCCAACAAGCATAGGATCACTACTGCCAAAACACAAACACACTTTTGAAGTACCTCGAAGATATCTCAGTATCCACTTCACTGCTTCCCAGTGGTCTTTGCCTGGATTGGAGAGAAATCGACTGACTACTCCAACGGAATGAGCAATATCAGGCCTAGTGCAAACCATGGCATACATCAAACTGCCAACTATAGACGCGTATGGAATACGACACATGTTCGCCTTTTCTTCCTTACTTGTAGGACATTCCTTTGAAGTGAGTTTGAAATGACCTGCAAGTGGAGAACAAACTGCCTTGGCCTTACACATGTTAAACCTTTTAAGTACCTTCTCGATGTAGTCTTCCTGCGACAACCATAGTTTCCCATTCTTCCTATCACGAGAAATCTTCATACCGAGAATCTTCTTTGCCGATCCCAAATCTTTCATGGCAAAGGACTTGCTCAATTCTGCTTTCAACTCAACAATCTTGCTAGTATCATGGCCTATTATCAACATATCGTCAACATACAAGAGGAGAATAATGAAGTCATCCTTGGAATACCTCTTGATGAACACACAATGATCTGACGATGTTCGGCTGTACCCATGACTCACCATGAATGCGTCAAACTTTTTATACCACTGCCTTGGAGCTTGTCTAAGGCCATACAAGCTCTTCTTCAACTTGCACACAAGATGTTCTTTTCCTCTGACTTCGAACCCTTCAGGTTGCTCCATGTAAATTTCTTCCTCCAAATCACCATGAAGAAATGTTGTTTTCACATCAAGTTGCTCAATCTCCAGGTTCAGGCGTGCTGCTAGACCAAGAGCAACTCAGATCAAGGACATCTTTACAACTGGGGAGAATATTTCTTCAAAATCGATTCCCTTTTTCTGACCGTACCCCTTCACAACCAATCGAGCCTTGTACCTTGGTTGTGAGCTACTGATTTCGGTCTTTAATCTATAGACCCATCTATTCCTGAGAGCTTTCTTTCCCTGCGGCAATTTCACCAAATCATAAGTGTGATTCTCATGAAGAGATTGCAACTCTTCTTCCATGGCTTTCAACCACTCTTTCTTCTCATCAACGGAAATTGCTTCTTGATAAGTTTCTGGCTCTCCAGCATCAGTGAGCATCACGTACTCATTTGAAGAGTACCTGGTAGAAGGACGATGCTCTCTGGTAGATCTTCTCAAGATAGGTTCATTTGGCAGCTCTTGAACCTCTTCTTCGACTTGCTCAGTCGGTTCAACATCATCAAATGTAGGAGGCATATCATGGCTGATGCCATTGGAAATATCTAACCCTGATTCTCTGTGATCATGACTCTCTACAGGTGTAGGAACTGAATCCAAATCAATCATATCATCATTCCCCATCGTTTCTGTCTCATCACTGTCTTTGATGCATTTGTCTTCTACAAACACTGCATCTCGGCTTCTAATAAGCTTTTTCTGCACTGGGTCGTAGAACCTATAGCCAAACTCATCAAGACCATAACCAACAAACATACACGGCCTTGTCTTCACATCGAGCTTTGACCGCTCATCTTTCGGAATGTGAACAAATGCTTTGCACCCAAAAACACGCAGATGAATATATGAAGGTTCCTTTCCATACCAAACTCGATCTGGAACCTCAAAACCCAACGGAACACACGGCGTGATATTCAAAACATGTACCACTGTATTCAATGCTTCACCCCAAAATGACGTCGGCAACTGTGACTGCGAGAGCAAACATCTGACTCTTTCTACAAGTGTCCTGTTCATTCTTTCAGCTAACCCATTCAACTGAGGAGTTTTCGGAGGTGTCTTTTGATGTCGAATACCTTGCTGTCTGCAATACTCATCAAATGGACCACAATACTCACCACCATTATCTGTTCGGATGCACTTAAGCTTCACACTTGTTTCTCTTTCAACACGAGCATGAAATTGTTTGAAGACGTCCAACACTTGATCTTTTGACTTCAACATATACACCCAAACCTTCCTTGAATGATCGTCGATGAAAGTCACAAAATAAATGGCACCACCAAGTGTTCTTGTCTTCATCGGACCACACACATCAGAGTATACCATATCAAGTACTCCAATTTTTCGCGAGTGAGGAGCACTCTTGAAGGAAACTCTAGTTTGCTTACCTGCCAAGCAATGAGCACACCGCTTCAGAGAACCATTTTTCACACCTGAGAGGAGATTCTTCTTAGCTAGTATCATCAATCCCTTCCCACTCACGTGGCTAAGCCGACTGTGCCAAAGTTCTATCATGTCTTCATCATCTACCGCATTTGTGGTAGACTCTGCGATCTTCGCATGCATCACATATAATGAGGAACATTTTTGTCCTCTCGCCACGATCAAAGAGCCTTTGGTGAGCTTCCATTTACTGTCATAAAAAGTACTGCAAAATCCTTCATCATCGAGCTTACCAGTGGAGATTAAGTTCATGCGGATGTCGGGAATGTGCTTCACACCTCTCAAAACTAAGGTATTGCCATTTTCAGTCTCCAAACGCACATCTCCCATACCAATGGCTTTAGTAACACCATCATTACCCATCTTTACGCTTCCAAAGTCACCAGAAGTGTATGACGTGAAGAAGTCCCTCCGCGATGTAGCGTGTATCGAAGCACCGCTATCAATTATCCAACTTGTATCTTGGCAAGCGAGATTTACTGCTTCCTCATCATAGACAATCAAGAACTCATTAGTGGCTGCGGCTACCTTTTCGCCTGTATCACCCTCATCGGTCTTCTTTTCATTTCCTTTAGTATTCGGATTCTCTCGAAGAAACTTTCGACAAAATCTCTTTATGTGTCCCTTTTTACCACAATAATGACACTCAAAATTTGCATGTTTGCCGCTCTTACTTTTGCTTCTGCTTTTATCTTTCGGACCTCTGCTTTGACTCCTCCCCCTGTTTTCGGTGACTAGAAGATCTGACTGTGAAGAAGAACCCGTCGACTTTCTTCTCATCTCCTCATTCAACACACTGCTCTTGACTACATCCATAGCCAATATACCATCTGGTGCTGAGTTGGACAACGACATTCTAAATGTCTCCCACGAGTCCGGTAAAGTACCAAGAAGTAGCAAACCCTGAATCTCATCATCAAACTTGATTTTCATTCCAGCTAACTGATTTATAATCCCCTGAAATGTATTCAAGTGGTCTGTCATTGGTTTCCCATTCTGATACTTCAATGCCAATAGTTGTTTGATCAAATACAACTTGTTGTTACCCGTCTTTCGAGCATACAACTCCTCAAGCTTATTCCACATGCTCTGTGCATTCTTTTCCTCACTGACATGGTTGAGGACGTTATCATCTACCCACTGCCGAATGTACCCACACACCTGACGATGATTTAATTCCCATTCAGCGTCTGTCTTATTGGCCGGTTTCTCACTGGCAAATACTGGCAGATAATAGTCTTTCACATAAAGAAGATCTTCCATCTTTCCTTTCCAAACATTATAATTGGAGCCATTTAAAGTAATCATCCTACTTGTATTATTTTCCATGATTCAAATAAGCACAAGAACGAGAACCAAGCTCTGATACCAATTTGTTGAGAAAAACCACTTAAAACAAATATGCGGAATACGATTTTTCCAATCTTTTGTACCTAATTCGAATCACAAACAAATGTCGCAGATGCAATAATAGTCAAGTGACAAACAACGCAAAACAATCACACGATGCACACCAATTTTAGCGTGGAAAACCCCAAAACGGGTAAAGACCACTGGACCGATTCGGCCGCTTAAAACTTCCACTATCAACGATAATAATGGGTACAACTATGTCTTAATACAGCACAATCATCACCTATCAAGATGGAATCAAGAGAGGACCAAAAACAAACAAGAAAATCCGATTTTTCTTATTCGTGTACAACCTGGAAGACGGACTTACAAAGAACGAAACACGATCTCCACCGTTCAGAATGTTGCCCAGGACATCATGAACACGCTGTCAAATTTTCAAGTTGATCCAACGGTCGGAACGCCGGTAAATGGAGAAAATCCGAGGCTGCAGGGGCAAAAATTCGAAACTGCCTCCCGCTGCGTTTTCTCTCTTTTTCTGCTTCTCTCTCCTATTTTTTTTCTCTCTTTGCTGCTTTTTTTTTTTCTCTCTTCGCTGCTACCCCTGCTTTAGGGTTATTTAACCCTTTTAAAAATACAAAATAAAAAGGTGTGGGCCCCGCACAAGAGCCGACACACAACACTTTCGTCTGTTTCACTCCAAATAAATGCACTCCTCCTTTGAGTTTGCGCTCCAGTCTCAGTGAGAAGACGTTGAGCGAAAAAATGCAGGCCAAACCATTGCATTTGATTCCCACAAATTTCCCTTCGCCCATTGATCTTCCTTCCGTCAGCCGGATTTCATTCCAACCCCCGTTAGTACCATGAGCCATATCTATTTCCACTCCAAATAACGCTAGAGTGGTGGAACCGCCGAGTATCGACATAGTAGACGACTCAGTCATTGCGTTTTGGGATTACCAATTTCTTTTCGTTTCTCAGAGATCCGAGACTACTCAACCGACCGCACTTCGAGCCGTCAACGGCGCTATTCCCTCCGATTTTCCTGCCGGGACTTACTATTTAGCCGGACCAGGGCTTTTCGCCGACGATCATGGTTCGACGGTGCACCCACTCGACGGTCACGTGTTAGAGTTCGGATGTGACCCGAATTCTAGTTGGGTCGGGTCGGGCCCATATCCAATATTAGGGTTATTTAGTTTCTCTATATATTGATGCTTGAGTCACAAAACTCATTGTACCTTGATTTCATTCATAGTGATTTCTCCTCTGCCCGTGGTTTTTTTTTCTGTTAGGGTTTTCCACGTAAATCTTGGTGTCCCTGCTTCCACAGTTTTCTTTTTCCGTTTCGCGTTCGATTCTCAACAATTGGTATCAGAGCATAGGTTAAATTCTCTATATCAATTTTTAATAATTGATATCAGAGCGGAGTTAGAGTTTTCGTACTCGGATCGAACGATATTGGGGTTTACAATTTTTGTGAAAAAAAAAATTGTAATTTGGGAAAAAGAAATTAAAAAAAAAAAACAAACAAAAGAAAAAAATTAGATTTTTCTTTTTGTTTGGTTTGCTGCGTCGTCCTCCTCGAAGAAACCAGAAGGAGCAGCCCGCGTTTCTCCAGCGAAGAGCCGATCTCGCAATCGCTGCAGGCTGTCGTCGCTGAGGAGAAGACCAACCACCGCCGCATCGACCGGGACAGAGTCCGCCGTCGGTCGTTCCCCTGCCGTCCGTCTCCGAGGAACCGAAGCAGCGAAGAACAGAGACTTCTGTCCCACTGTCCAGCGCCGCACAGAAACCCGTCGCCATCTCTGTTCAGAGGTTCGCCCGCCGATTAGTCCGCCTGCCGCCGACGAGCCTCCAGCCGTCACCGTCCGTTGTTCCGCAGGAAGCCCCGAGTTGTTTCGGGCAGTGAACAGTGAAGAGAAAGTTGGAGGATTTCTGAAAAATAATTTTCCTTCGTTTGGTTGGATTATTTTTAAAGATAATTGGATTGTGATATTAATTTATCTGGTTACCAAAGTTTTGGAGTGGAAATTTTGGATTCAGAAATTGTGAGAAAAATTTCTGAAATTTTTGGGCAGGATGAGTTCGTTGAAATTCAATATTCTGCTGTTGGATCAGAATACGAGATTTCAGTTATGGCAGGTGAAGATGCGAGATGTGCTCGCACATATGGATTTAGACGACGCATTATTAGGGCTCGATAAAATGCCCACGTTATTGAGTGAAGAGGAGAAAATGCGAAAGGATCGGAAAGCCCTATCTCTGATACGTCTGCATTTATCAAATCAGATTTTGCAGGATGTTTTGAACGAGAAGTCTGCCGCTGATTTATGGTTCAGATTGGAGTAGTTATGTATGAAGAAAACCCTGACGAGTAAGTTGCATTTGAAGCAGCGGTTATATTCTCATCAGTTATTGGAAGGAGCCTCTATTACAGAGCACTTGACTGCATTCAAGGAGTTAGTTTCAGACTTGGAGACTATGGGATGCAAGTACGATGAGAAGGATTTGGGGTTGATTCTGTTATGCTCGTTGCCTGCCTCATATGTTCTTTCAGAGATACGATCTTGTACAGTAGGGACAGTCTAACTCTGGAAGAGGTTTATGGTTCTTTGTTGTCAAAGGAAAAGATGAAGCAGCTTGTTAAGGAATCCGAATCTCGAGGTGAGGGATTCGTTGTTCAGGGTAGAACAAGAGATTCAAACAACAAAGGCAGTGTTAAAGTTCAAAGTTCGAAGGGCCGATCAAAGTCAAGGAACCGAGATAGAACCTGTTACTTCTGTCATGGAAGGGGGCACATCAAAGCTGAGTGCCGTAAATTGCAGAATGAGTTAAAGAGAGCTGAGAAGGGAAAACAACCGATGACGTCCGGTGCAGTAGTTGTCGCACAAGATGAAGACTATAGTGATGGAGATCTTCTAATAGTGTCAGAGGGAAACTCAAAGCCAAACAATGAGTGGATTCTGGATTCAGCATGTTCGTTTCATATGTGCTACAATCGGGATTGGTTTACGACATATGAGACCGTTTCAGGAGGTGCTGTGTTAATGGGCAATAACACACCTTGCAAGATAGCTGGTATTGGTACCGTCAGAATCAGGATGTTTGATGGAGTTGTGAGGACACTGGGTAGCGTGCGACATGTTCCCGAGTTAAAGAAGAACCTGATCTCGTTGAGTACTCTGGATTCGAAAGGGTACAAGTACAGCGCTGTAGGTGGAGGTATAAAGATCAGTAGGGGTGCTCTCGTCAAGTTAAAGGGACACAGAAGCTCTGCAAATTTATATGTATTACAAGATTCTACGGTGATGGGTAATCAGGCTGGAAAGTTTGTGAATTCACCTTCAAAAGGTTTGTTGGAGAAGACTCAGAGGAAGTCAGGTTCTCAGGTGAAGTTCAAGTTGGGTTCTGAATCCACATCAGAGCCGATACGTCAGCCTATTACAGATGTTCAGCGTGATGCAGTCACCACATCGTCACCAATTCCAGTTACAGTTTCACGTCAGAGAGGTATCGTCAAAAGCAGAACCAAGGAAAAGGGTAAAGCTCCACGGCTATATAGTGAAACATCTACGGTGGGTTACGCATTGAGTGTGTTCGAGAGTATAGATTCAACATATTCACATGCAGTTCGTTGCGACATCTCTGATAATTCGGTGGTACAATGGAGCAGATGTGATTTCTCTCCGAGTGTGTCTCTCAAATTTAAGCGGGGCTTAAACTTGATCCGTACCAGATATTGAGTTGGCCCAGCAGGGGTCTTTGTGGAAGAGGAGGTTATTTTTCGTTGGAGTTTTGCAGTTTGCCTTACATTGGAATTTCTTTGAAGGTGGAGATTGTCAGAGTTCAGTGTTCTGGATTCGTTTTGGGGTGGGCCGTGAAGCCTGCATTGGATCTCTCAGGTGAAATTCGTGTCAAGGTGGAGATTGTTAGAGTTCGGATGTGACCCGAATTCTAGTTGGGTCGGATCGGGCCCATATCCAATATTAGGGTTATTTAGTTTCTCTATATATTGATGCTTGAGTCGCAAAACTCATTGTACCTTGATTTCATTCATAGTGATTTCTCCTCTGCCCGTGGTTTTTTTTCCCGTTAGGGTTTTCCACGTAAATTTTGGTGTCCCTGCTTCCGCAGTTTTCTTTTTCCATTTCGCGTTCGATTCTCAACATCACGGATATCTCAGGGCTTTTACTTTCGACAAAGGAAATAAGGAGGTGAAGTTTATGGCCAAGTACGTAAAGACGGCGGCTCAGGTGGAGGAGCACGACCCTTTAACCGGTACGTGGCGGTTCACCCACCGCAGTCCGTTTTCTGTGCTGAAAGGAGGACAGAAAGTTGGGAATACAAAGGTGATGAAGAATGTAGCCAACACCAGCGTACTGAGGTGGGGTGGGAGGCTGATGTGCCTCTGGGAAGGTGGGGACCCTTACAAGATCGAATCGGGGACGTTGGATTCGGTTGGGATGTTGGATGTGATCAACGGGTCTGATTCGGATTGGGAGTCGGAGAAGGGAAGTAGTGATGGCGTTGATGTATGGGATGTGGCTGCGAGGATGTTGAAGCCAGTATTACAAGGTACGTATGTTCATCATTATTTTTGATAAAGTTATATTTTATTCTTGATGGATTGTTATTCAAAATGGCAACAAAGTGAGAACAAGACGGACCTGGCCCGACTCTGCACTTTAAAAATGGCGAACATATCATTGAGATGTAATAACGACAACTACGATGATGTTGACGTTGAGATGAATTTCTATGCTCTCTAAGTGAAAACATATCATTTAATATATATATATATATTCTCCTCATTAAAAACAATGTTTCCATGTCATCATTGGACAAAGCGGGGTTCCGCCTAATCTGATGGGACTTCTGTTATGCTCTAAACAACAATTTATAGTTTAAGGTTTAATTTAATGATCTGAAATCATTCAACCAACTTTTGAGCAGGTCCATTATTTTTCTTTGACCTTTGTCTAGTCTGAGGTTGGATCATACCTGCACCAGGCCTCAATAGAAATCTACGTGGCCTTAGGTCGACGTGCAACCACATATACTATTTGATCACCCTAAATACTATTTGATGAGCTTTATTCTGAGGGTTTATCGTAAATAATTAGATCACAATCTCACGGTTACATAAATGATATATATATATATATATATATTGTTATAAGTTATTTTGAGATTCAACCCAATAATAAAGTCTAGTGAAATTAGTAAAGTCTAGTGAAATTAGGTTTAGAGCAAACAATATTATAATTGCGGGCAGAGCAAATGTTAAAAATCTTGTAAAATTGAAAGTTAAAAATCAAAACTTTTGGTCAACGCCGTTTACTATGGACGGTTGTAAGTCAATTTTGTTAAAACCTCCTTTGCTCAGGAGTGTTTAAGATGCCGCAGAAAAGATTGCTGTCTCATTACAAGATAGATGCGCGCAGAAATAGGCTTATTATAATGGCGTGTAACACTGAAGATATGCTCCTCCCTCGCAGTAATTTCACTTTTTATGGTAAAAACAAAATCGAGTTCTCTCTAAATTTAACTCTCTTATCTCATCTTGAAGGAAGCATTTCATTTCATTTCATTGCACTTTTTGCAGAATTTGACTCGAATTTCAAGGTGTTGGAGAAGCAGGAGTTCAGCGTCCCTGATCACTTGATGATCCATGATTGGGCGTTTACCGATACTCATTACTTACTGTTTGGCAATCGCGTCAAGCTTGACGTTGCTGGTAAATATAATTAATCTCAAAACTAAACAAACTTGGGTGACAAAAAATTGCAGGGAAAGCTATCTGAGATGTGCTTAAACCCAGATCATTCGCTTCAGAGTGCTCCATATTTTGATGGTTTTATCTGTTGAGCTTAGATTACGATTGGGTCAGCCTAATATCGTTGAAAAAACTTGTATTTGACGGGGTGGGCGGCCTTCGCCTGTATCTGCAGGTGCAATGGCTGCAGTTTGTAGGATATCTCCGATGATATCTGCACTGTCAGTGAACCCCAGCAAAGAAACGACTCCTGTTTATTTGCTTCCTCGATTTCCTGGCAAAGCTTGTAGCGTAAGAGATTGGAGAGTGCCTGTCGAAATTCCATCTCAATTGTGGCTTCTCCACGTGGGTAATGCATTCGAAGTCAGGGAAGATGGCGGGAGCTTGAATATCCAAGTTCATGCCTGCGCTTGCCCTTACCAGTGGTTCAATTTCCATAAATTATTTGGTAAATCTTCAAATTTCAACTCACTCATATCACCTCCTATCTCTGTCTAACGCACATATTCACATGCCTTTCTAAATGACTTAGTCGTTGGGAAAATAAGGCAGCAGTGGGTGAATAATATTATTCCGTGTTCGGCAGGATACAATTGGGAGAGTGGTAAACTAGACCCTTCAATTATGAATATAACCACAGCCGAAAGTGAACTACTTCCCCACCTCGTTCAGGTACTTTCTAATCTTGGTTTGAAATTACTCCACTCTTGATTTAGACAAGAGCAGCTTCAAATTGCGCTGATTTTTTAATCTAACCCAAATGCAGTTGTGTATAACGTTAGAGGCTGCCGGGAATAGCCAGAGATGTTCTGTCCAGCGCCTGAACCAACGGAACGAAGCCTCAGACTTCCCTGCAATAAACCCTGCCTTTTCTGGGTACAAAAACAAGTACATCTACGCCGCCACTTCTTCCGGTTCTCGCCGTTCCTTGCCTTCTTTCCCCTTCGACATGGTGATGAAGCTCGACTTCCGAAACAACTCCGCTCGTACGTGGTCCACCAGAACTCGCAGGTTTCTTTGCGAACCCATTTTCGTTCCCAAAGGCGACGAAGAAGATGATGGATATCTACTTGTAGTGGAGGTGAGGAAGATATATGGTGTATATATTTTCTTGTAATTCAAATTTAGTCAATTCAATTCAGGAAAAAGAAGATAGAAATGGTTGTTTGTTCCTAAGGATGGTTTTTGGTTGTGCAGTATGCAGTGTCAATGCAGAGGTGTTTTCTGATAGTTTTGAATCCAAAGAGGATTGGGGAGGCTGACGCAGTTGTGGCAAGACTTGAAGTCCCCAAGCATTTGAACTTTCCCCTTGGATTTCATGGTTTCTGGGCGTCTCAATTTTAAATCCAAGCTGTGTGCAGCTTGTACAGTAGAAGTAAGAGTGCTGCATTTTCTTCCTTTCAACTTAGACGGAAGGAACATTACAAATGTGTATAGTTTCATTATTGAAGAAACTTCAACAACCAGCACATCTCAACGTGACAAATTTAACACATCTTTTATGTTAGGGTTCAATTTGCTGCTATCCCCTCAAAATTCACCAGTGCATAAGATATCAACCCTGCATTTTATTAGTAGAATCTCATGAAATAATTGCCAATTTACCACGCATGTTTCTTCCCACCTGCCCAACGCTTATAAAGTAAATGGATTTAACATACTACATTATTTGAAATTACACATGTATTTAATAATATAATCGATATTCTGAATTTATATTATGGAAAAAAGTATAAAAATAAATTTTAAATTATTATTCTTTGAGGAATTATTACCCTTCAGCAAAGTGATTAATGTAGCCTATTTTTTAAGTATACAACTTATTAACTAGAGATGTCATATAGTTAGGGGTGTGCAAACTGAACCGATACCGAATAACCAAACCGAAATCGGCAATTTCGGTACCTGTTCGGTGCGGGTTTGCCTGGTACCGAATCGAATTCAGTTCTGATTGAGCATAACTAAATTTCATAGTCTGGTTCTCAGTTCTCGGTTCCGCAGAACCAGTGCTGACCGTAGAACCGAGAAGTGGATTTTTAGGGCACCCTGTCCCTAATGACCTCGCACCCGCGCCCCAACTCCGTCTCCCGCTACTTCTCTCTCAAGTCTCAAGTCTCACTGCCCTTTGTCTCCCCTCCGGCTCCGGCCCTCCCGAGTCCCGAGCTCCAGTCCCGACTTCCTTCCAGCTTCCGTCGACTAAGAGGTGTCAGGCGAGAGCTCTCCCCTCCGGCCCTCCTAACCCAACGACATTCGTCTCCCCTCCACCCCTCCCGACTCCGAACGGCGACCAAACAACGGCGGCTTCCGACTTCCTTCTGACTTCCGTCGATTGAGAGCTCGCCAACTCAGTCAGTATTTTGTTCATAGTATCACATTCTGTTCATAGTATTCTGTTGAGTTTTCTCGTAGTGGACTTCAAGTACCCCATATTGTAGTATTCTATTGAGTTTTCTGTTCGTAGTACCCCTAGTTCTAATTTCTGTATTGTTGGTCTTGTGAATTGTGATAGTTCCTTGTGAATTGTTGATCCTGTGAATTGTGATAGTTCTTTGTAGTGTTGGTTTTGATAGATCCTTGTTAGTGTTGATGGTCCGTAGATTATGAATCTGTTGATTGTTGATTCTGTATTTAAGATTATGTCATTATGAAATATGAATCTGTTCAATGTTCATTTAGCTAGTAATGTGATTTTGAAATGAATTTTTAAATTGTTGAAAATGTAGATAATAGAAAGCTTTAATGAAACTATAGAGAGTGCTTCTGTTAACCTTATTACGGTTCAAACGAAGAGGAAAAAATCTAATGTTTGGATTCATGTTACTATGGTAGAAAGCACTGATACGAACAACCCTAGAGCAAAATGTAATTATTGTTCTCAGACATATGCATGTCTGTGGCATCCTGCCCTGTGAAGGCCAGGAAAGGGCCAGGTGTACTCCGACCCATATTAGGGGGGCACAATCCCACATCGCTTGGGAGAGTAGAAAATACATGGTTTATAAGCATGGATCACCTTCCTATCTAGTACAACGCATTTTGGGCTAACCCCAAGAACAAAACTGTGCGGGCTTCAGCCCAAAGCGGACAATATTGTACTGGGAGCACCGAGGGACGTTACAAATGGTATCAGAGCGAAATTAGTGTGGCCGACGAGGACGTCGAGTCCCCAAGGAGGGGAGATTGTGGCATCCTGCCCTGTGAAGGCCAGGAAAGACCCAGGTGTGGGTCCGGCCCATATCAGGGGGCACAATCCCACATCGCTTGAGAGAGTAGAAAATGCATGGTTTATAAGCATGGATCCTCTTCCTACCTAGTAAAAAGCGTTTTGGGCTAACCCCAAGAATAAAACCGTGCTAGCTTCGGCCCAAAGCAGACAATATTGTACTGGGAGCACTGAGGGACGTTACAATGTCATCCAACAAAGAATGAGACTTCAAGCTTGAAAAAGCATATTAGTTCTTGTAAAAAATTGTTGGCAAGTATAGATGTGAAGCAAAAGACTTTAAGCTTCCAAAATGTAGATAATAATGATCAACTTCCAAACTTGCATCTTTTAGCAATGCAACTGGCCAAGAATTACTGGCAAAAATGGTTGTTATTGATGAAGTGCCTTTCAAGTTTGTTGAATCAGAGGGTTTTAGAGCTTATTATGATTATTTCCAACCGAAATTTGTTGTACCCTCTAAAACTACGATTGCACGAGATGTTATTGGAATGTATGAAAAAGAGAAAAAAAAGTTGAAAGAATACTTTAAAAACACATCTCAACGCGTATGCTTTACTAATGATACATAAACTTCAATTCAAAATTTGACTTATATGGTTTTAACAGCGCATTTTGTTGATTGTGATTGGAATTTACATAAGAAGATTATCAATTTTTGTTTGATTGCAAATCATAAGGTGAAACCATTGGTAAAGAGGTAGAGAGATGTCTATTTGAATGGGGGATTGAAAATGTTTTGACAATTACAATGGATAATGTTTCTTCCAATGATGTGGCCATTTCTTATTTGATTAAAAGTATTTGAAATTGGAATGGTTTAGTTTTGAATTGTGAATACATGCATATACGATATTTTGCACATATTTTGAATTTGATAGTATGTGATGGTTTAAAAGACCATCACGGATCTATCACGAGAGTACGTCGAGCTGTGAAGTATGTTCGATCTTCTCCTGCAAGACTACAAAATTTTCAGAAATGTGTGCAAAATGTTAAAATTGGGTGCAAAAGTAGTGTTTCTCTTGATGTGCCTACAAGATGGAATTCCATATATTTGATGTTGGAAAGTGCAGAAAAATTTGAAAAAGCTTTTGCGAAATTGAAAGAAACAGATGTTCATTATCTCGCTGATTTGGGTGGAGAAAGTCCTCCCACAAAAGAAGATTGGAATAATATTCGAGAACTTGTCAAAATTTTCAAGATTTTTTATGATACAACTATAAATATTTCAGCCTCCTTGCATGTTACTTCAAATATATATATTTGTGAAGTATGCAACTTGAAAATGGTTATCCAAGAGTATGCTAGATGTGATAATGCATTATTGAGGAGAATGAGTATTGGAATGCAAGGCAAGTTTGATAAATATTGGGGAAGCTGCGATAGAATGAATGTCTTGATGTATGTTACAGTTGTTTTAGATCCTAGATATAAAATAAAGTATTTGATACATTGTCTTTCCATAGTAATGGATTATGATAAGACAAATAATTTGTTAACCCAAGTACAACTAGTGCTTGAAAAATTATATCTTGAGTATAGAGGTGATTTAGGATTGGAAAATTCAAAAGACAATTATAGTACTACAAGTGTACCAACAACATCTACAATCTTGAGACAAAAGAGTAGTTTGAGCCACAACAAGCTACATGAGATGTTTTATAGTCGCCCTGAAGAACAAGGTGTTTCAACTACTCGGTCAGAACTTGATCAATATTTATATGAAGCATTGAAAAAAAATTCAGACAAAGAAGACATTCTCATATGGTGGAAATTGAATTCATTGAAATTTCCAATTCTAAGCAACTTGGCAAGAGATATATTGGCTATTCCTATTTCTACTGTTGCATCAGAGTCAGCTTTTAGTAGTGAAGGAAGGGTACTTGATTCATTTCGTAGTTCTTTGTTCCCAAAGACTGTCGATGCGCTTATTTGCACTCAAAGCTGGATTCGATCTTCGAAATATGAATCAATCAACTTTAATGATGATCTGGATGAACCATGTATCTTTTATATTGATAATATTTTTCTTTTATATTTGTTTTATTATTTACTATGTTTTATAAATTTGTTTTAAATTTATATTTTTCAGAGATTATACAAATTAATGACGCTGATGAAGTGAATTAGTCTGAAATTTATAGTGATGACTAATGACAACGTATAACAAGGTAATTATATTTTTATTCATTTTGAACCATAGTATCAACATTTCTTTTTGCTTGTGATGTTGTATCATTCCAATATTCAATTGATTAATATTTTTGGCATGCAGAGACTTGGAAATAACTAACTCAGTTGAGTATTTATATTTTAATTCATTTTTATTTTTTATAATTGTTGTTTGTCAACCAATTACTTCTAACTCGTATTGTATTCATTCTTTGGCAGTTTATATTCCGAAATTTGAAGATATTGGACATTGGATTTGGAGTTTTGGACAATGTATAATAAAATTGGACACAAGAATAATTTTTTTTTTGGTTCGTTAATCTAAAGTTTTATAATTTTTTTATTTCTGAATATTTTTTTTTGTTTTGTAACTTTACTTTTTCTGTTTTTATATTTTTTGTTATTTTATATATTTGTTAGTTTATTTATGGTTGTTTTATTTATATTAGGTTAATGTTGTGTGTATAGCGTAATTATTTAGGATTTTTTTTTATTTTTATAAAATTTTATTATAATATTTAAAAAAAAATTATATTGGGTACCGAACCGGTACCCAATTTCTGGTTCGGTACCAAACTCCCATGGGGTTGGTTCCGGTTTTGGATTTCCAAAACTAGAATCAATCGGTCTAGTGCGGTTACACTTTGGAACCAAATTGAACTAAACCGTGAACACCCCTACATATAGTAGCCCAGACTAGGGGTGTGCAAACCGAACCAGAAACCGATGCGGTTCCACTTCGGAACCAAACTGAACTAGACTGTGAACACCCCTACATATAACAGCCCAGACTAGGGGTGTGCAAACTGAACCGGTACCGAAGTACCCAACCAAACAAAAACTAGCAGTTTCGATACCAGTTCGATGTAGTTTTGTTTGGTATCGAACTAAATTCGGTTCTGATTGAGTAGAACCGAATTTGGCGGTCTGGTTTTTGGTTCTCGGTAATGCAAAACCGGTACCGACCGAAGAATCGATACCTGCTTAATATTTAGGGCACCCTGAATTTTGATGACCCCACCCCAATCGCAGACGGCAGACTCAGTCCACTCCCGACTCCCAACTCCCGCACCCCGGCACCGGCGTCCCTACTGGCGACTCCCACAGTACCGCCGCTTCTCTCTGTCTCAAGTCTCACTCACTTTCAATCTCAGTCTCTTGACTCCCGCTGCCTCCCGAATATCGAGTCCTGAGCTTTCTGGCTCACGTCGACTGAAAGGCATCAGGCGAGTCTCCCCTCCGGCCCTCCCAACCCGAATGATTTCCGTCAACTGAGAGCTCGCCAGCTCGGTCAGTATTCCTAGTCGGCTAGTCCTGTGTAGTGTGTCCTCTTCAATTTGTTAATTGTCTCTTGTTAGTTCAGTTAGTTGTTTAATCTATTCTGATTTTTCTGTTATGATTGTTCCCTGTTAGTTATTACTTCAAGGTGGTCCACACAACCACACTATTGGTGGTTTGGCAGTCACATTGAAACAATTTTTTTTTCAACTTGACCAAAAAGGAAGAATCTTGATTATTTTGCTGCTGGCTTTGTAAATATGGTTTAGATGTTAGGTTCCCTCGCACGACGGAATTACCGATGTTCATAACAACGGTAACGTACATAACCTATGTATCATGAAAAATAATTTTAACATGAACATAAAATGGATCGTTGTTATATTAATAATAATATGCATTTAAAAACTCTATTTAGATCTAATCTAAAAGATAAAGAATGTTACCTTTGTAGCTTACTTCACACGGGTACAAAACCAACATTCGATCTTCTCCGCCAATCCTTCTCACCTCGAATAAGCACGTGTGGGCGTGATGAACGAAACAAGATCACACTCAATTTATGATAGATCGTATTCTCAACACATGAGACGATCTATTTGGATTTAGAAAACACTTTTCTAAAGCCAACACGGAAGACACAAATTTTGTTCTCAAAATAGATTCTTTAATCTCAAAGATTTCAACAACAACTTCAAATTTTTCACCAACCACCATCTAATGAGGTTGGACCTCTATTTATAGTGGTATTTCTCCATAATGGCCATTATGACATTTAGAGAAAAACACTACAAATTCCTCATTACATTAATAAAAATGTTATAAAAATCAAAAGTCTTGTCACTATATCTCAACACTTGACACATTAATTCATAATTAATTATTTAATTTTTTTGGTTCATTTTTCTATTATTCGAATAATGATAGAAGGTGACGAAAGGGACTGATGGACCTATAATTTTAAGCTCCAATAATATTTTGTTAATTAATATAAACTCTTTATATTAATTAACATAATTATTAAATCTAAAGTAATTCCACTAAATACTTAGAGTTGCACTCTCAAAACTATAGAGTATATTTACTTAAAGTAATGTCCATTGATATAGTCATTACATATGTATTAACCCTCCATTTAGATTTGCAATAGAGCTAGGTTTATAATTCGTTAACCTCTCATATTGCTTCTTTATCTTTGACTACCATTAGTTCTTAATTAAATAATTAATTCATAACGATTATGAATTGCGCGCTAATTATTCGATCATTGAACTAACAAATAAAGGAATCTATAGAAATGAATTTCATTGTATCGATATTAACATTCCCAGCTATTCATTTTAATTTACTCCCAATATACAAGGTATACGAATCGTAACTTGTATAAAACTTTACCGAGTAAATCAAAGAATAAATTAAAATAAAATAGGAGTTTATTAAATACAACGAATTAAGATCATACATATATATGACCATCATTATAAAAAAATTAATTGTTCTACATTTAACGGAAATTATCAAAACAATATAATTTTATCTAGTCCAGTCCTATATAATCATACTATATAAAACATATTTATCTTCTGTCACAACATATTTAGTCGGGATATGACTATACATTCTTAATGAGATAAACTATGTTTATGACTATGAACTATTTGAAGATTCCATACTTTAAATATAAGTCATGAACATATTCTGGTTATTACTCTTTATATTTTATCCCACATATATACAATATATATGTTAATATAAAGTCAACATAAATAACCAAGGAATTTTCTATAAATTTTATAAAACTTAATCTAAAATGTAAAACATAATATTAATCGATATAAATTTATTCATATATCATAAAATTGTTCTATTACATTTGCTTGTTGGGCACATTACTCCCAACAATCTCTCACTTGCCCTAAAGCAAATGAGACATGTCTCTAATCCCTAAACCCTCTAGATGTTTCTCAAAACATTTTGCAGGTAACGTCTTGGTGAAGGGATCAACAAGATTCTCAACTGATGGAATCTTCAGAACAGTCATGTCTCCACACTGCACTATATCTCTTATCACATGATATTTTCTCTCTATATGTAACGACCCGGTTTTTCTTTTCCTTTAAAAATATGATAAATTTAAAACTTTTAAAAACAACAACTTAAAACGTCATTAATTGAAATCAGAGTCTTCTTATTCTAAAAACCGAACCATTAAATTCTTTCTCTTATACTCATTATTTAAACCATGGACTTGTGAATATAAGTACCTTTTCTTAAAAACGTAGTGGAAGCTTAAATAACTATTTACGGAATAAAAATAACTAATTACATTTATATGTACAAAACTAATTGCTCTTTAGCCTTTTAATCTTTACCATTAAATCTTTAACCTTTAGCCTTGAACGTTGCCAACCACAATGCTCGTCGTGCAAATCCCTCATCAACCGCTCCTCTTTAAATAAATCATATCATCACGAGCACCTACCATAAGTAGACTGTAAGCCCAAAAAGACTTAGTAAGGAATTGAAAACACAACAAGAATGCCTCTAACTCATTATGTCGGAATGGGATTCGCCCAACCGTTCTTTACTCATTGTTACATATATCATACTCGAGTCTCGAGTTAAGAGACTAGGGCACCCTATAGGCAATGGGGGGAAACTCGACATCTAACACCCTATAGTAGACAAGCTTATCTATCCCACAGATGGGAAGATCTCATTTGGTTTACCGAGTCTATTGGTTAGATCCGAACCATTAACCCGGCCACTATCGAGTTAGGAGATTAGGACACCCTATAGGCAAATGGGGGGAAAACTCGGCATCTAACACCCTATAGTAGACAAGCTTACCTATCCCATGGACGGGAAGATCTTAATTTGGTTTACCGAGTCCACCGTTTAGATCCAAACCATTTACCCGGCCACTAATTCCCTTACGTATATTATTACTCATTTTAGCTCACATCATGAATACCAACCTGGACGTGGTATCTCTTAAGGGTTTCTAAGACCATGAACGTTTAACTTAGCTACTCTAGCAAGCAAATCTATACTAGCAAACATTCGATAATTCAAAGGATTATCCTATACAAACAATCACTTCAAACAATCATTAAGATTTGAACTACAATCCAATTCATCAAGGAATGCACAATTGCAACAATCACGCAAATACACTCACTTCATTTAAAACATTCAACAACCACGACAACGAATATCAAAACCTATGGAAGCTAACAATGGAAGAACAACAATTCAACTAGCACCTCCAGAACACTGAAACACTTCACACACCAATAGAAATCTCATCTTTAATAAGGAACTAATAATATCTTCGAACAATTATCCTGCTTTGAAGGGGAACTAGAAATAATAACTAGTAACAACGAACAAGACATGCTAATATGGCAACTATATAAAACGAGTGTACATGCTTGACAAATTGACAGTAAATTACGAACTATATGACAACAAAATAAATGAACATACATGCTTCATATGTTGTCAACAAACACGAACATACATGCGTCAAAATTGATTAAATATAACTACGGGACAGCAGTGAAATAACATTACATTTTCAGTAATTAAAACATACTAACATGCTTCGGAATTGATAGAATTTAAACATGGAACAACCATGAAATCAATGAATCTACGATAATTGAACATGCTAATATACTCTAAGATTTACAGAAAATCAATTACGAAACAGCGGCCGACTATACAACAACGAAATTGCAAATAAAACATGCCAACATACTTCGGAATTGAAGGAAATTAAATACGGAATGGCAACGTATTCCACAGCGAATTCAAGCAAGTAAAACGTGCTAAACATGCTTTGAAATTGACGAAAAAGAACTACGGAACAGCAGTAATCTAACAACAAATTTAACCATTTAAAACATGCTAAACATGCTTTGGAATTGACAAAAATTAAATACGAAACAACAGCTAATCCCACAGTGAATTCAACAATTAAAACGTACTAATCATGCTTTGAAATTGACGGAAAATAGCTACGGAATAGCAGCAAAACAACAGTGAAATTAAACAGTTAAAACGTGCTCCACAATCTTTAATGAATACTAATATAGCAGGCTAGCAGCGACATAGAACATACGTACATGCTTTGTATATTAACAATGAGAATAAAAGTAAAGGCATTTAAGCTTGATATTAGCATGAGTATAACAATTAAACATCTAATCCTAACCAGTCCCAAACTCCAAACGGAGTTACATGCAATAAATAAAAGCAATCAAGAATTGAAGTTAAGGAATCAAGAATAAATAACCATACAAGAAGCTAAGCGAGTATAACTCTATAAAATATCTAACATTCAATCAAGGAAGATAAACATAATCTTTTTGATCAACAAAGCATACAAGACTACTTGTGGGTAGGGCTTTGAAATGCCAAGACTCACAATTCCTTACCAAAATCTCAAGGAAGACTCGTTGTACAAATGCAGAGCAACACATTCGTCCAACAACACTATCACCAGCTCAAACTTGGACTTCCTCTCCATTCATTCTATGTTTTGCAACCCATGAAGGAATTACTCTCTGCCATATTGGAGGGCAGAGAGTAATGCTCTCACAACACCTCTTTCTCTCAAAATTCCCTGTTTTGCAGCAAACATCAGAGAATTGCTCTCTGCCAAGGGCAGAGAGTTTTAGTTCTCATACCTGACAACAACAACCCCACCCCTCCACCCCAATATTCTCCCCTCTTTATCACCCATAATTTATGCCAGAATATTCTCCAACACACACACTCCACTCCAGCATATTACTAAACAAATATCTGAACCATACTCTCACTTGTACGCCCACGTTCACAGTCTGCCCATTTTCAGTTGACAGAGTATTCCTTACTCTGATAATTTGTTCTCCATACTGTTAGTGCTATGCAGTGTTGGGAGAACGTGGGAGGGAGTTGTCTGCATGGCAGATAGCAATTCGGGCCAAACTGGGGCATACTGGGTTCGGCCACTCCGGGTCGGAGTACCCTATCGAAGCCTAACCACGAACGATCCGAGGCTGGAAAACCACAGCATCTCCGTCGCCAGACTCCGCCGTCACCATTCCATTAGCGTCGGCCATCGAACGTCGACAGTGAATCGGGGAATCATTACGGACCTTGTTCTGGCGCTGTCTCAATCCACCCGCGAAGCTCGGACATTCCCGAGCCCTAAATCGAAACCCACGCAGCTCTGCAATAGCTTGCCGAACGTCGCAGCAACTCACCAATCACCGCATCCCGAGCCTGAGCTCGCCGTCATCCGAGCGCTCGCCATCGCTCGATCTCTCGGTCTCCCTTCTCTCGATTTCACTCTCTCTCGGGAAGGAATGGCCGAAGGCCAATTTTTTTTTCTTTTCTTTTTATTATTATTTTCTTTTATTTCTAATTCCTCCATTAATTATATCCCACTTAATTTCTAATCTCATTTTAATTAATCTACTCTTAATTATATTTTATCCTCTTAATTTTAATTAATTTCTTTCCATTTAATTCAAGAACCGGATTAGTTAATTTAATTCAGACCGAGTCGAACCAAACCGGTTTAATTATTATTAGTTAATCAACTCCATAATTATTATCTTAAATTAAATATCAATTATTTTCCAATTACACTTATTTATTATATTACAGAAATTTGGGATATTACACTATATGTTTCGTTCATTTGTGACTTCTAGGTTCTTTAGCATTCGCCACTGCACCACTATTGTCACAGTACAAAGACAATGACTTATCCATATTTGGAACTACTTCCAAATCACTAAAGAATTTTCTAAGCCACACAGCTTCTTTTGATGCTTCACAAGCAACAATGTATTCTGCTTCCATAGTAGAGTCTGAAACACCACCTTGCTTTACACTTCTCCAAACTATGGCTCCACCTCCAAGGGTGAAAATTGATCCAAATATCAACTTTTGATCATCTGTATCAGTTTGAAAATCAGAATCTATGTATCCAGTTGGAATCAAATCCCTACCAGAATATACTAGCATATAGTTTCTCGTTCTCCTTAGATACTTAAGAATACGTTTGACTGCTATCCAATGATCTAATCCTGGATTTGACTAGAACCTGCTAACTATCCCTACTGCATAACATATGTCGGGCCTCGTGCACAACATGGCATACATCAAGCTCTCAACAGCTGATGTATAAGGGTAACGTCTCATATCTTCTTCCTTTTGAGGTGTGAGGACACTGCTTTTTAGAAAGAATAACTCCATGTCTAGAAGATAAATAACCTTTCTTGGAGTTTTGAATTGAATATTTGACAACGATCTTGTCAATATATAATGCTTGAGACAAAGCTAACATTCTATTTTTACGATACCTTATTAGATGAATCCCAAGAATGTAGCTTGCATTTTCTAAATCTTTCATTTGGAATTGCTTAGCTAACCATGCTTTTATATCTGATAATAGTTCTACATTATTTCCAATAAGTAGAATATCATCAACATACAGAACTAAGAAGACCACACGCGTGTCATTTATGAGCTTGTATACACAAGACTCATCAAGGCACTGTGTGAACCCATAAGATTTGATTGCTTCATCAAATCTCATATACCATGACCTAGATGCTTGCTTAAGTCCATAAATAGACCTATTTAACTTACAAACCTTTTGTTGTGCATCTTTATCTATGAAACCCTCTAGTTGCTCCATATAAATGTTTTCTTCAAGATGACCATTTAGAAAAGCCGTCTTGATATTCATCTGCCAAATCTCATAATCATAATGAGCTGCAATAGAGAGCAATATACGAATGAACTTAAGCATAGCTACAGGAGAGAAAGTTTCTTCATAATCAATTCCTTCCCTTTGAGTATAACCCTTAGCTACAAGTCTAGCTTTGAATGTCTCTACATTTCCATCCACTCCTCTTTTTCTCTTATAGATCCATTTACATCCTATAGGTTTCACCCCTGCAGGTAGATCTACAAGATCCCAGACGAAGTTGGAATACATTAATTCCATCTCAAGTTTCATAGCTTCAAGCCATGCTTCTTTGTTAGTAGCTTCCATTGCACAGCTAAATGACAATGGATCATCTTTTCCATCATCAATGACAGCAACTTGTGCTTCACCTACCTGTCCGTATCGAGTTGGTGGTTGTACTACTCTCTTGCTACGTCTAGGTGGCATGATGGTCTGACTAGAAGTAGTTGTCTTCTGAGTACCATGTGGAACAACAACTTTTGTTGTTTCTTATCTGATCTCATCAGCATGAATTTCCTCCAAGACAATCTTGCTTTGAGGTTTGAAGTTTGCCATATAGTCATATTCAAGAAATGTGGCATGTGTTGATACAAATACCTTGTTATCTTGAGGACTATAGAACAAACCTCCTCTTGTGCCTTTTGCATAACCAACAAACATGCAAACCTCAGATCGAGATTCTAATTTTCCAGTCTTTCCTACTAGCACATGTGCTGGACACCCCCATATGCGAAAGTGTCTCAAACTAAGTTTGTAACCACTCCACAATTCTAAAGGTGTCTTAGAAATAGACTTAGATGGGACCACATTCAAAATGTAAGTCGCTGTTTGTATGGCGTATCCCCAAAATGATTTTGGAAGTGCAGAGTAACTCATCATGGATCGAACCATGTTAAGTAAAGTCCTATTTCTCCTCTCAGCAACACCATTTTGCTGAGGAGTGTTAGGTGTTGTTAGCTAGATATAATCTCATGTTCTAACAAGTAATCCTTGAATTCATTATCAAGGTATTCACCTCTTCGATCTGATCGAAGACACTTGATTGACTTATCCAATTGCTTTTCAGCTTCAGCTTTGAACTCTTAAAACTTCCTAAAAGTTTCTGATTTAAATTGAATTAGATAAGTATAATCATATCTTGAGTAATCATCAACAAAAGTGATGAAGTACTCATAACCACCTCTAGCCCGAGTAGTCATAGGGCCACATACATCTAAATGTTACCTTTGTAGCTTACTTCACACGGGTACCAAACCAACTTTTGATCTTCACTGCCAATCCTCCTCACTTCGAATAAGCATGTGTGGGCGTGATGAACGAAACAAGATCACACTCAATTTATGATAGATCGTATTCTCAACACATGAGAAGATCTATTTGGATTTAGAAAACACTTTTTTAAAGCAAACACGGAAGACACAAATTTTGTTCTCAAAATGGATTCCTTAATCTCAAAGATTTCAACAACAACTTCAACTTTTTCACCAACCACCATCTAATGAGGTTGGACCTCTATTTATAGTGGTATTTCTCCATAATGGCCATTATGGCATTTAGAGAAAAACACTACAAATTCCTTATTACATTAATAAAAATGTTATGAAAATCAAAAGTCTTGTCACTATATCTCAACACTTGGCACATTTAAGTTATAACACATTTATAACAAAAATGTTATGGAAAACAAAAGGTCATAACATTAAATCAAATTTGACATTAATTCAAATTTGAATAAATCTATTTTAAAAACTATTTTTAAAAGTTACTTTATATTTGTTAATTAATTGAATAATCAATAATTCAATTATTTCATTTAACAAATATATTAACTTTGACAACTTTTGTCATTTTGTCTTAATTAATTGAATAATCAATAATTCAATTATTTCATCTAATGAAAAAAATAATAATAAACGTATTATTGAGTGTATTAATAATTAATTATTTAATCATCTTTGTTCATTTTTTATTATTCGAATAATGATAGAAGGTGACGAAGGGACCGATGGACCTATAGTTTTAAGCTCCAATAATATTTCGTTAATTAATATAAACTCTTTATAACAATTAACATAATTATTAACTCTAAAGTAATTCTACTAAATACTTAGAGTTGCATTCTCAAAACTATTGAGTATATTTACTTAAAGTAATGTCCATTGATATAGTCATTATATATGTATTAACCCTCCATTTAGATTCGCAATAAGCTAGGTTTATAATCCGTTAACCTCTCATATTGCTTATTTATCCTTGACTACCATTAGTTCTTAATTGAATAATTAATTCATAACGATTATGATTTATGAATTGCGCGCTAATTATTCGATCCTTGAACTAACAAACAAGGGAATCTATAAAAATGGATTTCATTGTATCGATATTAACATTCCTAGCTATTCATTTTAATTTACTCCCAATATACAAAGTATACGAATCGTAACTTGTACAAAACTTTACCGAGTAAATCAAAGAATAAATTAAAATAAAATAGAAGTTTATTAAATGCAAAGAATTAAGATCATACATATATGACCATCATTATGATAAAATTAATTATTTTATATTTAACGAAAATTATCAGAACAATATAATTTTATGTAGTCCAGTCCTATATAATCATATTATATAAAACATATTTATCTTTTGTCACTACATATTTAGTCGGGATATGAGTATACATTCTTAATAAGATAAACTATGTTTATGACTATGAACTATTTGAAGATCCCATATTTCAAATATAAGTCATGGACATATTCTGGTTATTACTCTTTATATTTTATCCCACATATATACAATATATATGTTAATATAAAGTCAGCATAAATAACCAAGGAATTTTCTATGAATTTTATAAGACATAATCTAAAATGTTAAACATAATATTAATCAATATAAATTTATTCATATATTATAAAATTGTTCTATTACATTTGTTTGTTGGGACATTAGACCCTTAAAGTTCATTCTTTGTTGATTTATCCAAGGCAACCACTTCGGAGTACAAAGCCTACCAAGAGAAAGTTCTTCATAATCCTTCAAAATATGCTCAGGTATGCCTGAAAAGGTGGATTCCTTTTCAAAATATTTACATGCTGATGCTCTTGATCCTATGCTCATGCATTTTAAATGGTTTTTCATTTATAAATCTAGTTTCTATATCTCATATATTGGCATGAGAATGGAGCAGTAAATTGTGCATTTTTAAAGTCTTCTAATCTAACGAGAGGATGAGAAGAGTTGTTTGTCTGGCAGTCGAAACACTAGCACACTCAATTTTATATGCAGAGTTTAATTGAGATGGGCTATGATCTTGTATCTGGTGGAACTAATAACCATTTGGTCTTGGTGAATTTGAAAAGCAACGTAAGAAAAAGTAGACAAAATTGCTTCATCCAACTTCACTCCATTTTTCTTGGACAAATTTCATACTTGTTGGCAAAATTAAATTTACTTAATATTTTAAGACGAAAGGGCAGGGTATTGATGGCTCGAGAGTTGAAAAGGTTCTAGAGGTAGTTCATATAGCAGCCAATAAAAATACTGTTCCAGGCTATGTATCTGCCATGGTTCCGGGTGGCATCCGTATGGGTATGGCTTTGACTTTCCTATGATTGAACTATATTTTCCTCTCCTCTGATTTGGTAGCTAATCAAATCATGTGGAAGTACTAAAGTAAGTTCTGGTAATTCAGAGACCCCTGCTTTCACTTCAAGAGGATTTATTGAGGAAGATTTTGTTCAAGTAGCCGAATTCTTTGATGGAGATGTGAAGTTGGCACCGAAGATCAAGGCACTCACCAAAGGTCTCTTTTTGGAATCGGTTCGGTGCAGTTTCACTTCAGAACCGGACCAAACCAGACCGTGAACATTCCTAGCCCAGACCACCATAAAAAACCGGTTGAGCCTATGTTTATTTGGCCGAATTAACTGGCTTACCTCCCATCCATTTCTTCTCCGAACCCAAGTCATATTCCCAGGTCTGATAAACCTCCCAAGTTTTCCCTCCCAAGTCCTGTAAACCCTAATTGAAGCGATCGACAATGTCGGGCTTTCCATTCGGGTCTTCGTTTCCGCAGTCTTCTTCCTCCTCTCCCACTGTTTCATCTTCGAATCCGTCATCGTCGCCTCCCGGATTCTTTTTCGGGCCATCTCCTTCTCTTGGATCCGCACCGGGCTTCTCCTCTTCATCCTCAACTACCTCGTCTGCTTCAACTCCCTCTTTATCATTCTCCTACAACACGACTGCTTCTTCATCTAGTTCTCCTTCGCCATTCTCTAATGCATTCGCTTCGTCGTCTTCACCCGCATTCGGGTCCTCCGGTTCTGCGACTCCTTTTTCTTTCGCATCGGCTGCTGGTAGTTCTGGTTCCTCTCTGTTTTCGATACCTTCTTCAAATGCTGTTCCGGCGCCTCTGTTTGGTACGTCTCTATCCTCCGGAAGCTCTGCTTTGTCCTTATTTGGAACAACTTCTGCAACACCTTCCACTGCTGGTTCTAGCTCGACCGTTTTTGGTACTCCTGCATCAGTAGGGAGTTCAGGATTAATGTCGTTTGGTACAGCTTCGTCATCTTCGAGTTCGGCTTTTCCTTCCTTTGCTGTCTCCTCCTTTTCAGCGCCATCTTCCTCCGCAACAAGTAATCCATCTTCTTTCTTGAAAACATCGTCTTCATCAGCAAGTTCTGTTTCTTCCTTATTCAATATATCTTCGTCCCCTTTTTCAACATCTTCATCTTCAGGGAGTGCAGGTTCTTCCTTGTTTGGGACTCCGTTGTCCACGCCTAGTTCTTCCCAATCACCTTTTCTCCTGTCATCGTTTTCATCCAGCGCAGCCTCCCCATTTTCTTCATCAAACTTGTTTACATCGTCCTCATCTGTTTCATCTGCCACCTCATCTCCGAACTTGTTTTCTTCAACCTCTGCTTCCACTTCAGCTTCGCCATCACAATTTCCAGCTCCTTCTACTGGGTTTTCTTTCTCTAATTCTTCTATTTTCTCTAAAACCACTCCCAGTACCACTTCATCTTCTTCTGTACCTTCTGCTGCAGTAACTCTTGGAACATCTTCTTCCTCTGTTTCCCAATCTTCTTCAGGGTTCAGTATTTCAAATGCAATATCATCACCAGCCCTGGTCACATTCGGCCCAACCACCACAAAGCCTACTTCTTTTTCTTATTCAACATCTGCAGCACCTTTGTTTTCTATGGTCACTACAACTAGTGCTTCCACTCCAGCCGCCCATAGTACAAGCCAGCCATCTCTCTCTTTGCCTTCTTCTGCTTTTAGTTTGAGTTCTTCTGCGCCTTCTAATAGCACAAGCCAGCCATCTCTATCCTTGCCTTCTTTTAGTTTGAGTACTTCTGCGCCTTCTAATAGCACAAGCCAGCCATCTCTCTTCTTGCCTTCTTTTAATTTGAGTTCTTCGGTGACAACTACGGCATCGGTTACAGCACCAACAAGTTCAATTACTTCCCCGAGCTTCGCAAATTCCTTTAGTGTTTCTGGTGTCACCAGCACAACTACGTCATCAGGGTCTAGTGGCTCGTTTTCTTTAACAAAAACACCGGGGTTTTCTTTGTCATCTCAAGCACAATCAAGCAGTGCTGCACCTTCATTTAGTGAGTGATATTGTTTTTTTTTTTTTGTGTTGTCATACTTTAGTGTATTTGCCGAATGCTATATTGTAAAATGAATGAATTACGCAAAAATATTTTGACAGACGTAGGTTTATGGTCTGCATATTGTCATTTTGGAGGTCATAGTTCTGTTTACATATTGCTTAAGATGTCATGGACAAGAAATGCTTAGAAAAGGAAGGGATCAAAATGCTGATTGATATTCTTTGCTCTTGTGATTATGATTTGTAGGTTTTACTACTTCAACTGCTGCTGGGGTTACTTCTGTTTCCAGTGCTGCAAGTCAGGCATCAACATCCCTGGTTGTTGCTTCTAGTAGTGGGTCTGTATTCTTTCCTTGGAATTAGTCATTACTTTCTTATGACATCTATGCTATTTTTCTACATGTATGTGTCTGTTGTAGTTCAAGCAATAATCCAGTCATAAAAGAAACACTCATATAATGTGGTTCTGTTGCGCAGTGAACCCGAATAATATGAAAGAACAAGCCACAAATCTTGCAACAATGCTAAGATTTGGAAATTAATCATAAATCTAACCACGAATTTGGAAAATCACAAATTCGGAGACCTAAATCTAATATCCTTCAAGAACATTAAGTAACAATCTTCAATACCCTTAATACCTTCCCACATTTCTAATATATAACCAAGTAACTTTCCTATACAATAACTAAATATGCAACATCACCCTTTTAATTTCCTAATTTTCCCTTAATTCTTCTCTTATTATCTCACTCTCAACAATACTCCCTCCTTGAAATCGACCTTGTCCTCAAGGTCATGAGTAAAGTACACATAATCTCTTGAAATTGACCATTGCTTCAATGTGAATCTTAGATGATTATGTGTTTTTTAGACCCAAATGTTAAGCCCATTTAATACTTCCCAAGTAAGAACATGGATATTTCTTCTTGTCAATGATTTACTATCCCAACCCACAAGGCAGTTCAATTTCTTCCATTTCAATGAGGCTCTACTTTGCAGCCCAATCAAAATCCAGCTCATCAACTTTTTTATTTTTTTTATTTTTAGTCAACATCAATCTCTAACTGCTGCAAATGAAACCACGCAAACTTCTTGCCTCCATCCACGCAAACTTCTCGCCTCAACCCACGCAAACTTGACGGCCATGCAGGTGATCTTCTTCCGCAAAACCGGTGGTTCTCAAACTTGGCCTCCAGCGAACTCAATTGCTTCCGCCGCTCTTATCTCGGTAAGGAAAAAACTTTGGTCCGTGCGTCGTCGTGTGGAGAGTGGATTTGAAGATCCTTACCGTCGTCACCAATCTGGTCGCGATCGAGCAACGACAAATGCGTTTCCTATTTCTCCATTGATTTTTTGCAGATAATTTCTCTGCAACCAAATGAACTAAGGCTCTCCTTCATCAAAAGAGAGATTCCTCACTTCCTCTACCTTTTTCAGTCTTCCATATACGTTTCTTTTGCTGGGTCAACATTTGCAAACTTAATTCTGTACTTCTCTCATCTGGGAATTGCTTCTCCCTGACTTGAATAAGACCTATCCAGAGGAGGCCGCATCAATTTACAGAATGCTCATCCATTTTTTGTAAAATTATTTTTCCCCCAATCCCATACAAAAGAAAGCAAATCCTGCAAAGCTATTTCCCAACATTCTTCCATTTCATCCACCCGCTCAAGATTATCGTTACCATACTGTTCTATTTTTCTTTCTTCAACATCTTCATCTTCTGCAAATAGATCTATCGGATTCCCATACAAAGTGGATGGACCCAGTCTGATTGGACTACCCCTGTCTAGGTGCCAATAGATATTGACCAAGCACGACAACCCGCGCAGTGATGGTTCTTCTCTAAATGTGTCTGGCCTTTCAAATAGTGGCTCTGATACCATTGTTGCGCAGTGAACCCGAATAATATGAAAGAACAAGCCAAAAATCTTGCAACAATGCTAAGATTTGGAAATTAACCATAAATCTAACCACGAATCTGGAAAACCACAAATTCGGAGACCTAAATCTAATATCTTTCAAGAACATTAAGCAACAATCTTCAATACCCTTAATACCTTCCCACATTTCTAATATATAACCAAGTAACTTCCCTATAAAATAACTAAATATACCACATCACCCTTTTAATTTCCTAATTTACCCTTAATTCTTCTCTTATTATCTCACTCTCAACAGGTTCACACAATTTGTCCTATGTCAACAGAAACAATTTCACAGAGTTTACAAGCCTACTATCACCATAGTTATTCTCGCCCATAAAGACTCTCTAATGACGAATGAGAAAAGTTTCTCTCTTTCACCATTAACTTGAACCAACCCCTGCATTCCTTGTCTCCAAGCTATTTATACACACAAGAGGAGAGGCTGCCTTATTCCTATGTGTTGTACAAGAATTATGAACCACCTTTCACAGTGTCTATAGAGATGATGATTTTGAGTTTAGTTTATTTTTCATCTTTGTATTTTATTTTGCTTTTATTACCTGGTCTAATCCTTTGGAATTAAGAAAGACAGTTTCTGGACATTCTAGAGATTTTTTTTAATGAATCTCTTCTATAAATTGAAGACATTTTTTGGCTTACTGGTACATTTAAAAAAAAAGCATGTATAAATGAATAGTTGATAATGATATGTAAGAAATTATAGTTATCCATTTTATGTCTCTTTCTACTTTTTCTGCAGAACAACTTCAAGCTTTAGTGCTGGGGTATCTTCTGGACCAAAATTGCCATCCGAAATCATTGGGAAGAGTGTAGAGGAGGTATTTCTTTTGAGCGTACTTTTCCTTTGCAATTATCATACCACATCCACACCCTCTAGGCCAGCTGCTCTAATTTTTTAGCCTTTAATGTGAAGAAATGTTGAGAGGCATTTTTCTCAGATGTATTGTGCTTCAGGATCATTCCTGGTTATTTTTCCCACTTTCATTTTGTTATCCATTTATCAATTATTAACTATCTTATGTTGAGTGAAATTGTATTTTTAATTGCATCTTTTGTTTCCTATCAGTTCATTTTATTATTTGGTCGGTTTTCTCTCTTAAATGCTTTTGAAAGATAATCAAGGAGTGGAATGCTGAGCTTCAAGAGCGTACTGGAAAATTCCGCAAGCAGGCCAATGCGATCGCTGAGTGGGACAGGAGAATTTTGCGGAATAGGGACATTCTTCTCAGGCTTGAGGTGTTTTATATGTTGGCTTTTATTGGTACCTACATTAAGTAAAGATACAAAACGTTTGACATATAGAAAATGCTTAACCTCCTCAAGAGACTAAAAGAAAGGGCTGACAAACCACCCATTACTCCAATTTTCATTTTTCGTTCCTCCTGAACCAACTGTAGACCAAACTATGTGTCACCCATAAAATGTGTCACGTCACTAAGAAAAGATCATCATATCTTCCTCTTCTCTAACGCACCAGGCACATCTTTTAGTGGCAGTAAACATGTTTTCTTCCAATTATCAATGTGTTTTCTTCAAATTATCAATAGCAAGAAAAGCCAGGGCATGCATGCGACACAAAGAGCACTGCACTACAGGGGCCTTTTTTATGGACTATTCTAGAATGTAAATCGCAATGCAACATAACAATACGGGTTTACTTGGAGAGCATGAACTTTTCAGGGACACAGATCAACCAAAAAAATGTCCTGGAATTTATGTTAGAAATAAAAGCCTATGAAGATATTGATTTCTTTCATGGTTCCTACTGTAATTTCTAATAACCTTTTGGGTTGGAAGATGATTGGTACCTGCTGCCAATCCGTTATTTTAAATTTTCTTTTGACCTAACAGATAATTTCATTCAGATTGAAGTTGCAAAAGTGGTCGAGACTCAAAGTAGCTTGGAGCGACAATTGGAGTTGATTGAAACTCATCAACAAGAGGTACATTATATGTCCCATTGTCAATTTTTTAAGCTTTGTTATACTTCGAAGTATTATGCTATTGTATGTGTAGTTCACTAAATTTCAATTAATTTTTTTTAGAAAAAATGTTTTAGTTGGCTAGGGTGCTTGTTCTTGTTTATTTTGTTTAAATTTTATTTTACAGTCCTTGTTCCATTTTCTTTAATTCTCTTCTTTTGGGTGTTACCTTGGGGCCTAAGCAAACATCACATATCTGGAATTCGTTCTCGCTATTCTGAATAAATATGCATTTATTTGGTGATTTTTATCTGCAGTTTGCAACTTGCTGTTTTAAAATAAACTTGCATATCTTGTTTAAGAAATATGGCCGTTTTAGGATTTCCGCTACAATTTCTTTGACTTCTCTGTGAAGTTCTAGAATTGGAATTAATTCAATACTTTTTATTTAGCAGAATTACTAGGGTTTGGTTTCCCACCTTAAACTAGATATGAATTCAAAATGAAAAATGTCATTACCGATTTCCCCTTTCCACCATTTATTGTCTTATTCAAACTAACATCTACCAGCAATTTATTTCCCAACTTAACACATTTATTTATTTTCCTCCCTGCTTACATCTCTCATAAGAGAAGTAAACTAGAGGTGATGCAGGGAAGATGAAATGATGTAGGAAACATTAAATAACATAGTAAGGAAGATTGAGTGAGAAAGAGGGAGAAATTAGAATAGAAAAACAGGGAAGAAAAGAAAACAGAGGTGAAGGAGGAAGAAGAAGAGGTTAGCCGAAGAGGGAGAAGTGGGGAGTTACAAACGGAGACATGCTTCAATATTCATCAACCAACTAAACTAATTACATCTTGAAGTTTAAATAGAAAGAAAACATAACTAATGGACCTTATAGAAGATAAAGCCCAATTACAAAATAAACTTAACTAATGGACATTCTAGAAGATAAAGGCCGATTACAAAATATAATGAAAACAAATTACAAAACATAAATGAAAGAAATGACATAATTAACAAATAGTAAATGCTCATGTGATGTCCTCATCAACTCTCCCGGGGTGAGGAAAACTCGACCTAGACAAGTTAATAGATCCACCAATGAACGATCTGATCAATCACCCAACGATAAGTGAAATGGTTGAGCCGCCTGCTTTCGACGCCCATAAACACGTACAACTGGAGGTCTTGATTTGGAACTTCCTGAGGGAGTGTCTGAATCTGGTAACGGAATAGCCTGATGACGCCGATAGAACTCCAATAAATCTGGATCCAAGGGTTGAAGTGTCTCTCTAGAAATCCAAGTGCAATCGCTATCTGGTCGACCCATCCAACGTACAAGGAAGTGTTGAACCTCCCCTTCATTAGTAAATACAATTTGTTCATCTAGAATAGCATCAATTTTATCCTTATAAGTTGTGACAGGGAAAACTTGAGAAGTAATATCAGAAGAGGTAGGCTTAAAACGGATAGATGAAGGCAGGAGAAAATGAATAGGGAACCATGACATAATCTCCAACATTAAATTCAACATGTCGTTTTTGTAAATCAGCTCGTAGTTTATATGATGCATTACTTGCTTCTAATTGTTTATTGATCTCTATATGCAAATCATAAAGATATTGTGCAAACATTTCAGCTGTCATAGACACATTAGCATGCATAGACATAGGAATGAGGTCTAAAGGCTTCCTAGGTTTAAAACCATGCACAACTTCTAAGGGACTCATGCTTAAAGATCGAATCATGGAACTATTATATGCAATTTGAGCTGTAGGAAGAATCAAATCCCAATTCCTAAGATTTTCTTTGACTAGACACGTTAACAAATTACCAAGACTCCAGTTAACGACTTCATTTTGGCCATTGATTTGAGGATGATAAGCAATAAAAAATTTTAAGGTTGTACCAGTCATGTGCTATAGAATTCTCCAAAAATGACCTATAAAATGAACATCTCTATCTGAAACAATGGTCTTAAGAAGACTACACAGATTTACAATCTCTTTGAAATAGAGGCTAATCACTTTAGATGTGTCATACATTTTAGTACAAAGTACTAAGTGAACCATCTTTGAAAAACAATCAACAATGAAAACATAATCAGGTTTCTTTGGAGTGCACGGCGGTCTCAAAACATTAATAACATTTAATTCTTTATGTTCAATAACTTTCTTTGTATGAGAGGACTCCAAGAGTTTGGGGGTCGGAGGAAGAGGGTTAATATGAATTTTCTTCCCATTAAATAAGAAAGAACAAGAATTGGATCGGCCATGGATAGTGATGCGGGCTCGGAATACTGATGCACGTGATGGATGAACGCAACGCTTCTCACCTCCTTGAATAAGGACGCGGCTGCAAGTTTCTTTAGTGATATAACTCACACGAAAGGGACTTTGGATATAACTCACCAAATGGTTCTTTTTATATCACTCACCAAAGGAAGAAAAAGGATCTCTCCAATTCCCGAAAAGCAAAAGCTTTATTTCTCAAAATTCAACAACTAACTAAAACATAAAATTTGGTGCCTTTATATAGGCTTTTAAGAACATAAATTAAAAAACTAAATAAAAGATAACCTAGATAAGTGAATCTAGATCTCCAGATAAGTGGATCTAGATCTTCTAGATAAGTGAATCTTTTTGGTTGTGATTCTCGGCCGATTTAAAAAGTTTCCTTGATCTTCAGCTTGATATCTTTTGATGAATTCAAATTTGCATCATCCTCTCCAGGTTTTTGAGGATTTGACCCAAAATTTTCTTTATTTGATCTTTGATTTGATATCTTTTGATGGATTCAAATCGGCATCAGCAATTATTCTCTTGATCTTCTACTTATGTTTGATCTTCATAATATTCTTTAAGCTTTGATAAATAATTGAATAGTCTCGTTTGACATCAGATAGTAACTTCCAAATCAAACAACCATGGACGACTGAGGATGACATGGCCGACATCCATAGGGATAACATCACACCAAATTTTCTCTTTATATTCAAGAAAGTGAATAGGGACCAAACAACGCTCCTTCACTGCTATAGAAGAAGTATCAATCTAAGAGATATTGTAAGGTTGAAAATGAGGGACTGACTTCAACCCCAGACGAGATACAGTAGTAACAGACACAGCATTGATACAACTGCCACTATCCACAATGATTTTGCAGCCCTTATTGTTGATTTTGATATAAGTGTGAAAAATCGAATGGCAACGCCAATCTGCATTATCTTTGGGCTGGGTAAGTGTACATCTTATAACACTTCGTCTAGGCAAGGTAGAAAGATTTGGCATGGGAAGAGTTAGAATACAACCTAAAAAGTTATTATTATCCAAATCTCCAAACTCTTCAGGATTAGGTTCATAGACTTGCTCTTCAATAGTCTCCTCATTTATCTTTTCACTCTCTTCTATGACTAGAGTTCGACTGGGACAATTAGAGGAGATGTGACCAAAACCCTTACAATTGAAACACTGCAAACGAAAAGAATTTCTTGAATGGTCCAAACTTTTGTCTTTATTTTCTTTAACAAATGGGGCACGAGATGGAGGAGGACCAAGGAGAGACTTAGGAATAGCAGGAGTCGAGACAAGAGAGAATTTATTGTCACTCTGTTTTCCATATGAAGTTTTTGTCACTAATTCATAGTCTCGAACTAAAGAATAAGCATGGTCTAAGGTATTAACACCTCGAAGGATAAGCTCACGCCTAAGGTCATCTTTTAAACCTTGTCGGAATCTACTCAAAGTCATGACTTCATCTTCAACAACTTGACTTCTCATTCTGAATTCTTCAAACTGATTGACATACTCAGTAACTGACCTGTTACCTTGGGAAAGGGCATTCCATTGATCTAACAGATTACCCCTATAGGATTGGGGTAAGTACTTCTCTTGTAGTCGTCGTTTCATTTCTTCCCAACTTCCAACAGGTGGTGCATGATGCTTCTCGAGGAGATCCTCTACACTTTTCCAAAACAATTGGGCATTACCAGTTAATTTTAAACTGGCAAATTGAACTCTTCGATTTTCTGGCACTCCATACCAAGTGAAAAAACGATCCATATCCTTAACCCATTGAGTAAAGACACGAGGATCTAAACATCCATCAAAGTAGTAGGAGCATCTAACCTAATATTTCTAAAGAGTTGTTCGTCCTGGCGATTAGGAGATTGAGACCCTCGATGGTAATGATTTCGACCTCTTTCCCGACCATAATCCCCATCTCTACGGTCACGTCTAAATGGTTGTCGAGCACCTAGCGGACGATGGTTGGGCCTATTGTGGGACACTTCGGAAATCTCTGAATCAGAGGGATGAGGGATTTGTTCCATATTGTGCAACCTATTTTCAAGTTGTATGTTTGTTTCACGAGTAACAGCCAACTCAATCTGAATAGCAGCTAATTGTTCCTGGAATTGTTGTTGGTTGACACCTAATTGTGCTAATTGTTGGGTAAGGATTTCAAATTGAGCTGGATCCATCCTAACAGTACTAATATTAGGTGAGACCTGACGACCACTACGTAACTGCATGCAATGCAACACTCTTCAAATGAAAGACAATGTAGAGATCAATAAGCAAGTAAAAGCATGAAATGAATCATATCTACTAAAGCCAAAATTAAAGCGCATTTAATTAAATTTTTTTTTTTTATAACTTCTAACAAAGCAAGCAAATAGAGCTAATATTTTTAAAATGATAAAGCGAAAGGCCAAATACCATGTCAGAAAAATCAACCACCACAAATTTGATTAACAGAACAGTGGGGAACAAAATATTTGGGAAAATGAAATAATCAGCAATGATTAAATCACGTTATCGATCATATCAGATGGTATTAAGGTGGGCCAAATTTAATTAGATAGGATACGAGATTTGACATGTGTATGATAATCTATTGTAAGTAAGTCACAACTAATAAAAATAAAATTAACACTTTATCTAAAATTAAAGAGTGTATTTCTATTAAAAGGTTTGGTTTAGAAAACTCCCCTTTACGTCGGATGGTGTCTGCCAAAATTAGTCCAGTGAAGTGTGAACTGATGCGACTGCAACTTGGTGTGACTAGTTCCTCCAAATAAAAAATATCTTCTTTTAAGACTTTGCTCTGTCTCCTTCTACGCTGTAGTCCAAGAAGAACAAAGAAGAGCTTCTGTCGAGTGAGCGTAGGCCTGTTCGATTGAGAGACTCAAGACCTAGTTGCTGAAGACGACTACGGCGGCAGAAAAGCTGTGCGAGACGTGTGGTTATGCGACGGTTGTGACTAGATCGAGCGTTTAGACAACATAACGCCGACGAGTATGAAGAAGAGGCAGATTCGGCCGGCGCTCTGGCGATGAAGAAGTATCTCCTGACTGTAAGGCGAAATCCAAGGTTGAAATGGTGACGGGTGACGGTTGACGGAGATGGTGACGAAGTTGAAGACGGTAATGGAACCCAGTGTTAGAGATCCGTCGAAGATGAAGAACAGAAGCGACACAGAAACCAATCAAAGGGAAGAAACTGCTTAAGAGGGCTGTTGTGACCAAGACGGAAAAATAAAAAGGAAACAGGGTAACATTTTGGCAGCAATTGAAAATTAGATCACGAATTATTGTTTAAGAAAACAATAAGACTGAGCTCTGATACCAAACTGATGCAGGGAAGATGAAATGATGTAGGAAATATTAAATAACATAGTGAGTAAGGAAGATTGAGTAAGAAATGGGGAGAAATTAGAAGAGGAAAACAAGGAAGAAAAGAAAACAGAGGTGAAGGAGGAAGAAAGAAGAGGTTAGCCGAAGAGGGAGAAGTGGGGAGTTACAAACGGAGACATGCTTCAATATTCCTCAACCAACTAAACTAATTACATCTTGAAGTTTAAATAGAAAGAAAACATAACTAATGGACCTTATAGAAGATAAAGCCCAATTACAAAATAAACTTAACTAATAGATCTTATAGAAGATAAAGGCCGATTACAAAACATAATGAAAACAAATTACAAAACATAAATGAAAGAAATGACATAATTAACAAATAGTAAATGCTCATGTGATGTCCTCATCAAGAGGTCTCTCCGTCCTAACAGGCATATTTGGATTTGTCTTTCTCGCCAATTTGAATGTGTTTATATTGACTTATATTTGCAGGTTGAACTTCATGTTCTGTTCTAAAAAAAAGGCTTTCGTGGTAAATAGTTCTCTGTGGAATCGGTAACTTACTGGTTTAATGTGTGGATAGAGTGGTGTTGTTGGCAGAAACATGTTTAATTTTATCCTACAGTATTCAGTAGGAGTTGTAGTATCAGTTGTTTATATGAGTGAAGCATGTAGATGTTGAAAAGTTTAAACTTAGGTAATTTACAACGTTGGAAATGCAAAAAGAAAAAAAAAAGAAGAAGAAATTCGACACCAAGAAACATTCACAATTTATGATATTTTGTCAAGTCATGGTTTTCTTGAGGCAAACTTACATCTTATTTAGACTTCAGATATGAAAAAATACCTCTCGATACAGACTTTGATTAAGTATCTTTAATTGTTGTCATATGATTATATTTTTTTGGCTGGAGTCTTAGTTGTAATAAATATAGGTTGATAAGGCTTTGCATAGCATGGAAGAAGAGGCTGAACGCGTTTACAAGGATGAGGGTGGTATGCTTCTTGATGATGAAGCTGCTTCCATGAGGGATGCCATGTGAGTAATGAATGATTATTCTGTCCGTTGTTAATATATCTTTGTATTTTTACGTCTATCTCTATAAATGGTGTTCATCTCATTGCATTATTCATGTTTAGAAGACTGTGCTGTTAGTGTGACTAATGTAATAAAGTAAGACAATGGGGATCTAATTCAAGTAATTTATAACAAGTTGATAAACTACTTTTAGATGTAAGTATAGTTAATGTTTATAAAAAATGTAAAGTTAAATATAATGGAGCGTTTGTTTGGGGCTAGTGAAGGAAGAATATTGATGTTCCTTTTTTCTGATGTTTTGAGCCTTTTAAAACTGTAAAAAGTGGAATATATGTCTGATGATCTAAAGTTCTGTCAATACCTTAAGATTATGATGCACAGTATAATTAATGTTTATATAAAAAATTGGGCAGTTAATGTACTTGAGTGTTTATTAGGGGCTAGTGAAGCAAGAATATTACACTTTAATGTCATCTTTTTCTGATTTTTGGAGCCTTTTAAAACTCTAAAAAGTGGAATTAATGTCTGATGAACTAAAGCTCCACAAATACCTTAAGATTGGGATGCACGGTCTTTAATTGTTATCGGTCGATTGCTTTTTGCCTTGTGTTTCCCAAATCCAGATTTCAAAATGGAATGCTAAAAGAAAATTCTTTGCGAATGTGCCCATGCCTCAAGAGATGTTAAATCATTTTTCTTTTTCTTCTATGACTACGTCATTATCTTTATTATACTGCTATCATTTTTCGAGATTTTGGATGAAAAATACTTAAGAGTACGTGGGTTGTTTTTGTAGGTATGAGCAGGCTGAGTATATTGAAAGGGAACTAGAGCAGATGACAGAACAGATCAAATCAATTATTCAGACCGTCAATGCTAACCAGGTATAAAACTGTAATCCAATCATTTATTTCTTTAATTTCCTTGCACACATAATGTCTGTCTAATGGGGTTTTTTTTTTTTTAAAATTTCTATACATCATTGATCAACAATTGTAATTTTTACTTGGTTGTTTTGCTCAGGGAGGAGAACTAGATGCGGCTGATGGTATGCAACCGTTAGATGTTGTAGTCAGAATATTAAATAATCAACTAAGCTCCTTGATGTGGATTGATGAAAAGGTGAGTTTATTTCTTGTTATCAGATTCGTTTTTGCTTCTATAGAGGGTGAAATTCTTGTGTTTTCTTCATTTGCTGCTCTTTTTATAAAGCCAAGAAGTTGAACTTGTGCTTGTCATTTTGTTACTTTTTACCACATATCCCGCTGAAATAGAAGACATTCTCTGCAATCTTGTCGGTATATAAATCTTATCATTTGATGAAAAAGTCAATAACTAGTCAAACAACAAGGGTTTTGGTTGGGCGTGAGGTGGTTTTGCAAACCAAACCAATTATGAGACGGAATTGAAATCAAGCCAAAACAACAAAAAATGGTATTTTGAGCAAATCCACTTGTCAAGCCTGCTCTGTTTCTTAGTTTTTTGGAAAATGACAGTAAGGATCAAATGCTTTCCCTAAATGTTGCTATATTTAGAACAAACTCTGACCTTCATTCATCTTCTTAGGCTGAAGAGTTCTCTTCACGAATTCAGAAGCTGGGTTCTGCTTGTGATAGAGAGTTGTTGGTTCCCAAATTGCGGATGTAAACTACCGAATATTGTCAAAGATGAGCTTAATGTGGGAGATACGCATGTTTAATTTTTCAAAGATAACAGTTTATAGATCTCTGTTTTTTTGGGGGTCTCGCCTACTGGAATCCTGTAATTAATGTTCACTGTACCCTGATAAATTTAGTGTTTGATAGACATCTGATACATCATACAGAGACATTCCTTCCAGATTCTGCGATTTCCATATTGCTTATCACTATGATTGAATTCGAGACTTCCAGATTGACTGGTGAAAACAGAAACTTTATTCAGCAGTTGAAAATTTCAGATTATTTCTGTCTCCAGCGGGGAAAGAGAGGGAATTCTTATTCAACGCTCAGATTGAAAAATATACATTAGCTATGAAGTGTTGTGCGTTACGTACCCAAACGTAAACATGGTCCGGGTCTCTAAAATGATGGTGGTTTCTTTCGTTGTGTAGTATCATGCTCCCTTCACTCGAGCAACTACTACAATCAAGAGGATCACCACAGTGAGAAGCAGCGAAGATCGAATCTTTTCATTGAGGTCGTCTCTTTTCTCTGATGCCTGTCTCTCTTTATCTGGAGAATTAAACACATCATTGACAAGGGAAAAGAAATTCTCCGTTAGTTGTAGAACTTTTGCTATCGTGATGTTCAAGATCCACCTCCATAACCGAGTACCCAAATCTGCCTCCTCATTGTTGTCATCGGACCTTCTATTTCCACCTGTGTAAATTGTATAATTACGGGCCTAAGACAATGGTCATGTTTCAAAAAATGACCGACCCCTCAGATAAGATGCGCAGGTCATATTCATGTACCTGATTTATATTTATAAGGTGATAAAAATGGTCAATTCACAATTCACTGCCTTGATCTACTTGATACATTTGCTGTCTCCAGAGGTTGATTATTCTTAAGGCAGTGTATGTATTTACATCAAACAGATATATGTTCTTGCTAAGATGACATTAGGAGAAAACGAGGATGTGCATTTATCCTTTCAGTTTGTTATAAGTAGTCTTTTAACCTTGATTTAGCTTTCTAACCTGGGTGGGATGTCAAACCTCGGAACTTGCCCATAAGCTCATTGTTTACAACAGCATCCCAGACAACTTTATCAGAGCATAATGAAACCACCAGTTTCTAGTCAAATTTAGATCCTTCAGTCAGATTTCCATGCATATATAAATATTTACAAACTTCAGGATATGATTTTGACAACTCATCAGGTTCATGAATTAAAAGGAAATAAAACATCACCTTGAAGGATGGATCTGTTTGAAGAAGCTGATGGGCATCATGTATTATTCTGCATCCATGACTTTGTATGGTTCCTGAATCACCACGACCATCTGACATCTGTTGAAGCCAGTTTAATGCAGATCCATGTGAAGCGATTCCTTGGAGAAAACTAGTGCATATGGAACATTTGGTTTAGAGGCTTTGAAGCAAATCAATAAAGAAAATCATGAATTTAGTTTAAAATTTCCCTATGAACTTACTTACACTCAAATCAACCATCTGCTTCATTGAGAAGGTCAGAGCAAAGACAAGCTTATGAAAATTCAAGAAGGGTATTAATAATAGTGCAACTTTTGCAGAGAAGTTTGTAAATTTAACGTTGTACCACTTGCTAAAACTAATCGCTCAAGTTACTTTGCTAACAAATAGTTTCATTGGATGTTGTTGAAAATAGATCTCCAATTCCATCTAAAGCGAGAACAATGACCGAGAAAAACCACAAGGGTCTGCAAGCTACTCTGATCATGGCATAATTAAGCTCTAATACCTAATACATAATACTTGCAATCAAAGGGTAGGAGTGAACGGAGCTTACTATTTCTTACATTAGAATGAAATTTGTGTTGGATCATGAATAAAGGAAAGGGAATGAAGGTCCCTGTCCTGTGATTTTGATATTAATCAAGTTATGACGATACTTGCTGCAATTTTTTTTACTGATGATGTAGAGCAGACTCAAGTGAATGCAGTAGGACAATCTGTGGAACAGGTGAAGTTTCTTGCCTGTATTTTCTCTGTATTATTGCGATATCCCCAACTTCTAGTGTATGATGAACTAAAGTGACCAGTAAAAGAATGAATATGAGAAGAAACTGAGAAATTATTTTTCAAGTCTCGATATCCGGCGATCATTAAGGTTGTAGATAGTGAAAATTTAATGTCGTTTTCTGATAGGGAGTAGTTATTTTTGAGACAGCAAAAAGGTTTCCACATAGAAACCGACCAATACAATTTCATTGTTTCCAACTAACAAGACACGAGAATATCTGAAAAGAAATGCAAACCTAAAACACTAAGACATTAGACAGATCACTCACTTCTGTAATGCGGCCATCGCTTTTTCAACTTCCGATAGGGATGGAACATAACCCAAAATAAGATTGAAAGGCGACTCGCGCGCTCTGTTTTCGTTCCGTTCATTGATACTTCTGTAAATTTCGCCGTGAGAGGAGCAATAAGAGGTCGCACGAGGTGTTTGAAAGGTTCCAGAATTTCCGGCTGAAACAAGAAGGTTGACGCAAGATGAAGTAGAAGAAGGAGAAGCTGATTCGTTTTTAAGGAGCACAGTAGGAAGTTCAAAATGTGTGGCTCTTCCTCCCATTTTCTCTCCTCACACTACTCTTCTCCTCTGCAACTCATGAAAAGGAGGAAGCAACATTATCTACAAAAGGTCGAAGATAACGCGCTCTAATTATAACAATAACTATAATTTATTTATTTAATTACTGTAATCGGGTGAAATAGGAGAGGACAATTTCGTAAATATCACAATTTTAAAACATAAAATATTTAATTAATCGTTCAACTGAACTGAACAGACGACGATATGTATTTGCCAAAATAATAATTAAGCTTCAAGAGAGAGAGAGACTCCCATTTAAGGAAGAACAACGACAGTCGACACGCCGATTCCATGTTAATTAGAGTGCTCAGATTTGCGAGAAGGTTAGGGTTGATTACTGATTCTTGATGGGGGCTGTAATTTCTTTTTGTTTCGTCTCTCAATTCGCATAAACATTCTGCGTGATCCTGATTCATTTTCCTGCAATCTGAGATTGTGTTTATGGTTCTTTTTTCTGAAAATTTTATTTGTTTTCCTTGTTTTTGCGATTTGGAATCACGGGAATAGATGACGGAGGGGAATGCGCAGTCGAGATACGTTAAATTGACTAAAGATCAGGCACCATTGGAGGACATCACTCCCGGAGAGCTCAACCAACCCATTCAAGTTCCTCAGGTTTTCCCCTTTCCTCTTCTCTTTTAAATTTTCGTCATTTATTGTTTCTACTAACACAGTCATTTGAATGCTCGACCCTTCCACGTCGCCTATTTTTTTGCCAGGTAACTCTACTCTTTATTCTTTTAATCTTTCCGTTTTTTTGTTTGTTTTCCACCTATGTTTATATGCAGTAATAATGGTCATTACCCTTAAAACTTAGAAGTATCATATCAGAAAAATTTATGATGTCTTTGCTCTAACTATCAATATTTTTGTTTTTTCGTATTTTTGTAAGTGTTAACATTAGTTGAGAAAGAAGAATCAGTCAAAGAAGAAGAGAAATGGAGAAAATAGAAAGTGTAAACCCAAGAAAAGAGGATTATCCTTTTGTGCATTTCACCTCAATTAATACAATTACAGTTTTTACAGAGTATATATACGTGTAATGGGTATAGAAATCATAACAAGAATATGATAAGCTAAAAGGTTATTAAAGAGAAGTTAGTTAGTTGAGAGTTGTATAAATCATCTATTATATAAAGACAGGGTGTAGTTGGGGAGAGATATATGGAATATGATAATATTTTGTAGGGAGTTACTAGGGACTCGAAAGCCTAGATTAGTGAGGAAGTGTCCTACTTTCTATCGTGTGGGTTGATAATTTAAGAATAAAGATTTGGTTCCTATCAATTTGGTATAAGAGTAGTTCTTTTCTTGGGAAGAAATCAGATGCACAAAAGATAATTCAATGGATTGGAAGAAAGAGGCTACTGCACTTAAGGAAATAATGGATTGAATTCTAAAGTGGTTGGATGAACAACATTTGTTGAGACAATATTCAAATCATCTGACCGAGATGGAAAATTGGAAGCAGCAACAAAGAAAAAAATCGAGCGTGAAGAATTTGTGACAAAAGAAATTTTCTTGGAGGATGAGGGTGGGAAAATCGTTACAGCTAAAAAAGAGAGAAAACAGAGCTTAGCAAAGAATCTTGCGGAAGATGAAATAATAGAAGAAACAGAATTAGAAGTGGAAAGAATACTAATTTCTGGTTCGGGCGAGCAAGAAACTACAGTTGTGGAGGTTTGCGAAAATTGGGTGACAGATGAAATTGTAGCTTTTTCACAAAACAAATTGTGATGGGGACTACGAAGAACAAAAACCAATGAAAAAAGGTTTCCAGGCCACGGCGAAGCAGTTCGAAGAAGCGAAAAAGCAGCTCAAAGAATCGGAAACAGTTTCTGATCGGTTGCTACTCCTTGACAGTGATAGATCGATAATCTTTGGTGCTCCTTTTCTGGTAGAAAAGGAGAAGGCGGCAGAAGAGGAAATTGCAACTAACTGAGAAGGAGAATTGGCAACGAGAAATTTTTTTGCGAGCTAACAGTCGCGTGCGAAGAACTGGTGATAAAAAAAGTTGGGGGAAGAGTACGCGGAATTTTTGCGATTACAAGAGAGGAGCCGACGACGGTAGAAGTGGAGGAACCGGCTACGGTAGAGATGGACGAGCTGCTTGGGGAGAAGCTTGCAACTGCAAAGCAGGAAGAAAAGAACAAGTTGTTTCCAGAAAATCTAAATGGGTTAAAGAAAAGTGTTGTTCATCGATGGTTTACTGAGGGAAGGACTACGATTAGAATATTCAACAGGGGGAAAGAAGAAAGGGTCACAACAACCCCAATGCAAATTAGTCTCTGGATTATTGGGCTTTGGAAGTTTCTTGGGGCATAATAAAAGCCCATATGGATAACAATTCAGAATACAAATCAATCATTACAGAATTTCGTGCTTTTATCAGTGACTGCAAAGATGTACTGGATGAAGCAACTACTATGAAACTTCTAGAAAGCTATGGTCGAGTTGAGCAGCTGGTATTTTTTGCTAGTCTCAAAGAGCAGTATGAAATTGTCGACCACTATTATATTCAGCAAGGAGAATTAAAGAAGGCATTGGAGGTGCTTCAAAAACTTGGTGTTCCTATAGATCTTCAGTACAAATTTGCACCAGATCTCATTATGCTAGATGCATATGAAGCTGTGGAGTCATGGATGACCACACAGAATCTGAACCCAAGGAAATTAATTGTTGTGATGATGCGTTATTCAAGTGAATCTCATGCGAAGAATGAAACCCACAAAATCATCAAATATTTAGAATACCGTGTCCATCGCTTACATTATGAAGATCTTGGAGTTCATAACTTGTTGCTTTCTTTGAAAGCCAAGCAGGTGGATGATAATGCTCTCTTGTGGTTTCTCCAATGCAAGTTTGGGAAAGGACATGAGAATAGCCCTGAGTTTTTCTTTGATCCTAAGTATGCTTTGTGCCTTTGCCTGAAAGAAAAGCAGATGCGTGCCTGTGTTCATATCTACAGCATGATGGCAATGCATGAAGAAGCAGTTGCTCTAGCTTTGCGGGTTGATCCTGAGCTTGCTATGACTTAAGTTGACAAGGTTGAGGATGATGTAGATTTGAGAAAGAAACTTTGGCTTATGGTTGCCAAGCATGTTATTGAACAAGAAAAAGGAACAGAAAGCGAGAGAATATAAGGAATACAATAGCATTTCTAAAGGAAACTGGTGAACTTTTGAAGATAGAAGACATATTGCCATTCTGTCCAGACTTTGCTCTTATCGATGACTTTAAGTAGGCAATATTCTCATCATTGAGGGATTATAATAAGCAGATTGAACAATTGAAATTGGAGATGAATGATGTGACATATGATGCAGACAACATCAGAAATGATATCAATGTCCTTGCTCAAAGATATGCTTGAATTTTTCATTTTCTTCCACTGTGAGGATAAGATGTTTTTTTAGGGCAAGAGTAATGATAAGCTAGAAGGTTATTAAAGAGAAGTTAGTTAGTTGATAGTAGTTATAAGTCGTTTATTATATAAAGACGGGGTGTAGTTGAAAAGAAATATATGTGATATGAGAGTATTTTGTAGGGAGTTACTAAGGACTCGAACACCTAGATTAGTGAGTAAGTGTCCTACTTTCTATCGTGTGGGTTGATAATTCAAGCATAAAGATTTGGTTCTTATCAGAATATCCTTTAAAAATCACATGGAACACACCTTATTCTCTATGACTGTGCTGAATGTCTCAAAATAGTCAACACCCTCCATTTGATTAATACCTTTAGCCACAAGTCGGGCTTTATATCAAGCCAGAGAACCATTGGGATTTTGCTTGCTTTTAAAGACCCACTTGCAGCCGATAGTTTTTGCGCCTGTGTAGGAGGTACAAGATCCCAAGTATGGTTGTGATGGAGAGCACTAAGTTCGGATTGCATCGCCTGTAACCAGTGAGAACTTTTAGAGGCTTGAGCAAAAGTTGACAGTTCGGAAGGTGGCTTAGAAAGTCGTTGGACAAATGTTTTCGGTTTGTCAATGCCTACGTTAGCTCGGGTTACCATGGGGTGAGTATTAGTAAGAACTGGAGAAGAAGGTAACGGAGTAGAAGACTGGATAGGAATAGCAGTGGGTGGAGGAAGAAGTGAAGAAGAAGGCATGAAAGTGGGAGGCGAGTGTGAAGTATTATGAAGAAGCAGAGAGGGTTGGAATAGAAAAGAAAAAATCTGGTGTAGGTAGAGATGGTGGAGAAAAAGAAGGTAAAGCAAAGGGAAACTCATGTTCATTGCAAATAACATGATGGGAGACATATAAATGATTCTTAAGAGGAGAAAAGCTGAGATAGCCTTCATGATTTAGACTGTAACCCGTGAAACACATTTTTGAGACCCGTGTTCAAGTTTATGCGAAATAAATGGATGAAGTGTCGGGAAACATGCATAACCAAAAACACAAGGGAGAGAATAGTTGGAAGGTTTTTGAAATAGACATTGAAAAATGGGGGAGTTATATAAGACACAAGAAGAAAGATTGTTAATGAGGAAAATTGTTGTTTGAAATGCATATGGCCAGTATTGAAGAGGAACATGAGCTTGGAAAAGCAATGGCTGGCCAACTTCGACAAGGTGACCAACAAGGACAAGAAATGCAATGATGTATGCCAACCGAGGAAGAAATAGAGGACAAAGAACGAAACTCACCTCTCTAGTCGGATTGAAATTGTTTAATTGAGGCATTAAATTGGTTTTTAATGAGTTAGAGAAGTGAAGAAGTATGTGATGAACCTCATCTTTAGTTTTCAAAAAGTAAATCCAGGAAAATTGACTATAGTCGTCAATAAACAGCAAAAAATAGCGTGCCCAAGTGGAAGAGGAAATAGGAGTAGGGCTCCAAATATCAAAGTGTATTAATTCAAAGGGCTGTGAAGCCTGAGACAAAGTTTGCAAAAGGCAGACGATGACATTTACCATATTGACAAGCATTACAGAAAGAAAAGTTTGCAGAAGAAGATAACTGTAAAGATTGAAGAATGTAAGCAATAGCTTTAGCTGAAGGATGTCCTAGTCGCCTATGCTAAAGGTTTGGAAGAGAAGTAGACACGTGGGAGACAACAAGCGCTAATGGAGCAGAAGAAGAAGACTGACGCAATTGATAGATGCCATCACATAAAGGTCCCTGGAGGAGAACCACTGTGGTTGTCCGATCCTTCAGAAAAAGAGGAAGAACAAAATTCAACCGTAACATCATTATCAAGACACAACTTAGCTACACTCACCAGATTATTAGTGAGAGAGGGGGATTGTAAGACATTGTGCAGTATGAGAGGTTTAGAAATTGTAGAGGGAATAGTCGTACCTGAATTAGAAATAAGAACTGTTTTTTCATTACCAACCGTAATTTTATCAGAACCAACGTAAGGAGAAGAGTCATGAAGCCGAGACAACTAAGGAGAGAAGTGATGGGTTGCTCCAGAATCCATAAACCAGGAATTCGGAGTAGCAACGGAAAAAGGAGGATCTATGGTCCCAGTCAGGGTATTGAAGGTTTTTGGTTGAAGTTTAAAACCATAATTAGGGTATTGAAGGTTTTTGGTTGAAGTTTAAAACCATAATTATTGCGATGATAGCATATTGCAACGGTATGTTCAATTTTGAAGCAAATTTGGAAACATGGTTTATAACCATTGTTTTTGTTAGATTTAGGAAAAAAACTGTGGACTAGAAGGACGCCAAAGGATGCTAGTGGAATTTGGTGATGGATGAGGAATAAAAGGAGCAGACGAATGTGGAGCTGGAAAGGTTTGGGGTCGAACATAATGGACATGAGCTTGAAGCTGAGGTGGAAGAAGAGGAAAAATGGAGAAAACAGGGAAGAGAGGAATTATCCTTTTGTGTAGTTCACCTCAATTAATACAATTACAGTTTTTACAAAGTATATATAAACAATCCATTACACGTGTAATGGGTATACAAATCTGGGTATACAAATCATTACAAGAATATCCTTTACAAATCACATGGAACACGCCTTATTCTCTAACATCATTTAATGGACTTGTTGCAAGTATAAGAACAATCATCATCATCATTGTTGTAATTTTATTATGGCTATTAATTGTATTTCATCTGTTGGACAGTTAAATGTTCATAAATGTTCAGAATGTGGGCAACCTCTTCCTGAAAGCTACCAGCCCCCTGCTGATGAAGATTGGACAACGGGGATATTTGCGTGCACCGAAGACACTGAGAGCTGTAAGTGCTAAAATGGTTACGAATAACCAACACTCTAGAATTATATGATAGAAACACGTATTAATGTGAGACAGAATGCTGATGGAAGGAATCTAAATTAATTTTCATTTTCAAAATCAAATTCATTTTCATAGTTTCCTTTGAATCGGCTATGAAAAGAATGAGCCTGCTATGTTTAAAAATGCGATAGTGTTAGTAGCTCCAAAAGTTGCAGACCCTAATTATGAGAAAATTATCCCGCCTTTGCATGACTCTAAACCTGCAGAAATTATTGTCTATGAAGTGAAACATTATAATGTAAATTTTTGTGTGGCTTTGATTGATTTCCTTTCAATCAATGAAGGAAAACTTACAGTTTATCAGTGAATATCTTTGTTATTAATGAGGGAGCATTTGAGTTATTTTATTGTAAATTCCCCAAGATATCACGATGTTACTACTTTATTGATATTTATCCTTACAGGCTGGACAGGACTCTTTTGCCCATGTGTTTTGTTTGGTCGTAATGTTGAAGCTCTACGCGAAGATATTTCTTGGCAAAACGCATGTGTTTGTCACGCCTTGTGTGTTGAAGGTGGAATGACACTTGCAGCGGCAACAGCCCTCGTCCATGGGATCGATCCCAACACGTCTTTTCTTATATGCGAGAGTCTGTTGTTTGCTTGGTGGATATGTGGGATTTACACTGGTCTCTTCAGGCAATCATTGCAGAAAAACTATCATCTCAAGGTGAGCCAATTGATAACATTGGTTTACAATCCGTAAGGACCTCACTTCGCCTAACCAAAGGTCATAACAGGTTGCTTGTGGGGGAAACCTAGATAGAATTTGTACTTAAAAAGGAACCTACTGAATTATCTACTATATGCCTTACACATCTAGTCATCACCTCCGTCTTGGGTTGGATGGGTTATAACTGTTTTGGGCATTTGTTTTGCAGAATTCACCTTGTGACCCATGTGCAGTGCATTGCTGCTTGCATTGGTGTGCACTGTGTCAGGAGCATAGGGAGATGAAGAACCATCTGTCTGACAATGCGACCAATCAGATGACTTTAGTTAACCCTCCTCCGGTTCAAGAGATGAACTCTGGTGAGAATGATAAATCTGTACCATCCGAACCTCCCGCCCCTGCATCTGGAAACAGTGAACAGACTTATTTGGAGTTGCAGCCTCTGTAAAATCTCCATCTTCCAAATTGCAGAAAAACCAGAATTCCTTGCGTTTTCAAAGTTACACTGGTGGAGTTGTGCAGAGCAATTCTAATTGGCTATATTTTAAAAAGAAATTACATGTATTGAAGCAGCAAGATAAGGCATTTCAAAGGACTTCTAATTTCCCAGTTAAAGCATTAACTTTTATTTAATATTTCCTGCTACATTGTTAATTTCTAGCTGTTCATCATTTTACATTTGCCAGAATCTCTCAATCTGGCTCAGCTTCTTCGTTTGATTATTTTGACATAGTCATGCTTTAGCTGCTTATTGATTTAGACTAAGAAAAAAGGTGACTTTTATAAAAGATGACTTTGATTTTATAATCTAACCCGACACTTGTGTATTATTAGAAGGATCTGTTGTCTGATGTATGCTTAAACTAGGGGTGACTAATGGGCGGGCTGGCGGTTGAGCTCGGCCCGCTACAGTAACCGAGTGGGCTCGGCCTGGGCCCTATAGATGGGCCTGGCCGGGTCGGGCCAAGCAGAGCCCGAAAACGTAGGCTCACGAGCCTGACCGTGGGCTGACTTGCGAGTCTGGCGGGCTGGCCGGACGAGCCTGCCCACCAATTGACTGCACGGGCTTGGCTAGGCGGCGAGGCTTCAGGCGTCTCGCGTCAGGGAGTCGGCCAGGCGAGGTTCAATCGTCTCGTGTCTCTGTCTCATCGTCGTCGCGAGATCGTCTCGTAGGCCGCAATCCTCAGTCGCGAGGTCTTCTTCGTCCGGTGTCCCACAAGCTGCAATCGTCTTGGTCTTGACTATCGCGTCGTTGCGAGATCGTCAGGCCGCGATCTCCGTCTCGCGTCATCGCGAGACCGTCAGTCGGCACCCGCTCGCGTCAGTGGCGACTGGTGAGATTGTCTCCGGCCCGCGTTCGTCTCCATCTTGTCGTTGTGGTTTAAGCAACGATCTTGAAGACCCTTGCCTGAGTCTCAGGCCAGCAACAGTCTTGAAGGATTGGAACGATATTATGACGAGAGATTCACAACGAGAGGATGACATAATTCAAGAATTCAAAATTTTGGATGTCGAAGACTAAATTTTCATTTAAATTTGAAATTGTAATTTTCATTTTCATATATTTTATTTAACTTGTAAGTTGTGTTTTAAAATTATAATTTAAATTTGAAATTGTAATAAAAATATTTATTCAATTGAATAAAAATATTTATTCAATTAAATTATTAATTATAGTATTTTTACATTATAATAATAAATGTTTATTATAATTTTAAATTATATAATATTGAAAATAATTTATAATATATTTATATAAGATATTATTATTTATGTACATTTAACTCGTTAGGCTCGGCTCGTTAAGACTCGGTCGACTCGTTAGGTTCGGCTCGTTAGGCTCGGCAGACTTGTTAGGCTCAGCTCGGCTCGTTAGGCTCTGCAAGCTCGTTAAGCTCGGTAGGCTCGATGAGCCAGATTTTTTCAGGCTCGATCGGCTCGGCTCGGCTCGTTAGCCACCTCTAGCTTAAACTACTGTGAATACGAAAATTGACATTGTAAAGTAAAATTGTATATATACCATAACCATAGTGAAGACATTCTCTCAAAATTCTCAACTATTTCATATTCGCTGGGAAAAATATAAAAGGGGGGAAATTTCTAATACCTCCTAATATATAAATAAATGAAAAAAAAAAAAAATTCATCATTATTTTTTTAAATTAATCTTCGTTCGAAATGTAAAGTGCTGTTTCCATTCGTCTGTCTTGTTCGACAGATTGGATAAGTGATATTTGGAGATGATGCTTGTTTTGCTGAGAGAAGTTATCTTTTCTTCCCCATTTTTCTCTCTGCTGTATACGGTTTTTGTTCAGGGCATTGACACTGTCATTTTCTTCGTGTTTTGTTTTGCCAGTGAGGGTGTTTTCCCTGTTCCTCTTCTCTTCCGGCGGCCGTCTCTAAAATTTTATGTCGTTTTCCATACCTTGTTTCACAGATTTCGACGGTTTTTGTAAAGGGCATTCACATTGTTATTTTCTCCGTGTTTTGTTCTGCTGTTCCTCTTCTCTTCCGGCTGTTGTCTCCAAAATTTTATGTTGTATTCCATACTTTGTTGGACAGATTTTGACCACTAGAGGGTTTTACGAATGGCCCTCTCGGCATTATTGATGTGCATTGTCCCCGTCAAATATTTTTTCGGAGAGTTCTTTCTTCGTTTTCTCTGTTGTTTTCGATTAATCCGATTCTAAGATTGAATGGTTTGTTGAATTTTTTGTTTACATGTTTCATCATTCCTCACTTTTGGTTTGTCTCTCTGCCTTTTGGTGTTAGTTTAGGTTCGTTTTGCAGGCCTTTGTCACTTTTATCCTCTGTGAGTGAATCAAACTCTTCAACCTCACATCTTTTTTCTTGTTTTTTGGGTGATTTATAATGGCTTTGATAAAACGGGTACGACTGATTTTGCTGTAGATATTCTTCAGTTAGAGTTATTGAGAGTAAGTCTCCTGTTGATGATCAGCAATGGCTTACTTATTGGGTTCTCAATTCCTTGATCGCCTCAAATGGTGAAAATGTATTTTGCATTTTACAACGATATTTTTGGTGGTTTTTCTTTATCTGATGGGGGTATGTTTTTTCATCTTATTGTTAATGGTTTAGAAACTCTCTACTGAATTTAGAAACTTAATTCTAATTACCCCAAACTATTAAATACTGAAGCAATGTGGTAATCATTATAAAACATCGAAGCAACTTAATTGACAAAGAAAAAACTAGTTGAGGTTTCTCAGAAAATTGATCTTTCGTGTATTTTCACCGCCTTATAGTTAGGTTTCTGGTAAGGATAATACTTCTGAGATATATTTTTTCCTCAATTAACAATTTCAGGTTGCCAAAATGGAGGGATTTCATTTGCATTCAATTCAACGCATTTTGTTGAACTACCCGATGCAAGGGATGTGAGTGGAGCGTACATCAATGGATCACAAATTCCAATGGAAAATTTAAAAGATAATTGTCAATGTGGAAAAAACAATGGACCCAAAGGACATAGTAATTGAAGTTCAAACCTATTGGAAGAAATACATGAGCTTTATTGAATGAGAGTTCAAATGACGTTGGTCCTTTGTTTCAACCGGGAATGCTTTAGGTCATGTTGGACTGTTTTGCTTGAAGCGACACTTTTTTTTAACCTCCACCATCTCATTTAGTCTGTCAATTATCACATCTTTCATCTACAATTAAAGATTTGCTTATGTAATTTGTTACATGTTTTCCTCTCTTGAAAATGGTATAATACTATACTCATTTATGCACTGGTAAATCATATAAGATTATGTCATTTAACTATTACTTACTTCATAAGATTTTCAGTTATTCTAAAAGCTTCTATAGCTTTGAATGATTTAGTTTGGTAGTCGATTAACATACATGGACGAACTTATCGTATTCTAACTCAAGCAATATCTTTGACGAATTGAATTTATACTCTTAACTCGAGCAATATCTTTGACAGATTAAATTTGTAAATACTTAAATATTTTGGGGTTGATTGTTATCAAATAGACATGAGTTATATGTTTAATGATTATAACTTTTTATACTTAATGATTAGATGTCTGGATGTTTGCTCCTAAGAAGAACTTAAATGCCAAACGTCCGCATATTTGCTTGTGGAAACCAACGTGTCCACTGCGGATATCAACTTCACACTTAAATTCCACATATACAACTCATGTGTAACCGCATGTCATTTTGAAACCAAGTATATGTAGACACCCACTGATGCACTTGCGGCAACTTTGTTAATTGAATGATGCACCTGTGGAAGCTCTGTTACTTAAAGACGCACTAGCGAAAGGGCTCACTTGGACATTGGAGCGTAGGAAGGAAGGAAACAGTGATTGGGAGGAAGACAGACACTTTTAGAAAAGATGGACATCAAAATTGGAGACAACAGACATCCCTTGTGAAGGAACATACGTCCTTTATATCGAAGGGTAGGCTGATGTTTAAGACGGGGGAGATCAGGTGAGACGGACGTTAAAGTCAGGTGGGAGAAACATACGTCCTTTTTTAGAAGAATGGACGTCCCTTATGGCGAAGGTATAAACGGACATTTGGGATAATGACAAACGTTTGACAAAAAAATGAGGGAAACATGTAACGCCCTGCGTTATTAAACCTTTTTATTGATTCCATTTTTAGCTAATTTTTTTTTTCTTTTTAATATCCTTAAAACATGTGTTACTAAAGCAAATCAGAGTATTAAGTAGAATAATTAGAAACATAGTTTTAACAGTCCATTGTTTGCAAAACATTACCGAAATTAAAATCATAATTAATTATTGAAAACAACTGGTGATAATTTCCATGAGCCATAACCCTCAGGTCGAACTCGGTTGATAACCCAAGAGCTCAATAGGCAATGCCTCCTCCTCCACACCAGTAACACTAATCTCATTACAGTCACCTTCATCACAGGTAAAACAACGAGCCTAAAACTCAGCAAGAAATAAGATGAAATACAATGCTCATGCTTATGCTCAGTCTGTCTCAGAAAAGAACCTATCTCTTCTGCCTTTCCGTTTCATTACCAGAGAAAGGATACATTTGTTGGTCCTTGTGGCTTAACCGACTGAATCCCTACATGGGATGAGGTTTCCATCAAAGGTGTCACCACGACCGTCACCAATCTGTCTTTTCAGATGTTGGGGATTTCAGAACAATAGAAGGGATATATATGTTGATCTTGTGGCTTAACCGACACTCCACACCTACATGGGGCGAGCTTTCCATCATGGGTGTCACCATTAAGAACCATCACCCTAACTCCTGAATCCCCACATGACCATTTACTTTTATTTGATCATTTCATTAACATGTTGTGCATATGCCACATTTTCATAAGTCCTATCATGTCATGCCACATCCAGTCCATAACAGTATATAGAATATATCAAGGAAATATTAAAGCAGTTCACAGAATATTTCAGAGAAAATATTAAAACAGTTACAATAGGTCATACTTAGGCAAAATAAACTCCTCTTTATTTTCTAGCATTTTATCCACAATTTTTAAGAAACAATTCATGCATTATAAGAAATGGTTCGTACTTCAATTAATGAGGATAATTTCACAGAGAGCAATTTATAGTTTAACAGGTGACAATTAATATGCCAATTAACAACAAACAATTTATATGCTAATTATCAGAGGTCAAATTATATGTTTAATTAACCTGGGCAATTATATGCGATTAACAGGGAGGCAATTCACTTATTTAACAGAGGGAAAAAAGGCAGTAATTTACAGAGCTTTAGTTAGGGTATTAACATTCACAGGAGATACCAGTCTCTTCATTTTATTAACAGTATTATATTTTTGTTATCCTCTTCAGATTAAAAATTCACATCACAGCATAATGATCACCAAATATTATCCCTTCTTTTCGTCCAGCTAAAAATGGCAGCAAACAATTTATCAACAGTGTGCCTAATCATTCTAATATCATAGCAATTATCCAAGGTAAGATTTAACAAATGAATAAATTCCAGAATTTTCCAAGGCAGTAATCATCAACAGATGAATAATTCCAGCTAGGGGTGGGATCGGTTCGGTTCAGTTCAGTTTTAATTTTGGAAAACCGAAACCGAACCGAGAAGAGTTTGGTTCTACTCGGTTCGGTTCTCATCGGTCCGGTTCTAATCAGTTTGGTTTCGATTTCGGTTCGATTAATTTCATGCCTTTAATTTTTTGTATTTGGTTCAGTTAATTAGTAACAAACCTGAGCATGAATAACCCAAAAAAAAATTGACATCATATAGGGTATTTCATCAGTAGTTCCTAATTAGCAAAAACTGTAAGAAATTATAGGAATTGCTTTTTCAATTGACATCATACTGTCAACAATATAATATAGCAATAGTGACCAAATCACTGTCCTTGGTTCCAAATCTTCAGCTTAATAACAACAATATAATATTTTAACCAAGTCAAATACCACACTGTAAGAGCAACCAAAACAAGGTAAACTCAATCTAAAACAAGGCATAATTCCTAAACAGTGGCTAATAGCATGTTAATATTTCTAAAAAACAATGTCCTCGGACTTCATCAATAAACCTGCAAGGAAATAGCAAACAGAACCACAAAAATTCATCCACCAAATTCAGAAAATTAGAATAGAATCAAGCATCAACCCTTAAGATTTCAGCTAGCACCAAACAAACCAACCTTACAAAACCTAATCCACATGGTAACATTCTTCTCACAATGCCCATCAGGCAGAAATAAAATTGAAAATCGAAGTTAAAACTAATGGAGCAACGATTCCAAAATTTCTTTCCAGATAGTAACCGAATTGAAGAAACCAAGCAACAGAAAACACAATAGAGAAGGATCGATATCAATAGAGCAGAAAAACAAAAAATCCCAATATTAGAACTGGCATTTTGAAATCCCTTACCGAAGACTACAATTAAGACCAAAATTGAACCTAGCTCACGACATTACTCACTGGAAACAAGGAAATGGCAGAAGGAGGTTCGAGCTGCAAAAGCCCTAACCTCCCAAGCTCTCCCTTCCTCTCGGACTGACGATGAAATCACCTTACTCGATAGCCCTCGACATCTCGTAGACACTGCAAGCCAGAATCGTCGATTATGGCCTTCGCGAAGTCGCTCACTCTCGACCGAACCACTCCTACTCGGTTACGGCCATCGCGAAGAGAAGTGCTATTGAAGGGAGGTAGGGACGACTGACAGAGTTGGTATGACAATAAGGAAAAAAGGTTCGGTTCTGTTTACCCGAATTTTTCCTTTGCAGAACCGAGAACCGAATCGAAGTTGTCGGTTCGGTTTGGTTCGGTTATAATTTAATTTTTGGTCATATTAGAACCGAACCGAACCGACCAAAAATGCTCGGTTCGTTTCGGTTACCCAGTTCGAACCGAACCGATTTCCACCCCTAATTCTAGCGATTATCAAGGCAAAAATCCAACCATACAGCAGCAAGAAATCAAAATTTCCAACTATTCTCCATGGCAGCAGATTATTTAGCAATTAACCAAGGCAATTTCATCCAAATAATTTCTTTCCAAGCATATGAACAATTCCAGCAAGAAATCATAAATTTTCAGCAATGAAATCTACAAATTGACAGCAAGAAAATCAACAAACTCCCACGATGCAGAGCCTCCTTTGGCCACTGCATCCTATTCCATACCTATAGGTTTCTCCACTGCCGAAGTCCTTCCCTCCCTTGGAAGTAGTAGCTTCGACTCTCCCACAAATCCCACTCTTTGGAAAAAAAATTGACCCTGTCTTCACTCTCTTCCTCCCTATCTTCTCTCTCTCTCTCTCCCTCTATCTCATCCATTTTGTCTTCACGAAATTCCTCCTGTAATATAACCCACTCACCCTTTACTTCACCTAACTCCCTCTCTGTCTCTTATTCACTCTGCTTGCTGAAGACAACCAGAAGACAGCTGAGAAAAAGAGCCCACCCCCACCTAAATATCATAATGGGAGAGGGAGAGGTAGGGGAACTGTCAGCAGAGAAAAGTCGATATAAAATAATTGGGTAAAATGACATAGCTTTTGTTGTATAAAAATGGGTTTTTTTCGTGAAACTGTGTAATTTCAGTCGAGTAAATTGACCAAACCGTTGACCAAAATGTCAAAAATGCAATCTGTAGTGCATTTCGATTGAGATCCTCGACTGCGACTTCAAACGCTTGTCAACCGAAAACCAAAAATGCAATCTTTAATGCATTTCGGTCGAGTTATTCGATCTCGACTTCGACCTCAACTTGACCAAAAATGCATGGAGTATTCTGTAATGCATTTCGGTCGAGATGTTTGATTGCGTCCTCGATCGACGCCTTGACCGAAACTCCAATTATACATTCCCTAACATTTTACACTTTAATAAATCAATTCAATAATATTTCTAACTTAATTTTGATTGCATTGTACCATTACAGAATGTATTTTCCAACGTATTTATTCCATAATATCCTTTATCCAAATTTACGCTCAATTAATTTTCTAATTATCTTTACTTAATTCCATTATAAAAAATCGGGGTATTACATCTTATACAAAAATCATCCCCAAAATCACTAAAATTCATAAATATCATTATTTTTAGTCCCGATTTAAATCCCGGATATTACAAAATAGGACGTCTCTTTTAGAGGACGAACATCCTTTTTAATGAGGACTAGACGGACGTGTGAGAATATAGGAAAACAGACGACATAAGTGGATAACGGACGACATATATGGATGACAGACGTTCTTAATAGCTGAAGCATCATCATTTGGAGCACAGGGACTTCCTTTATAGCAGAGGGACGTCCAAAATGCAACAAACACTACCCGCGATTGTAGAATGAAAAAGCTCCTTCAATATACGTCCGAAAATGCAAAATGGAACCATGAACTACTTTGAACGAGATGGCTATGCAATTCGATCCTTTGCACTCAGATAATGACAGAGTTTGGACCTTGTGTTTGTCTAACAGTGAATGACGGTTCTTGACGAAGTCACGCCCGAGTCAATGGAATGGTTGTAAAAGAAAGACATAAACTTTGGAACAAAACTCCACTGTAAGTTGAGGTAGTTTTCCTCCAATGGTAAGGGATGAAAAGAAATATGCAGAGAATAATAAACTGGTCCAAAAATACTACAGCTGTATTTTCTGACTTCAATGACTACTTTGCAAGAAGCAACTCTCCAACTTGGATCTGTGAAAGTTTTCTACACCTTTTGCTGAATATTGTTCTTCAACGTCACAAAGAAGAGAAATGAGTAGTAATAAGTGAAATCACCTAAACTTACAAGAGATGATATCAATTTGTACACACAAACTTGTTTGGATATGACTCACTGAAAAAGATGCGGCAGACTGGAGAAACTCCAAGTTTTTGAACAACGTTCAGTTTTTTTGTATTCAATTCATTCTTGCTTACAAAATTCACTTTGAGATATTTAAATATCCCACTAATTAGGGTTAAGCCTAATGACTAAATTACAGCAATAACCTTAAAAATAAAACACAACACACGATTAAAACAACCCTAACTAAATAATTCCAGCAACAATTAAACTATTACAAAATTTAATAATTATATTAAATTAAAATAAAAATGAGGTGGATCTTGTGGTGCATCACCCACACTTCCATGACCACTTGTGTAACACCCGAGAAATTTTTATGTACAATTTCATGCAAAGTGATATTTAAGATTTGAAAAAGAGTTAATTACTATTGATTTGGATTAGTTTGGAATTTTATGGAAAGATGAAGATGAAAATTGAGGTGTTGCGGCATCTGGGACTAAGTGCGAACGTCTAGGATTTGGACACTTCTTGGGTGCGGAAGAATAAGTGTTTGTGGATATTTGATTTTATTCATGTGATGACTTGTCTACGGATACTTGGTTTTGGATGAGCATGTAGTCTCGCACGTGATGGATCCGCAAAATGAAATTTTTCTGTAGAAAGATATGTGAATGTGGCAGATTGTGGTTGACAGACAATATAAGTGGATATCCGCAGTGGACGCGTTGGTGTTTGCGGATGTGAGGTGGAATTCACAGAATGAGATTTGTTCGCATAAAGATATGTGAACATGACAGATCGTGGTTGACAGACAATATGAGCAGATATTTGCAACGGAAGCATTGGCATCTGCAGATGTGAGGTGGAATCTGCAGAATGAGGTTTGTGCATGAAAAAGATATGTTAATGTGACGGATTGTGATTGACAAACAAAGTGAGCGGATATCTGTAATGGAGTCATTGGCATCCACAGATGAATAAGTGTTCGTGGTTTTTTTATTGAAGGCATGTGATGTCTTGTCCGCGGAAGTGTTGGTGACCGAGAATACTTGGTTTTGGAAGGACACGTGGCCGCGAATGAACGGGTATCCTTAGAAAATTATGTGTGAAGCGAATATCCTGTAATATCCCAAAAATTATCATGCAAAATATTATAGGATTAAGGTTAAGTAATGAGTAATTAGGGAAAAAAAATAAGTGATAATTAAGAATGAAGATTTATTTTGGAAATGATAGAGTAAGAAATAAAATAGGTAGAAATTTAAAGAGAATATAATGAAAGTATAACACATGAAAGGGGGGAGGATTATCAGAATTAAGGAAAAAAAAAATCTAGCATAAATTTCTAGATGACCAAATTGTTATTGATTGATCAACTTTATCACATAATACAAGTCTATAGGGTAGTGGGCGATCAATATCTCTGTGGTCGTTCAAAATTATGATAGATTGTATAATTTGTGAAGAGTAATCAATCAACTGAAGAGGATGAATGACCGGTGTTAGACAAATTTTAAATAGATTACAAAGTTATTGAAGGCTGGCCGATCAGCTGATGAGGGGGCGGTTGATCATAGTCAATACAAATTACAAAGTCTAAAATAAGAGGTTGCTCAGTGAACGATCGGTTTGCAATGAAAGGTTGTTCTCGAAAAGAAGGGCAATCAATCATGGAGGGATTGCGGTCGAATGGCTTCAATACAAATTAGGTAGTAATTCTACCCAGAAAGAAGGGCGGTCGATCAATGAGAAAAGGCGATCATTCAGCTTCAAGATAGATTCAATGGTACTTCTGCCTAGGTGAGCTTGTGGTGGATCAAAAGTAATGGTGGCCGATCATAGCGTATGGAAAATCATCGACTCACTATACAATGTCATTTTCTTATTGGTTTAAGCATGGTGAGTCACTTTCCTTGCATCTTGGAGTGAGAACACCTCTAGCTCAAGGCTGTAGGAGATGAATTATAAACACATGAGATGAATTTCATACGCAGAAGTTGAGACTTAAGGGAGAAAAAGAAGGAATTCTCTCAAACCTTGGAAGCACTCTGCCCTTCCCTTTTCTTCTTTGCTGTTGCTGTTGAGTAAGCAGTCATCCTTACAAAATATATAAGTTGTATGAAGTTTTGATGGAGAATAGGGATAAAAGAGTTAAAGGTTGAGAAGGATGGGTTACATATGCTAGAGATATGTTTAATGGATTATGTTGTGAAATAAGCTTAACTATGATAATGAAGAATAAACATATTTGAAGATGAGCATTTGGTATATGGTATTTAAGTTAGGGGATTACAATGTTTAGACTCATACCTTCTATTTTGTAAAGGGATAATAATATGAGTATTGATATGTTTTGTTTAGGAATAGAAGATTAATGGCAAAACGTCAAAGCAATAAGGTAAGCAATAGATTTAAGTTACCCTTATGACCTACATCACAAGAATTGAGGAAATTCTTTGATGTGTTTGGTAGTGATGAGGATATTTTTATGATATGATGTGAATATTTGTATGCTTGCATGTGATTAGTTATAGGAAATATATGATATTAGTATTGATGTGATTTAATTATAAAATGTGGATTGCTATTTTATAGATTGGTTGTTTGATAGACTATTGATTATATGCTAAATGTTGAATGGGATGTATACGTGTCATGCATCATAATTTCAGTATGATACAGTAATGTTAGCATGCATATGCATTGTAATGCAACTGAAATGGACTGAATAATTGTAAATAGGCATTGGAGGTTGGGGGAATCAGCAACAGTCCTATTTGGGAGAGCCAACAATGATGTAACTCATCCCTCGTTGGGATTGACTTACGGTTTAGCCCAATGTGGACCATAGGATGTATCTTTTACCTTGGCTGCCCCGATAATCTCCAAGTGTCTGAATTGCTATATGACTAAAAAGAGTTAATTGAATAAACGTAAATAGACGATTGTAAGATGGGGGTTTAGTGTCGGGTTTGCTTAGGAGACCTACATTATGGTGCATCATTTCCTCGACGAGGGAATTGGGTGAATGTACTACCTAAGAGCACCAGATGGTTTATCTTTTCCCTTGGATTGATGTTCTTCAATTTTTAGAACTGTTATTGACTAAAAAGGAATAAACGTAAAAAGAAAAGATTTGATGAAAATGCATAATCATATACTACACAACATATGCATATCATGTTCATGATTACTGTTTTAGATATTAATTCTTACTGAGCGTTAGACGCAGAGCTTATGACTTGTAATGAAGGTAACGACACTAGTGGAAAATGAAGAGGAGCAGTTGATGGAGGGTTTTCATGGAGAGATACGGGCTCAACCCAACCCAAATAGAATTTGGGTCACACCGACCTCTAACAATTTCCACCTTGACACGAATTCTACATGAGAGATCCAATGCAGACTTCTCACCCCATCTCAAAATGAATTCAGAACACTAAACTCTGATAATCTCCATCTTGAAAGAAATTTCAATGCAAGGTAAACAAATCTGCAAAACTCCAATGAAAAATAACTTTATCTTCCACAAGGCCCTTGCAGAGCTAACTTAACAATTGATACTGATCAAGTTTAAGCCCTGCTTAAACTTGAGAGACACACTCAAGGAGAAATCACATCTCCTCCATGGTACCACCGAATTATCAGAGATGTCGCAACGAACTGTATGTGAATATGATGAAGACCCTCCATTGGAATCAATACCCTTGAATACACTCAATGCATAACCCACTGAAATAGTTTTACCATATCACCTTAGAGCTTTACCCTTCCTCTTGGTTTTTCCTTTGACGATACCACTGTGATGTGATATTTAAACTGTTGACGATGTGGTGACCAGATCACTCTGAACATTTGTAATAAGTTAACGTATCAGCTCGGATGTAGATTCAGATCCCAAATTGAACTTCATTTAAGAACCTTACTTCTTCTAAGTCTTCTCCAAATAACCTCTAGAAGGTAAATTCACAAACTTTGCAATCTTATTACCCTTCACTGTAGAACCTTGTAACACATACAAATTTGTAGAGCTTTTATGTCCCTTTAACATGATGAGAGCACCCCTATTGATTTTTATACCTCCACCTACAACACTGTACTTGTACCCTTTCAAATCTAGAGTACTTAACGAGATCAGGTTATTCTTTAAATGAAGAACATGTCACACATTATCTAGTGTCCTCACAACTCCATCAGACATTTTGATTATGACGGTACCAATACCAACAATCTTGTAAGGAGAGTTATTACCTGAAACAATCTCATAGGTTGAAAATCAATCCCGATTGTAACACATATGAACAAACAAGTTGAATCTAGAATTCAATCCTTATTTGACTTTGAGTTTTCCTCTGACACAATTAGAAGATCTCCATAAATATAGTCTTCTTCCTCTATGACAACAACTTCAATAGAGTTCATTTGTTTTCTCTTCTCAACATCTCTCTTTATTTCATTCTGCAATTTACGACACTCAAATTTAATGTGTCTCTTCTTCTAATAGAATTAATAGGTTCTATAACAGTTTCTTGAATTTGATATGCTATTTGAATTCTGAACATTATCACTATCTTTCTTGTTTGACTTTCTTGTTCTACCCCAAACGACAAATCCTTAAGCTCGAGACTCGAATCCAATAACAATCTACTTAATTTTCTCCTTTGATAACAAAGTATCATAAACCTCTTCCAGATTTAGACTATCCTTATTGTATAAAATTGTATATCTAAAATCACCATATGAAGTAGGTAACGAGGATAGTAAAACCTTAAATTCTCATCATCGTACTTGCATCCCATAGTCTTCAAATCTGAAACTAACTCCTTGAATGTGGTCAAGGGTTCTTCAATAGAGCCTTCTTCCATCAACTAATGAGAATAAAGTCATTGATTCAAATGCAACTTGCTAGTCAGGGTTTTCTTTATACCAACTGCTCCAATTTGAACCATAATTCAATGGCAAACCTCTCATTCAAAATATTCTGTGAAATCGGATCTGACAAATGCATGCGTATCAAAGATAAGTTTTTCGATCCGTTGAAAGTTTCTCTTTTTCACTCCAAAACGTGGGCATTTTACCGAGTCCTAACAACGCGTCGTTTAAATCCATCTGTGTGAGAACATCTCGCATCTTCACCTGCCATAACTGAAATCTTGTATTCTGATCCAACAACGGAATATCAAATTTCAAGGAATTCATCTCCCCCAAAAATTTCAGAATTTCCCCAAAAATAACTGAACTCAAAATATCCACAAAAAAATTTGATCTCCAAATAATTTCAGAAATTTCTACGCAATGTTTGAACCATAATTCCAACACAGAAATATCAACTTCAACAAATATTCCACCCAAATAATTGAATCCCCAATGATAAACGATATTCAGAACAAAATCAACTCTACAATCAGAATAAAACGACCCCAAAAAATCACCTATCTTAACTAGAATTAAACACAAGAAATTCCAAACCACACAATCAAAAATTTCAAAGTAATGAAAAGCTTGAAACTTTTTTTGTCTCTGAAAAAGTATTGGGTAAAATTGGAGCATTGCTGAAGGAGGCTTCTTCCCTGTTGAAGAAGACGACAATGGTGTGGGTGACAGGTTGGTGAACTCGATCGAACAATACTTGAGCGTGCGGTGGACGAAGTGTTGACGGAGGTTTGGATCAGCTCCATGACAGTGCCTTTCCTTGTGGCAGTTGGCTCGGAAGTTCTGCATTGCACTCAAAATTGTGCTACTGGAGGCAAATTGTTGGCGGTTTGGCTAATGACAGACCTACAATAGCGGGTTATGTGCGAGTGAGCAGAGACGGATGGCTACGATGGTGCTTCTCTTCTTGCTCGTCAGCGGTAGGTTGTAGGGGAGCTCACCAGTTGAAGAAGGCAGGGAGTGTCTTCTAGGTCGATTGCTCTTCTACACTTTAGCATATGTCAAACAATCTGAAATAACTTTGGTCGATTACATATCCTTCTTTGATCAACCGCACCTTGTTGTTCTGCTCTTTGTAGCAATCTGGTTGACTGCTTCTGTTACACAAGTCGACCTGTACTTTGTGTTTTGCACTTTTAAAAGCTTCTAAGTCCAATTGATCTAGTTTTTAACTACATGGACTTAAATATAGATATTAGTAAACATTAATACCCTTGTTAAAGGGTATTTCCAATAAGGAACAAAACTAAATACAATGATAAACATATAAATCTCATTCAATTCATAAACAACTTATCAACAAATAAATTATTCATCATCGAAACAAATAAATCTAAAATCAATTAGGCTAATAGAAATATCATGAGTTATCTGTTAAGCTGAGATTTCAAACTTCCAGCTGAGTATCTCACCTGACACGACTCGGAGACGGACCTAACAAAAACGCCAGGCTGAAAGACCTGATCCTTGGAGAGGATCCGATCACCCATGTAATGCCCCTTAGAGTAAAACCTTTTTCTTGTGATTTTTTTTAAAATTATTCATAAAAATCGTGTCTTTGAAACAATACAACGGAAGTCTTAAAAAAGAATCATTTAAAATTTAAACGTAGTAAAGTTCAACATAAAATAACCATAAATATTCATAACTTAAATTCAAACATTAAAAAACCATAATTAAAATAAAAAGGTTTTTCTTTTGTAAATTTGTTTTTTCTCAATTATCATCCACCGGTCAACTTCACTTTAACAACGCTTTTGCTTCACTCATGAGAATTCTCCATCAATCGCAACTTTTATTCTTTTCCATCATCAGGTATATCATCAATATTATCCATACCTACATCACAAAGATTCAACTACGAGTCTAATACTCAGTAAGAGATGCATAATTATGACATGAATATGAGATACAATTTTCGTAAAAATCTTGTATTTTTGTTTTCAACCTTTCTTTCTTTATTTCTTTTCTTTTTCTTTTTTTTTTTTCGTCAGTTTGTATAGGGGAGATTGGTGAACTTCAGTAAACTCATATCCTAAGAAGAATAGACACGACTATGGAACACACATTATTTACGTCTCATGCACTTTGGCAATATAGTCTCAAATCCATAAGATCTCTATTAGTTGTCGCAGACTCAATGAGCGACGACCTGGTGAGCTTCAGCCATGCCTCAACATGGCAGATGAATGGGCTTATCCCCCATAGGTCCAGTATTTAGGAAAATATTTCCTTAACCCTTCGTATTCTTCATTACGTATGTTCGTTTCTGTTTTATTTTTTCTTACATGAAAACATATGCATGAAAACTATTTTGGTTATTTTCTTGAAAAACATGAAGCATGAAAATAGATGCAACATACATGTATCTCAACCTATTATATGAATATGTCATAACACCATAACACATCCTCTAAACAATGAAACATAACACATTATAGCATATCCTCGAAATAAACATAACATAACAGCCAATAAAACATATCATATCATCCAACAGTATAAAACATCCTCAGAAAATCACAAATAAAGTAACATATACTATCAAACAATGAAACATATCCTCGAGCATCATATAATCACAACCTAATAACAATAAACATCAAAACAATCCTAGCGTCTTTGTGATGCAGGCCAAAACCCAAACACATGCAAACAACACTTACTTGGAGTCTGTAATATCCTACTTTTTCACCGTTTACTTCCCTTAAAATAAAAGAAAAGGAATCAGTTAGTAGTTAGAAAAAGTGAAACTTTTACACTCTGTTTCAAAGTCTTAAAAATAACTCCCACTATTTCATTATTCATCACACTATTTCATCATTCATCACTATCGCCCTTCAAAAATACAAAATCCTAATCGTAAAAGACCTACCTTCAGAAAGCTTGAGAGAGAGTTCTTCTAGATCTCGCAGCTTAAGAGTGATTGGGGTTGAACCCAATCCTTCATATTTATAAACTATCAAGAGTGAAAAATCTCGCGGAAGAAATCCCACGGAAGAAATCCCGCAGACAAAGCATTTTGAAATTATCGTTTCCTTATTAGTCGAACAATCAAATTGTAACTCGCGGATTCTGTAAAAAATCATGTTTTGAATTTAATCGTGGTTACAGCGGATGCATGGGTTTCCACTACGGACATCCACTTGCCTTTTTTCTCCAATGACAATCTGCTACGTTCACTTTTTACACTTTCGCTAGTGGACAACAACGTTTTTGTGGTCATTGAGGCTTCTGCAAATGCTAGCATTTCTGTGGATTCCTCATCCCACAAATCTCTTGTAAATTATCTGTCAATCGCTATCCGCCACATACTCTTGTTTTGTAAAATCCGATACAAATTTTTTTAAAAGAAAGAATTAATTACCTTAATCTGCAGGGACGTTGGACTGCAAAAGGAAACTCTTTTCTTCCCATTCCCGTTTTATGTTCCTCCCACGTTAATCTTATTCACTCCCTTACCATACAAATTACCCCTAACCTTGCCTTTAGTTTTCAATTTTCCCTCGCAGTGAATTTCTTCCTGTAAGACGATATCATCTCGGGCATTTTGGACAAAAATTTGAGACTCTGAAAATTGAGTCTTTGTCATTCGGTAAGTGTGATTCTTCAAGCTCTATAACTTCAAAATTTGTGAATTTAAATTCTGTCTTTGACGTACCTTCCTATTGGAAAGAATTCATGTGAATTTGGAGAAGGAAAGGAGTTGAATTTCACTGTCGATCGATGCTTTTGAGGTCGGAAAACCAACAAACATTTTGGGTAGAAATCCAAACATTCACCTTGGTTTTATTATGTATTCTGGATTGGCTTTCTGTTATTGAGAATTTGGATTCCTAGATTGTTGGTTTGAGCTGTTGATGACTGATGGTCTATGTTAGCTTAAGAGTATTAAGCTGAATTGTTTTGATAATGAATTATGAATTCAATGATTAGTTGTTTATAATGTGAATGTGACTAAAGTATTTAATGTTTAAGTTATCTTTATTATTCATTGGAAATACCCTGTAAAATATATATTTAGTTATTCTAACATATGTGTTAAAGTCTTTGTAGTGTTTGCCGTGATTTGTGAGAAGAAGGATTTTTGGGTTGAAGTAAATCACAGAAGGTGGTCGACCAAAATGAAAATGGTCGACTGCATTTCATTAACGAAATTCTTTATAGTGAGCAAGGTAAAAAGGCAGTCGAGCAAAATGAACTAGTAGACCAAATTTCTTTACAGTGAGCAAGTCCAAAATGCGTCGACCAAGAGAAAAATGATCGTCTGACAAATCTTACAGACAACTTTGCTATCTCGATACAGTGAAAAATGGTCAACCAACTTGGCAACGGTCGACCTAGAAAATGGCAGAGACCATACTCATTTTCTAAGATACACTAATGCGGTCGACCAGCAGAAAATTGGTCTACTAGTGCAGTGGACAAAATAGAAGAAATTGGTCGACCAATATAGAGAAGAAATACACGTAACGGTCAAATGGCGATTGACCAAATTGGTTAAGTGGTCGACCACTCAATAGCCTAGCTGAAGAGATCTATAAATAGAGGAAGACCCCGAGTAAAAATTATCTTGAGCAAGCTATCAAAGATGAAGTGCTTGAAAATTGTGTGAGCAATTGAGCCTTCTTACTATTGCTTGAGAGACCTCATTCTTTGTGTAATCTTTGTAAATATCCATATTCAAAGTGAGGATTTGTTATGTTAAAATTTGTAAACAAACATTCGATTGTTGAGTGTGAGAGATGGTGAACCCATTGTAAGGTTGGATTGATGCTCTCGAAATTCAATCAATTGTAACCAGTGTGGTTGAGGTGAAAGATCTTTAAGGAGGAGCCTTAAAGCGCAGACGTAGGAGTGCTTTACCGAACTGCATTAACAACTCAGTTGCATATTTCTTTCCCTTATCTTTTACTATTTTTGATTTTGTATTGATTAGCCATCGAATTTTTAATTAAATATCTTGAATCAACTTAATTAACTTGGCGATATTAGTCACTTGGAAAAAGTTTTTATAAACCTAAAATAAGTAAAATAAGAGGTCCGTAAAATAAGTATGCTTGTGCATGAGTATGAATTGTTTAGCATGGAAAATGAAGAATCTATTAGTCAAATGTTTACTCACTTTACTAATATTACTAATAGTTGAAAAGTGTTTGGAAGAATATATCCTAGTGAAGAACTTGTGAGGACGATTCTCCGGTGCCTACCAAGAGTGTGGCAACAAAAAGTGACAGCCATTCAAGAGACCAGTGATCTCAAGGTTCTCAAGATGGAGGAACTCATTAGCTCACTAATGACACATGAAATAACGATGAAAGCCAATGAGATGGAAGAACTAAAGGAGACGGAGGCATCCAAAAAGAAAGACATTACCTTAAAAGTGTCTTAAAGCAAAAAAGTTTATTCCAAGAAGGAAGAAGAAGAAGATAACAAAATTGCATTCATGGCTCGGTAGTTCAACAAATTTCTCCAACCAACAAAGTGGCAAGGAAAAAGAAATTTCAAAGAAGAACGACCACAAAAAGACAAAGAAATCACATGCTTTGAATGTGGGAAACCTGGCCATATCAAAGCCAAATTTCCACAAGGGAAGAAGACTCCTATGAAATATTCCTAGGATATTCTACATCTAGTAAAGCCTATAGGGTATTCAACAAAGGGACTTTGGTTGTGGAAGAATTCATGCATATCAACTTCGACGAATCTATTCATCCACCAAAACATGTAAAATATATCATAGATCTTGAAAATAAACTAGAATCAACTAACTTAGGAGAAAAGAAAATTAAAACTCTTGAAAGTCCTCCTCAAGAGTCTCAAAATAAATTTTTAGAAGGAAACTTTAAAGAGAATATCCATGATGACTTACCCAAGGATTGAAGGTATGCCAAAAGTCATTCCATAGACGATATTCTTGGTGATCCATCTGTATGCGTTAAGATTAGATCCTTTCTTAGGAATCTATGTGCTAATATGGCCTTTATCTCCCAAATAGAGCCTAAGAACTTTGATGAAACTGAAATTGATGAATATTGGATTATGACTATGCAAGATGCATTAAATCATTTCAAAAGGAACAATGTTTGGGAATTTGTTCCAATGCCAAGAGATCATTCATTCACTGGAACCAAACGGGTATTTAAGAAAAAATTGGATGAAATTGGCATTGTAGTTAGAAGAAAAGCTAGGTTAGTTGAAAAGGGATATAATCAAGAGGAAGAAATTGATTTTGAGTAGACCTTTGTGTTAGCCTAAGTGTCATTAGGCTTATTTGTTTTGATGATGAGTGCATTAATTGTAATTATAAGTTGTTTATAGTTTAAACATGCTTAATAATTTTATCATTATATTTATATTAATCTTTAATGGAAATACCTTTACTATAGATATTAATGTTTGCTAATATATTTATCTAAGTCCCTGCAGCTTTATTGTTGATCCTTGAGACTTAGAAGGTTTAAAAAGACCAAAACACTGAGAAGTGGTCTACCAGTTTGAAAATGGTTGATCGACTGAATTAACAGATTGCTCAAGATTTCAACCTGATGAAGATGCAGTCAACCGATGAAGAATTGGACGACCGCAAAACAAGACAGTGAGCAGAATCTTTCTGCGGCTGAGGAGGCAATTGAGTAGCCGAGTTTTTGATTGACTGAATGTTTAGAGATATTAGGAAGCGATTGATTGATGAGGAAGTGGTCGACCAGTTTGACGACCAGAAGTGAAAAATAGAAGACCAAAAAGCTAACGGTAACATTCGAACGGTCAGGAGGCAGTCGACCAAAATGGAGGTGGTCGACCCTCAAGCAGAGTTTATATATAGAAGACTGTCTATATATAGAAGACTCTCCAAAACTAATTTTAAAAATGCGAGAATCAAAGTGAAGCTCTGCCAAAATAAATACTCGATTTCTCATCACTCATAAAGTGTAATCCTAACTCTCCAATTCCCAAACTTGAGATTTTGTATTTTGGAGAGTTATAAATTTTTAGTTTTCTGTTTTCTTGTATGTAAATGGTGATTGAAGGGTGACGCCCCGAGAATAGTCAAAGAGAAGAGGGCGACGCCCAAGAATTGTAACGCTTCAATTTATAAAAATCAATTTTCTTTATTCCAATTTTATGGAAAATTTAAAATTTTCTTTGAATCTTTTCAAAACGTATTGTTAATAAGAAATCAGAGTAATTTAAATCATAATTTTAAACAATTTAAAAAATAGTCCATATTGTATAAACCATTTATTTAATAAAATTATAATTTAAAATAACCAATTTTACTTGAGCCATAACTCATCAGGTCTTCTCCAGTTGATAACCCAAGATTTCATCTGGCAATGCATTCTCCTTTTTCATTAATAATGTTTACTTGCATTACTGGTTATACAAACAGCCGAGGCTCAACAAGAAATAGAATGTATGTATATGCTATGCAATGCTTATGCAGTCATTTTTAGAGAAGAACCTATCCCCTCTACATGCCATTTTAGTTTCACTTAACAATCTAGATGTATGAGATCTTATTAATCTAGGGAAGTTGGATCCATTATACCGTTTTGTGGCTTAACCGTCACTCCAACGAGGAGATACATCCATTAGGGGTGTCACCACCGATCTCATACACCTATTTATGTTTATTAGTTTATTTATTAACATACTATGCATATGTCTACAGTTTCATAAGCCCTATCATGATGCATGTACAATTCATAACAATACAATGGACTTAAAAATAGAACAACAGTCCATATATGAAATTAAGGCCATTTCTATATTTTTATTCATTTTTTTTATGTTCAAGTATTTTCTTTGTTATTTCGTGCATTAATTACAACAATAATCTCTGTAATTATGTTGACATTATTTTAACCATAATTTTCATGATTGATTCCAATGATATTTTCAATATTTATTTTATCGTTAATTTATACGAATAATTCCAACAGTATTTTCAACAACAATTTAACGTAAGTGAAAACATGAAATCCCGTGATGCAGGGCCTCTACTGGCCACCGCATCCTATTTCTTACCTCTTGTAGAATTTTCCTACGGTAGAATTTTTCAAAGCGTAACTTCTCCTGATTCTCGACAACAATGCGGAATGTTCATAGGACGCCTTGGAGATTCAAACGGTTTAGGAGTTCGTGGAGAGATAAGAACCGAAACTATCAAAGAAAGGAGCTTGACCCAAACCAAACTTTTTGGTTGAAGCAAAGCTATCAAGTTTGATCTCTTCAAGCAAACAATTGAAGAAGATCAAGTCCTCAAAGAGAACTCAATAAGAGAATCATTCTCTAAGCAAAATGCTCTCAAATTTCATGTTGTAAGTTGTGATTTACATTGCAGGCATGCCATCTATTTATAGACAATTCTAGGGGACACATAAACATTATAAAATTACATAAAATATATAAAAGAATGCAAAAATTCAATGTTAGGTGAAGAATTTCCGTGGGTGGCATATGGGAGGTGAAAATGGGGGCTGCCCGCGTGCGTGGCAGTCAGCCGATGTGTTGGCGGGCATGCTAACGGGGCGCTGTCTATGTGGCAGGCATTGGCGGCTAGGCGGCACACGTGGTGGGCTATCGTGGGCTGCTTCGGTCCATCTTCCATTTTAGCCCTTTTTTCTTCAATCCAATCCTATCTTGGGCCTTCATTGGATCTTCCATAAACCCTAACGCCATCATAGCCATTGACTTGCCATTTAATGGGTCTTTAACTTGAACTTCATATATTAAAACATGTATGCTTTTGTCCATTTTCTTTGTTATGGATCCATTCATTGGTCTTCTCATATTTTGTAATGTATCAATCAGGGTATACATCCCAATTAATTTCGAAGGCTTAATTGATGTCCGTGAAGTTCAATCAATAATAATTGGGGAGATTATTGGGTTTAAGGATCTCCAAGTAGGAAACTTGGAGTGCGGACGTAGGCTAGAGTTGCTGAACCGCATGAAAAAATTTGGTTTGCTTTTTCTCTATCCCTTAAACTCCTTTATATTTATTATCGTTTGTTTATTTATTTGCATTAAATCACTTAGGGTTTAGAGATAATTAATATCGTACAAAAAAGTTAGAACACCTAATTCACCTCCCCTCTATAGGTGTGCACACGGTCTGACAATTGGTATTGGAGTGGGGTTAAATAAATTTTATGTGTGATATCGTTCTTATTTGGATAAATTTGCATCTTTTGGATTGTTTGGCTTATCGAAATTTACATTGTGAAATTTGTTTGAATTTCTTGACTATTTAAATTGCTATGGCCTTCAATATGCAAATTGAAGGACAATCTTTGCTTAGACCTCCATTTTTTGATGATAATGATTATATTTATGGGAATTCTAGGATGAAAATATATATTCAATCTTTGGATTATGATATTTGGAACATTGTTGAAAATGAGCCTTTTCTTCAGCTTAAAATTGAAAATGATATAGATATTCTAAAATTGTATAGTGAATATAATGATAAAGATAAACGAAAATTGAGCATGAATGCCAAAGTTATAAATATGTTATATTGTACTCTATATCATGATGAATTTAATAGAGTTCAAGGATGTAATGATGCTTTCGATATTTGGAAATTGCTTGAAGTTACACATGAGGGCACTAACCAAGTTAAAGAGAATAAATTGAGCATGCTTATTAACGAGTATGAATTATTTTTAATGGATAAAGATGAAACCATTAGTTGTATGTTTACTCGGTTGACTAACCTTATTAATGGTTTGAAAGTTCTTGGTAGAGTTTATCCCAACGAAGAGTTGGTGAGAAAGATCCTTAGGTTTCTACTGAGAGTATGGCAACCTATAGTGACCGCTATCCAAGAGGCACGTGATCTCAAGGCTTTAAGGATGGAAGAACTCATTGGTTCCCTAATGATGCACTAGATCACGTTGATGAGCAATGAAAAGGAGGAGCAAAAAGAAAAAGAAATTTTCAAACCATGGAATATCGCTTTCAAAGCCTCATCAAGTACTGAAGTGTACTCCGAGGATGAAAATGAAGATGATGATGATGGAGATATCAAATTCATTACCTGGAAATTCAACTAGTATCTTCATCGAAAGAAGTTGAAAGGTGAGAATGTAATCATTTGCTTTGGATGCGAAAAACCAGTCATACCTCAACTGAATGTCCTAAAGCAAATAGGAAATTAAAAGCCTCGTGGAAGAAAGCATTCAAGGCCACTTGGGATGATAACAATGAGTGTTCTTTTTCCGAGATTGAAGAAGTCTCCATTTTTTGCTTCATGACCAAGGAGGTTAAAGTACATAACTCTTCTAGTGATTCATATAATATTGATGATGATAATGAATTGCTAGATGCATTTAATGAGTTGTTTGACAAATTCAATGTGCTTAAATAGAATTATAATATGTTGAAAAAGGATAACGACAATTTGATTAAAAAGCATGTTGAGATGACTAAATTTTTTGAAAATCAAATTGTTGAATTAAAAAACATGTTTGAAATTTCTAGTGCTACTATTAAATCACTTGAGATTGATATTTGTGAATTAAATGCTAAAAATTGTGATTTGAATTCCATTGTTTTGAAATTCACAATTGGTAGTAAGAATTTTAACATGCTTTTAGGAAAGTAAAAGGTTACGTTTGATAAAGCTGGAATTGGCTATCAATCATTTGCTAAGAAAAAGAATTATAAAAATTTCATTGTTTGCCCTACTATTTGCTATGCATGCAATTGTAGAGGACATAAATCTTTTAGTTGCCCATTAAAATTAAATGACAGAATGACAACTTCTAAAATGGTGTGGGTTCCTAAAGGAACCACTCTTAAGGTTAAAGAACCCCAAAAAGTTTGGATCCCTAAGAAAAACACCTAAGTGCTTTTCATTTTTTTTTGAATTAAGAGTTAGCATATAAATTAATGAAATTGCTTAATAATTTAAACTCTTGATTTGAATAGAATTCCTCTTGGTACATGCATATAGGTTAAAATCTTATACTTATTTTCTTGATTTGATTATATTGGTTACACTTTTTCTTATGGTGTCATTAGTTTATATATTTTTTTTCAATTCTTCAATTGGTATTGTTCTTAGTTAATTTTTTTTTTCAATCCAACAATTAGTATCATAAATTGCATGTATTGAAAGATTGTTGGTATTTGATTTTGATGTCATGTTAATCACCATTGAATTGAATTTATATATTAAAATAGGGAGAGAAAATAGTTATAACTAGAATATACTTTTTTTATTAAAAGTTTAAATGTTCTTATTATTACAATTGGTATATCTTGGTTATCCCGACAATTGATTTTCTAAGGTGGAGAAATCTAATTGTTTTGTTTTGATTGTGGTTCCCTAACTTTTATATATGCTTAATGACAAAGACGGAAAATTAAGTTGATTGAATTATTTTGTTTTGATGTTTTGACTTCCCCAATGACTTGATTTTGCACATTGATAAAGGAGAAGAGAAATTGTATTTCAATTAGTATCATATTCTTAAATTGTTTTTCCCTCAAATGTTTTCTAGATTTTTGAATAATGATAAAGGGAGAGAAATCTTTTTATAGATTTATTTTAGACCTCCCAATTGATTTCTTTTTTATTATGACAAAGAGGGAGAGATTTATATAAGTTGTAAGTAGATTGTATGGATGAATTTAAAATTTAGAAATATTGCATAAAATAAGGGGGAGAGATCAAATTATGCAATACTTTTTGCACATGCTTAGACTTAGGAATAAACAACTTATAATATATTGTCATTATAAAAAATGGAGTGATTGTTAGCCTAAGTGTCATCAGGCTTATTTGTTTTGATGATGAATATATTAATTGTAATTATAAGTTGTTTATTGTTTAAATATGTAATATCCTGAATTTTTATATCGGAATTTAAAATGATAAATTGGAAGATAATTGAGGATATTCAAATTTTTCGAATAAATTATCGGGATATTATTCATGACGTTCCTAAGGACGTAATTAAATTATTGGAATAATAAAGTGGGATTAATATATATAGAAGATTGAGTTTATTATTAAATGGATTAATTATTAAATTGATGATTATTATTTAAATTAAGGATTATTATTATATTGGGAATTAAGTTAAGTTAATTGAAGTAACTTAAGTTAATTGAAGAAACGAGGAAAGACGAGAGAAACCGAGGGAGAGTGATCGGGAAGGAGACGATGGCGAATGATAGGCGATTGCGGCGACGGTGGCTCGGGTGCGCGTTGTCCGGCGCATGGCGGCGACGGCGAGGCTATAGGCGACGGTGAAGGTTCGAGTGACGATGAGCTCCGACGGCAGGTGAGCAAATGGAACGAAGCAGCGAGTTGTGAAGCTAGGGCTTGGATGCCTCGGCCTTCAATGTCGGAATTGGAGCTTATAATCGCCAATGGAGGTGAGTTTGGATGATTTTCTTTTTCCCTTGACAATTGTTGGCCGATAATGTGCAGGGGATGACTTGGTTCGGTGGAGGGACTAATTCAATTGCTCCACAACTAAATTGGTTAAGTTAGTTACCTTAGGTGGCAGGTGTCTTTCACGTGGCAGCTCCTCTATAAACGGTGTGATGTCTCCAAGCGGTGTACATTCTGGTTATAAGTGAAGGCTCTGTTTTCTCCTTTCCTAGGCTCGGCAGAGAACTTTTCTCTGTGTTTGAGGAAGAACAGAGGAGAAATAAAAGTGAGAAGAGCTTCTGGAGTTGTGAGTCAGTGAGAAGAAGAAGAAGAAGAGGACAGAGTCCATCAGGTCTGCTTGTTTTCAGTTTCAGGTAATGGTCTTCTCTGTAGTTTAGAAAGTTTCTGTGAGGATCAATTGAACTGAATGGAAGTATGGGATGTCTGCTACGTTAATGTGCTATTTTGGATTTCTGAGGTTCTGTTTTTAGATTTATGATGTTGTTGCTGAGGTTATGTTTTTAGAATTATGATACATTTTGTTGCCGAGAGATATATTTTGAGGAGAGCTGTGGGGTGTTATATTCTTCATCGTATTACTGTGGGTTAGACTCAATTGTTATGGATTGTCACCTTATGCCTTCAGATATCAAGTAAATGTTGATTTAAGATTGATGTATATAGTCTGTTACATTCAGAACTCAACTGTTTGTAGTCAATATGCCCTGGACTTGTTAATTCGATAATCTGTCATATCCTATTTCGTTGAGATTTTCCATGAAACATGGGTTGTACACTTGGAGGATAATTCCTACTATGTTAATATGGATTACTGCATATGTTGTTATAAACAATAACTAGACCTGTTAATAAAAAAAGGGGTGAAGTTACGACCATGAACCAGGTTGTTCTGTTTTGTAATGGATTTGTAGACGTGTTGCAAGTTCTGTTTTGTAATGGAGCTGTGGTTATGTTAGAAGTGTTGTTGTTGACTACTAGTTTGTCCATTAGACATGTTAGAATGTTAATAACTGAGCCAGGTTGGATGTTATTGTTTGGTATTATTAGATTGAGAAGAAATTGAGTAACGTCCTATATTTCGTTATTCACTGTGAAGCTTGGATGATTCACGATAATGAAGTTAACTTTGTATATTATAATTTCATATTAAAATAGGCATTAAATGATTCTCTACTTTGCTATGGAAAATATAGATTTTGTAAAGTTAACTTATCATGACACATTGATGGAATGAGCAACATTATGAGGTTTGCTATTCTGTTTTCCATGCGTAGATTGTGAAATTGTGAGTCGTATAAGTACAGTTCATAATACGTGAATTTAATGGTTTAGGTACTAACGAGAAAAGAATAGTGTTAAACATGCAACGGACGCCAGGTAAGTGCTACGCATGTGCTTTGGTCCTTAGGGCCCTACATCGCAAGAAATAGGAGATGCATGTTTCGTTGTTTACAGTATCAAAGAACATGTTTCGGTGTTTACAGTTTTAAATAACATGTTTTGATGTTTACAGTTTTAAATAGCACGTTTTATTGTTTACAGTTTTTATAAGCATGAATTGTATGTTGGTTGCGCTATTAGATTCCTTGAGTAGAGAATGTATGCATTCACAAACATCACGCATCATAGTTTTCCAAAAAGATACGAAAATGACTTTTAAGCATGGTTTTGAAAAGAAGGAAACAAAGAAGAAGCAAAATGATTACGAAATGATAGAAAGGAAAATAGAGAAGAAACGAAACGTTTACGAAATGTTAAAAAGGAAACAAATAAGAAATGAAACGTTTACGAAATGTTTGAAAGGAAAGAAAGAAGAAACAAAACAATTACGAAACGATAATGAACGTAAATGGGTGTGATGAGATGTGAGGTTGGGTTAGCCGCCCCTCCTCATCAAGTTTAGACATCTCTAACACTTTCAAGATAAAGATAACATAAATGGGGTCGTTTGGAAATGTGAGGTTGAGTTAGCTACTCCTCCTCGTCAAGTTTAGACATTTCCAACGCCTTTTATGATTAAGACAACAACAAACATAAACGGGGTCGCTTGAGAATGTGAGGTTGAGTTGGCTGCTCCTCCTCGTCAAGTTTAGACATTCTCAACGCTTTTCAAGATAAAGTAAAGATAAAGAAAAAAAAAAGATAAAGACAAATGGGGTCGTTTGGGGATGTGAGGTTCGCCTCGTCAAGTTTAGACATTTCCAACGCCTTTCAAGATAAAGTAAAGTAACGATTAAGTAAAGAAATGAACAGTAAAGTAAAGTCAAGAAAGCCAAGTCAAGATCGAGAAAATGGTAAAAGAAAATAAAAGAAAGAAAGAAAAGAAACATAAATAGTTAAAGAAAAGATATTTAAGAGTTGCATGACATGTGCATCATACCTTTTAGTTTATATCACTTACTGAGCATTAGACTCATTAGTTAAGTCTTGCGATGTAGGTATACGCACAGGTGGTCAGGTTAAAGACAGTTGACGAAGGATTTGCACGGGCGGATATTGTGGCTGGCTGGGGTAAAGAATTAAATGAGAGTATTTGTAAATTATTTACATTCTTTAATGTTTTAATTTAATGCCGCTGCGTTTCATAAAATGATTTTATTACTTTCCCTAAAATTGATAAATGATTTGAGTAAACAGTTTTAATGATCGAGTTTTACAAGGAAAGAATACTCTGATGATTTTATAAAAGAAAAGTTTTAAATTTTACGGATTTTAAAAATACGGGATGTTACAAAATATGCTTAATAGTTTTATCATTATATGTATATTGATATTTAATGGAAATACCCTTAATATGAGTATTAATATTTGCAAATATGTTTATTTAAGTCCCTATAGCTTTATTATTGATCCTTGAGACTTAGAAGATTGAAAAAGAGCAAAACACCAAGAAGTGGTCGACCGACAGAATTGCCAGATTGCTCAAGATTTCAACCTGTTGAAGACGCAATCGACTGGTCAAGAATTGCTCGACCACAAAACAAGACAGTGAGCTTAATCTTTCTACAGCTGAGGAGGCAGTCGAGCAATCGAGTTTTGGTCGACCAAATGTTTAGAGATATGAGGAAGTGGTCGAACGGTTTGATGACCAGAAGCAAAAAATGAATGACCAAAAAGCTAACAGTAACATTCCAACGGTCGGGAGGCGGTCGACCAAAATGGAGGTGGTCGATCGCTCAAGTAGAGTCTATATATAGAAGACTCTCCAAATCTCATTTTAACAATGCAAGAATCGTAGCAAAGCTCTGCCAAAATCAATATTTGATTTCTCATCATTCATAGAGTGTTAATTTAAACTCTCTAATACCCAAACTTGAGATTTTATATTTGAGAGAGTTAGGAACTTTTAGTTTTCTATTTTCTTGTACGTAAACGGTGATTGAAGGGTGACATCTAGAGAACAATCAAAGAGAAGAGAGTGAAGCCCTAGAATAGTCTGTAAATGGTTGAGTGACGCTCGTGAAGTTCAATCAACAATAATCGGGGAGGTTACTGGGTTTAAGGATCTCTAAGTCGGAAACTTGGAGTGCAGACATAGGCTGGAGTTGTTGAACAGAGTGAACAAAAATGGTTTGCATTTTCTCTATCCCTTAAACTCCTTTATATTTATGATTGTTTGTTTATTTGTTTACATTAAATCAATTAGGGTTTAGAGATAATTAATATCGCATGAAAAAGTAAGAATGCCTAATTCACCCTCCTTCTATAGGCGTGCACATAGTCTAACAATTTGCACTGGTAGCTCGTTTAAATCCATCCACATGCTTTTGACATTTACATACTTCAAGAATTTTATCCTCTATCTAATGGATACATCATAGAAGAAGTATTCGTAAAGCAACCATTAGGTTTTGAGTTTCATGATAAACTTGATCACGTATATAAGCTCAATAAAGCTCTTTATGGTCTAAAACAAGCTCCAAGTACTTGATATGAAAGATTGAACAACTTCCTTAAAGAAAGAGACTTTAAAATTGGAAAAATTAATTCAAATCTTTTTATCAAGCATAAACGGGAAGACATAATCATTGTGCAAATCTATGTTGATGACATTATCTTTGGTGCCACCAATGACACACTTGCAAAGAATTCACCGACCTAATGCAAAGTGAATTTGACATAAGTATGATGGGAGAAATAAGATTTTTCCTTGGATCACAAATTAGGCAATCTAATGAAGAAATTTTCCTAAACCAAGAAAAATACATAGAGCGGCTCATTAAATGATTTTGTATGGACACATCTAAACCATCAAGAACTCCCATGAGCACATCCACTAAACTAGATAAGGACGAAAGCAGAAAGGATGTGGATATGAAAAAATATCTGGGCATGATCGGGTCCTTGCTATACTTGACTACCAGTAGGTCCAACATTCTTTTTAGTGTATGTTTATGCGCAACATTTCAGGCCTCTCCAAAAGAATCTCACTTGAATGTTGTTAAACGCATATTCAAATATTTGAGTGGGACTAGTAGTTTTGGATTATGGTATCCCAAAGAAACCTCTTTTGATTTGGTGGGATATACCGACTTCGACTACACTTGTAGTCTAGTTGATAGAAAGAGCACAAGTGTAACTTGTCAATTCCTTAGAGAATCCTTGGTTTCATGGTTTTCTAAGAAACAAAATTCAGTTGCTCTCTCTACGGCTGAGAGTGAATATATTGCAACTAGAAGCTGTTGTGCTTAACTTCTTTGGATGAAACTAATGTTAGAAGATTATGGACAATTCTTTGAAAGAATTCCAATTAGGTGTGATAACACGAGTGCGATAAACATTTTCAAAAATCCTATCCAACATTCTTGCACCAAGCACATCAAAATTAGATATAACTTCATCCGTGATTATGTTTCTAAAGGTGATGTCTCTCTCGAATTTGTAAGTTCTGAAAATCAATTAGTGAACATCTTCACAAAACCTTTGGACGAAAAGACCTTTTGTGGTAAAAGAATTCGGTTAGGGTTGATCCTTCTTGATTCAAACTGAGCAAAAATGTAAGGAACAATATTTTATAAGTTCTGAAGAATTTTGGTCGATCACTTAGCTTTCCTTGTCAATCGAACATATTGCTGAATATGCTGAGTTCTTTGTTCCAAAGAAACTGGTCGACTAGCTCATTTTTGGTCGACCGCAAAATAAGGCAGATTACCCCTTATTTTCAAATCAAAGGATTCAATCGACTGTTTAAAATTTGGTCGACCACAAAATAAAATAGATCATCCCCTATTTTTCACTGAAAGGATTCGGTTGACCATCTAAAATTTGGTCTACCGCTGAATCAATTTTAAAACTGTTTTGGTCAACCAAACCCTAGTTTACGTGAACAGAAACTATTTCTTTGGCTACTCCGGTGAAATCTTTGTCCACCCACCAGTGAGTTCATCGGTTATTCAGCCTCCTCAGCCTATCCATCATTGATTCTTGAAGTTCCCTCCATCTATTATCCGCTTCCTCTAAATTGTTTATTTTCTCCATATAGATAGTCGCATTACGAGAAAACATAGAACTTCAGCTAGTAAAGGCATCTCCTCTAGACCCTTTGCATCAATAGGATTCCCGTCAAAATTATTCATGAATGCTGGTTGAAAAGAACATTTTGAAGAAGATTTTAAGAATAGGCCTTTAATTTTATCGAGGAAAATTTCTTTTACCCGTCTATCTAGCCTCAATTTGGAAGAACTTGCCCCTTGTATAAATTGTTTTGTTAGATGGTCCATATGTGGAAAGGCTATCCGATTATTCTATGCCAATTTATCATTCTCTCCAAACCCTTTGAAAGCAATAGTTATCTCTATAGAAAAGAGATTACTTTGACTCCTCATGCAATAAATGTGTTCTTGAATTTTGAAGAAGGTGATAGATGTGAAAAATATTACAATGGATCTAAGCAACCAGACTTTCTCAGAAGTGATGAAGGAGAATTATTTCTTGAAAAATTTTTCAAAAACCCGATGTTGAGATGTTAGTTAAACCGAAGCCCAAAGACCTTAATATTACGGCTCGTGTGATTCATCACACCTTAACATATAATCTTTTGCCACAAAATGGTCATAGGGACCATGTAAGCTATATGGACCTGTATGTGCTCAAATGACTATATAGTGGAACACAAACTATATAGTGGAACGCCATTCAATGTGGGTTACATCATTCTTCGTCAAATAATCGACGCCTCAGGTAGTATGTCCAAATCACTACCTTTCAACCTCTTTCTAACCAATCTTTTCTGATCCAATGACTTACCAATCCCCCCTTCTAGGCCATAGCTGCCTATTTGAAGCATGGATATTTACACTAGTCACACGTTGGGAAGAATGGGTTTTGTGATGGATGATGTTGGACAGTGGATTCTTAAACAATCACAAGGTGCATCCTCTTCCACTGCTCATGTTAACTTTCTACCAGGTAATGCAGATTCAACCCTGCCTGATTTTCAATCTACATCATTGCTTGCACCTTTAGTTCATATGAATCCTCCAGCTCGTGCATCATCTTCAACAACTGGTCTATCTTGTCTTGGAGAAAAACTGAACCTGCTGATCGGCTATTTCCTATTTTTTCATGCTCAGTTTTACTCAAGGTTTGATGTTACAGATAGGCATCTTGAAGAGTTGTCTTAGGCTATTTGGGAAAACATGTTCACTAAGGCTACTCTGTCTTCTACTGCACACCCTGTTATTCCACATGCCTCAGCTGATGTTCCTTATACTTCTGACGATATTCCTCCATCCTCTAATGATGTGCCTCCTCTAGATGCTTAGTTTTTATACTTTAGTTGTTTTGAGACACTTGGTTGTAATTATTTTGATCATCACTAGCTTAGCTTCACTACTATGATTTGTTGATGTATGCATTCATGTTTGTCTTTGCTATCTCCATTTGTGCATACTCGTTGATTGGATACTATCTGTTTGGATTTTGTTGATAATCTTGTGCTTCATTTCTTGTTGCTCATGAAAAAGGGGGAGTCATATAACATAGGTGTAGCGACCTGATGTTCATACACTTTAAAACGTTGAGATTTGAAAGAGTTTTACTTGCAAATTGCGTAGCGGAAGACTTTTCTTATTAAAAAAAAACATTTGAGACCAAATGAAATGCTATAGATAAAATTTTTTTTCTTTAAATCCTTTACATCATACAAATATAGTTATGAATTGAAAACCATTTATATTCTCTTTTTCCTTTATCCTTTAGGCTAACCAGCCACAATATCCGCAATGAGTAAATCCTCCATTAGCTACTCCTTTCCTTATTCTCACGTTCACCTACATTACAATACTTAAATTATAAGTCTAATGCTTAGTGAGAAATTAAATACATCAAAAATCATAAAATGCACTTTACATAACAATTCCATTTAGTTTCCAATGCCTCTAACAATGAGGACCATGTCAACCAAACATTTATCAAATGAGTCAAGTATCCAAAGCCTCTCAATGGGGACTTGTCCCCAAAGCCTCTAGTTCATTGGGGGAAAAATCCACCCAAAGCCTCTACATATCATTAGGTTTTTATTCTTCTTTACCTTTTTTTACTGGAAAATCATATGCATGACAAACCATTTTCTTAACATTTCTTAAAGTGATGTATGACCATAAATGAATGCATACAACCTAACACATCATTGACATATAAAATCCTCAACCAACAATTTGATCATTTAAAATTAGCATCTATTAAGCATAAACATCAAACAACATGTTCTTAAACGACAACATGATCAATAAACTTATATCTATCTAGCTCAACCATCAATTTTTCAAGCAACCATATGAGCAATTTATCTTAATAGCTATCAAACACAACATGAACCAGCATATCCTCAAGTGCATAAAAACCAACCCATCTCTTGTTGTAATACCCCAATTTTTTGATATCAAAATTTAATAAGAATAATTAGAGAGTAATTGGAGGTATTCGAATTAATAGAATAATTATTAGGGTATTACCAATGACATATTCAGTTGGTTATAAATTATCAAAATTTATTGAATGATAATTAGGATTAATTTGGAAGGAGTATTTTATTAGGTTGAGGATAATTTAATTAAATGAAAGATTTAGTTAAATTATTAAAAGAGCATTTGATTGGGTAAAAGAAGATTTGTATTAAAAAGAAAAATTAAATTGAATTAGAAGGAATTAAAATAAAGAAAAAATCAATTGGGGATGGAATTATAAAGGGATGGAATTAAAATAAAAAGAAGAATTTACATGGGGCTAGGAGCTGAACCAGTTTGTGCTGTTGGTTCGACTGGAAATCATTTGAGGGGAGGAAATAAGGCCCTAGTCAGCGGTTTGCTGAAGAAAGAATAGAAAGGGAGTGAGAGAGGGAGCGATCAAGGGAAAGATCGCGGGAGATGACGAGAGCGAGGGAGACGAGACGTTGGCGACGGTGAACTCGAGCTCAGGTGTTTGAGGCAATGTCCGATTAGGCGAGCTATGAACGGTTGCGGGCGTCAGGTCGTGGGCTATCTAGGGCTCCAAAATGCAGAGCTTTTGGATGAACGATCAAACCGTGATGCTGCATTTTCATCTATGTTTGACCGAGGTAAATACCTCAATTGTTTATGTTGTGTGATTCCATTTTGTGATTGGGAATCCGGTGGATGAATCTGCAGTGGATGAATCGGTGATGGCTGGAATGGCAGGGGCTTTGGTTTGCGATGGAATCGGCTTGAGGTTGGCTGTAGTTTGGTCTGAACTGGTCTACTAGTTCCTGCCTGGTGAAGGATGACAGCGTGTGGTTCAATTACAAGGTGTGGGCGACGAAGATATGACCGAAGAATCTGAGTCATTGCTTGAATTGTGGGATAAGTTGTTAAGCTTTTCAAACCTTATCGTCTATATATAAATACAGGAGGATTTGTGAAAGGAATTGAGGGACTGTGAGTGGAAGAGTTGAAGGAGATGAAGTGTGTTGGCATTCTATTGATTTCCTGGTGCGTGTTGGTGGCTGAGTGTGTGTGAGCTGTGAAGGGCAGCTCGGGTGTGTGCTCTCGTGGTTGGTCCTTCGTTGTTTCTCTCCTTGGGTCTTTGGGTGTATTCTGGTGAGAAGTAAATTCTTTGTATTATCTTGTAATATCGTAGGAATGATTAACCTGCTGATGGAGTTTTGATTATATATGTTGATTGGCGATATGTAATCGTTGGAGTATATTGTTTTGTGGTGTTGCATTTCGGTCTGTAAGGTGGAGTTATGCACTATTGAAGGGTTGTTCTGTATTTCCTTTTGTTGTCTGTTGGAAGCAATAATCTGTTGGTTCTGGGAATGATATTGGTTACTTGCTGTGATGTTATTGCTAACCTCGGTTGATTAATCTGTTTTGTATTCGTTGTTGCTTGTTGGATAATGAATGCAGATAATGACTCTCTCCTACTCGTAAATTTATTGGTTAGTCTTCTTGTTGGAACTGTTTGAGTAATGACATGTTAGAATTGGTGTTGGTGACTGAATATGAGTTATTAGTCTATTGGTTATTTCCAAAAGTATGAATATGTTGGATTTCATCTTGCTGCAGAGTCGTGTTGGTTGTTGAAAATCTTCTGCTGTGATTGATCTTGGATTAGCATTGATTGTTTGATTTGGGTGGTTTTAGCTACTGTCCTTGTTGTTCTATAATGAAGCATGAATATACCCAACGTTTTGTACTCCGCTGTTGTTATTAATGGGTGATTTTACTGCTGCCGTTTTATTTGGATAAAAAAAGATAATAAGCATGTTTGTTGGTTGAAGTTGTTATTCAATGTAATTGGATTATAGCATTTTGGTATGACATTGATTTGGATTGATATCATTCTAGCTTTGGATTTCTCATTTGGATTTGGTTACTATATTCTGCTAATGTATGCATCGAAGAGGTTAATTGTCTTCTGCTAAATCCTTTTTGTGAATAATAATGTTAAGGATATATATATATAGGTCACATACTCTATTGGTTTTGATTCAGTCTATTATTAGTTAAATATATTCTGGATATTAGATTAAGTCGTTGTACGTTTGTTTGGCTGTTGAATGTTGTTGATTTGTGCTTTTTGGGATGTTAATATTGGGCGTTGGTATTTTTAGGGCTATAATCTATTGGGATGGATCATGTTTCGTTTAAGGTATTCACGGGTTCCTAGAATTGTTACGCGGTTAATTGAACTTATATTATGAAACTAAGTATTGTATATGAATTAAGGATAGGAAAAGACGACGAAATGAATAAGTTGATTAATTGATTAGATTAATGATTAAGCGCTATTAAATTGTGAATTTACTAAAGAAGGAAGAAAATGATAACGGTTGAGCGTTGAACGCTTTAAGCGAACAAGGTAAGTGATACGTGTGTGCTTTGATCTTCGGGCCCTACATCGCAAGAATAGAATTTGCATGTTTCGTTGTTTACCGCTTTCCAAGCATGTCTACAATTTTTAATAGCATGTTTCGTTGTTTACTATTTTTATAGCATGTCTATAGTTTTTAATAGCATGTCTCGTTGTTTATTGTTTTTATAGCATGTCTATAGTTTTTATAGCATGTTCTGTGAATCGCACGTTGAATGTTTATTTATGGGAAAATGACAAACCAACCATCATCCTTTACTGTTTGTGACAAACCAACCATTATCCTTTTTTTGCTAACAAATTAACCTCTGAACTATGAAAAAATATCAAATCCAACATCGCTATCACAATTGCCATTAGACGTGATGGTTTGGCGCCACAGCGGTTTGTAGACAAATCGCTGCAGCTCCATAGTTTTTAAGAACTAAGCGAACAATTGTGATGAACCGTGGCGGTTCATCTAGGAACCGCAATGGTGTGTCAATACACCGCGGCGGCTTCATACCAAATCACAGCGATGTATTGACACACTGCTGCAACGTCATCCTAAATCGAAGCAGTGTTTAACACACCTTTGCGGCATCATCCTAAACTGCAGTGGTTTGTCGTGCCTCAGTCTTTCATCCTCTGTCGTTATACATAATACTCAATCGAGGGCTCCGCCATTTTCACCACAAACAAACAACGAAAACCTCGGCTCGGCAAACAACATGCTCAGACCTTCGATACCAATGTATTCCCGAGCAAAGAAAATGGCGCTCAAGCGTAAGGGTGGTCCATCGCAATCGATACCAGAGGCAGAAACCACAGACTTTGCCGGTCCAGCAATGGTGCAAGAAGGAGCATCCGCCGCAGTCCTTTCTGTCCAAATCGCGGCGATGCAAGCTGTCCAAACCGTAGCGGTGCAACACGGAGAAACCACAGAGGCTAGAGAAACCATTGCACAATCTCAATTTCAACCTCAACCCGAGCTTGAACAACGACCAGCCGGAGGCTCATTGGTCCAGTGCCAACCCATTACAGTGGGTTTCTAGTCCCAACTATTCTGGACAGCGTATGCCAAATAATGATATGAAGATGATATAAAACACCGTTCAATTATTGTTTCTAAAAGAGTAGAGTTGGAGTCCTTGGCTGGAATGAGAATTCAACAATTGGTTGAGAATGCTAGATTAGGTGGTTTGTGCCGAATGGGTGGTAGTTATTGCGAGAGGATAGTCAGACTCTTTTACGCATATTTGAAACTGTCCATCCAGCCATTAGAGGTGCGAATGTATATGTTTGGACGGGAGTTGAGTTTGACTCCCAACAATCTGAATATAATGCTTAGATGTGTACTGGAGGGGCCAAACGATCAATATTATCACGTATCTTGGGATCCACCTTTCATCTGCCGAGGAGAAGAACTATAGGTGCTCATATTGTTGCATCGGGATCCCGAGATTGCTGAGTACAAGAAGTCAAAGGGCAGGGAGCTGAATACCATAGCTCGAGTGATCTACCTCATCATGACATACAAGATTTTGCCTCAGGATGGACATCGAGACCATGTTAGCTGCATAGATCTTTATTTGTTAGAGAAGGTATTCACTAGGAAAAAGGTGGACATCAGAAATGTCATCCAGATTCACATGCCCGAGGTGCTCAACAACCCAGCCAAGAATTTGCCATTCAACTGGCTCATCTAGAAGATTGTTGAGCAATATGGGGTACCCAGCTCGGAGGATGTGCCGAGAATTGAAGAGACGACCACTGATGTCTACAAAAAAGTGAAAGTGGACTGAATGGGGGTCAACAAAGTTGGAGGGGAATGGGTACACGAGACCGCGAAGCAGCCAACACCTCCACCACCCTCAGTGGCTCAGCTGCCAGCACCTCCACCCCCCTCAGTGGCTCAGCCTTTTGCCCCCTCGGCAGAACAGCCTTTAGCATCACCTCCGCAGCCGATGCATTCGCCCCCTACTCAGACAACTCATTTTACTTCGATGCTTGAGGAGACGTCCAGCTGGATGAGCAGGATGGAAGAGCTCCATCATATGGTGCTTACTAGGATACAAATGATAGAAGAGCACCTTCAAATGACACAGGTCCAAATAAAAAAAGTGAAGGAGCGAGCAGAAGAGAGGCATCTTGAGCTGTTGACAGCAGTTCAAAGAATCGAACAGGAAGCAGCCCATACAGTAGTCTCTCCATCGACCTCTAAAGCAATAGAAGCCACAAACCACTTGTAAATTATTTACTTTATACAAAAAGTCCAGTCCTAACCTTATTTGTGTTTGACGTAATGACATGTCGTTGATTTGCAACACCATTGCCATAAGACACCAACCTGCTCCTCCGGTCGTGCTTGCCGAGGTGTAGGAGACAAGTGAGTCACAACCTCAGGCCCTTAAAACTGTTCGCGTGGTACGTCTTTGAATTGGTTATATATGAGTGTTTGCACTTATTCATGCTTTATTAGTCTAACGGCCTTTTGCCATTTTGATTGCAGTCTTGGGAATTGCTGGATGTCTTCAGGAAGTTTGATTTGGGAAATACTCGGAAGAACTTGGGGATGTGCGCAATTCTTGTGGGAAAGCTCATCGAGGATGAGTACAACAACACTAATATCATCTTCTCAGAGCAAGTCGGGACGCCATAGATGGTGAGAAGACTTATTTGCATCTTAGTTTATAAGCTTTTATCTTAGTACTCATATGAACTTATATGCAGTGCTATAAGGTGAACGACGAAGAGGCCTTCACGTTTCAACAACAAAAATTGCTATTTACATTAGGGTGGATTCACGTAAGTAACCATCTCGCTTCTCCGGGTTGTCATTAATGTCCCATAGTTTCTAATGCGTTGTTTACATTTCAGACACACCCAAAGCAGGCATGTTTAATGTCATCCATTGACCTCCACACTCAATTCGCTTACCAACAATTGATACCTGAAGCAATCTCCATCATCGTAGTGCCCACTAACAAAGAGCGGTATGTATTTTCCCTTGTGTAAATTTATATTGCTTTCCACTTTTTTACCAGCAATTGTTTCCTTTGCATTGCAGCTCGTACGGAATCTTTCGGTGTACGAGTGAGGGGATGAGAGTGATCCAAATGTGCACTAATAAGGTACAATTCCACGAGCACAATGATCAACCCATGGAGGGTCCATTGTATGCCAATGCATCTAGTGTATACTTGGACACGCAGTTATCTTTTCAAATCACGGATTTGCAGTCGAAACAGAACAAGAAGCAGGCGGCATAGACATATCTGTTTTAGTTGACTTTGTTGTAATATATGTTTATATTTACATTGACGTTTGGATAGAAAAATATCTGTTTGGATAGAAAACTCAATTAACGTTTGACATGTTTACGTTTTCTATTTATAGTTTTGATAATATCTGGTTGGGAAATGCATATATGCTATTTGGATAGAAAACTTATTTGACGCTTGACATGTTTACGTTTTCTATTCATAGTTTGGGTAATATCTAGTTGGAAAATGCAAATATGCTATTGTTGATGTTGCAAGGGGGATAGACTTAAAAACAAGTGAAACTCTGCAAAATTTTTAATTTTTTTTAGAGTGAAAATGACTCAAACGATTCCATTCATCATGAACAAATAAGTAAGCATGGTCATCGCATTTATTGCAACAATCTTAGCAAGCTGTACATAACACCGAAACATACACGGCATACTAATCATGGCAAACCACTGTGGCTTTTTGAACAAGCCGCAGCAGTTTCTGATGAGTCGCTGCGGTTAGTTAGCACGTTGCTGCGGCTTTGTTGACAGACCACTGAGGCTTTGTAGAGAGGTTGCCTTGGTTTGTTAGCAAGCCACTACGGCGCTTCAAAAAAATTGCAGCAGCTAGTCATGGCGATAGATAGATTCAAATGAAAAGTTGGTACGTGGACATTAGCATACTAATCAATTTCCATTCATCCTCAACAACCAAATGTATGGAACCAATATATCAATTCAAATTTTACAACAATAACATCCATTACAATGGCATATATATCAAATCTGTTGGATTTTGGGTTCCCTCGCACGGCGGAATTACCGATGGTCATAACAACGGTAACGTGCGTAACCTATGTATTACGAAAAATAATTTTAACATGAACATAAAACCGGATTGTTGTTATAATATATTAATAATAATATGTATTTAAAATCTCTATTTATATCTAATCTAAAAGATAAAGAATGTTACCTTTGTAGCTTACTTCACACAGGTACAAAATCAACCTTCGATCTTCTTCGCCAATCCTCCTCACCTCGAATAAGCACGTGTGGGCGTGATGAACGAAACAAGATCACACTCAATTTATGATAGATCGTATTCTCAACACATGAGACGATCTATTTGGATTTAGAAAACACTTCTCTAAAGCCAACACGGAAGACACAAATTTTGCTCTCAAAATGGATTCCTTAATCTCAAAGATTTCAACCTCAACTACAACTTTTTCACCAATTTTTTCCAACCCTCATCTAATGAGGTTGGACCTCTATTTATTGTGGTATTTCTCCATAATGGTCATTATGACATTTAGAGAAAAGCACTACAAATTCCTCATTACATTTATAAAAATGTTATGAAAATAAAAAATCTTGTCACCATATTTCAACATTTGGCACATTTAAGTTATAACACATTTATAACAAATATGTTATGAAAAACAAAAGGTCATGACATTAAATCAAATTTTACATTAAATCAAATTTCCCAAAATCCATTTTAAAAACTATTTTTAAAAGTTACTTTATATTTGTTAATTAATTGAATAATCAATAATTCAATTATTTGATTTAATGAAATATAACAAATATATTAACTTTGAAAACTTTTGTCATTTTGTCTTAATTAATTGAATAATTAATAACTCAATTATTTCATCTAATGAAAAAATAATAAGAAACTTATTATTGAGTGTATTAAATAATTAATTCATAATTAATTATTTAATCTTCTTTGTTCATTTTTCTATTATTCGAACAATGATAGAAGGTGACGAAGGGACAGATGGACCTATAGTTTTAAGCTCCAATAATATTTCGTTAATTAATATAAACTCTTTATATTAATTAACATAATTATTAACTCTCCAGTAATTCCACTAAATACTTAGAGTTGCACTCTCAAAACTATAGAGTATATTTACTTAAAGTAATGTCCATTGATATAGTCATTACATATGTATTAACCCTCCAATTAGATTCGCAATAGAGATAGGTTTATAATCTGTTAACCTCTCATATTTCGTCTTTATCCTTGACTACCATTAGTTCTTGATTGAATAATTAATTCATAATGATTATGAATTGCGCGCTAATTATTCTATCCTTGAACTAACAAACAAGGGAATCTATAGAAATGGATTTCGTTGTATCGATATTAACATTCCCAGCTATTCATTTCAATTTACTCCTAATATACAAGGTTTATGAATCGTAACTTGTACAAAACTTTACCGAGTAAATCAAAGAATAAATTAAAATAAAATAGGAGTTTATTAAATACAACAAATTAAGATTATACATATATGACCATCTTATGATAAAGTTAATTGTTCTATATTTAACGAAAATTATCAGAACAATATAATTTTATCTGGTCCTGTCCTATATAATCATATTATATAAAACATATTTATCTTATGTCACTACATATTTAGTCGGGATATGACTATGCATTTTTAATGAGATAAACTATGTTTATGACTATTAATTATTTGAAGATTCCATACTTCAAATGTAAGTTATGGACATATTCTGGTTATTACTCTTTATATTTTATCCCACATATATACAATATATATGTTAATATAAAATCAGCATAAATAACCAAGGAATTTTCTATGAATTTTATAAAACATAATCTAAAATATTAACATAATATTAATCAATATAAATTTATTCATATATTATAAAATTGTTCTATTGCATTTGCTTATTGGGCACATTACTCCCAACAAAATCTACTTTATCCAACCAATGTATCAAGGAAGGTTAAGGTCCACATTTGTGTATGTTTGTGTTTGTGGACCTTGCGCATCATACTCCTGCAAAACACATTGCAAATAAAATTAGCATAGTTCAAATAACACTGGAAAACGTAAATGTGATAATGGGCTCACCTGCATCTCAGGAACTATGTCAGGATCTGTCTCAGCAACTCTCTTGGGAACTATGGTAGGAATTGTCTTTGGGACTTTAAAACCCATAAATGTGCCCTCTGCCTTCTTATGCCGCCTCTGCCTCTGCCTCTGCCTCTGGCTCTGTCGCCTCTGCCGCCACATGCACTGGACTTGCCTCCACCTTCGCACATGCGGGAATTGTGCCCCACACCCCACACCAAGCACATGTCATGTTCATATGTCTTATGGGCAGCACTGTCCTGCTTGGGGTCTCGTCCACATCCCATATTCTACATTTTCACGGCCTTCCTAGAAGCCTTTTAAATGGCAGTGGGATAATTGGATCAAGATGCGTCACATGAGGCCACTCGATTTGTCCATTGATGGGGCAGACAAAGTGGGAGTATATTGCCATGTATGTTTCCTGGTGATAGCATGCATGCACAAAATCCTTAGGAGATTTCCTCGTGAAGTGAATGCATGGGACTGTATGGACACATGGGATGCCGGTCAACTCCCACCGGTAACAGGTTCAAGTATGCCTATCCAAATCAACAGAGTACTGTTCGCTACCATTGTTGACCTCCAACGGGGCAGCTCCTAAAAACTGGGTGCTCCAATTTTGACCGACATGTTGTAGTTTGGCGAGCCTGTAGCTGATCTGCGGACACAAAGGTCCATTGAACGAGCCATCTTTTCATTTTTTTTTCACGATCCTACCCATAATGCCCTTTTGTATGATCTCAAACATACTTAGAATATGTTTGTTCCAGGCTGGTAGGAAGATGGCATTGAAGGACTCGCTGAGGTTGTTGAGGCTTAGGTCGCATTTGGGGATAGAGCAGAAGGCATGTTTGGCCTAGCATCTCCCATCTATTCCTCGTAGATAGTTGTGGGCCGCCGGGTCAAGCAAAAATAACTTTGCCATCTCTCTCTCAAACTGCCTCTCTGTTGTGGCTCTAGATGCCGTCCACATTGTATCTTTGAACAACCTGCCTTTAAATTGTTTTTAAAAATTTCCATATAGGTGTCGGATGCAAAACCGATGGTACGTGTAACATCCCTTAACCTTATCCATATAAAATTTTTCTTTTCTTTAAAACCATTATAAAAGCATTGCGTAATAGAACATCAGAGTAATAAACAGCGGAAGTCTTAATCATATAAAACATACAACGGAAGTCTTTTACAATTTAATACCACAATTCCATTGTTTAAATAAACACATGAACTTAAAACATTTATTTGAAATCATAAAACACTTAAAAGTCTTTTAAAACATTTATTTCATTTCCGTGAGCCATAACTACAGGTTAATGTCGCCAACAACACAAATATCCACACATCAACACTCCATCAGCTACGTCCATTAATAGCTTTATCCATTAATAGCTTTATCCATTCATTTGCTCCTTATCTACATCAACGAGACTTAACTATGAGCCTAACGCTCAGTACGTGATATAAACTTAAAACCTAGAATTCACATACAATTTCTATAACATTGTATAAGATTTCTTATTTCATTTCTCTTTTACTGTTCATGTCTTATATCGTTGTTTTGCTTATATGTCGGGTGTATCAAATTGAACCATATAAATATCTGTTTATTGTTTATATGCCGGGCGTATCAAAACCGACCATACAAACATCTGTTTCCGGTTAATATGGCAGGCGTATCAGATTGGACCATATAAACATCTATGCCGGGCGTATCTAATCGGACCACAGTTGACTTCTGTGCTGGCCCTATCAAATTGGTTCACAGTCATTTACTTGATATCTGTGGCGGGCGTATCTGTGGCGGGCGTAGCAAACTAGACCACAATTGTTTACTTTCTATCTATGCTGGGTGTATCTAACCAGTCCACAGTCGTTTACTTGATATTTGTGCCGGGCATATCTAACCGGACCACAGTCATTTACTTGGTATCTATGCCGGGCGTAACAAATTGGACCACAGTCGTTTACTTGATATCTGTGCCAAGTGTAAATAACCGATCCATAGCTTTTTGCTTATCTTGATTACTGTGCTGGGCATAACTAACCGAACCACAGTTATTTACGTACAATTCATTTTCGTGTACTTTAGTATTTCAAGTCTTAACGTTGTCGTGCACATACAATCCTACGTGTTCCTTAATCGTATCCTTAAAACATGATTCATTCATAACTAAGGAACTAAACTTATTTTATAAACATACAATTCATAACAATTAAACAAACAGTAAACACCCTCTAATTCCCGAGATGTAGGCCTTTTCGGACAAAACACATGCAGTACCACGTACCTGAAGTCCTTCGCTTTAATGAGTTATCACTTTAAGATTCTTCACAAATAACCTAGTTATTAGCAACATGAGATAATTAACACAGATTTCCCAATAAATAACCCTAGCTACAAGTAATTCATTGCTTAACATATCTCCTTAATTCATCTTAACAATCTACTCTAACAAGGTATAACATACAATATGTCCAAAAATGACAAATCCTTATTCCAATCTATACCTTCACCAAAATTCACATAATAAAACCCAATCACTAATCCAATAATCACTTATCCAACAACAACAATCCTCAATCCAATAATTACTTTCTCACAATAATCCTAACATAACATTAGGCATGTTTATCAAAGTAGTTACTAATATTCACGGTAAATATAACCATCCACATAGTAAACTAAATTCAATCCAATAGATATCATATCATTTTGATCCAATTATACCACAGAGAACAAACGGAAGAATCCATTACCTGAGTACCAATTGTTTCCTTACAATTATCCACTCGGCTTTGCAACTTCCTTTCACTGTCGACTCACTCTTGCGGTTATTTCCAACAACCATTTACAAAACCCACTGCTAACCATAAAAATTCATCCATTAACCTTCGCACTGTTTCACTCACGGTTTCTCTCACTCTTACAATCAATCTCTCTCAAAGCCTTCTCTTCAAAACCTTCAGTAACCATCCACAATATTCCCTCCTCTAGAAGCAAGACTTTCACACCATAATTGACACAGCTTACACATGTTTCTTTCTTCCTCCAATCCTCACAGTCCAAGCCTCTATTTATAGATAACTTCACATAACTCATCAACATCCATAATATAGAAGGCCACTGGATGCGGCTTCATCAATAACCATTAATTCATTTCTACGTTCAGACACTCCATACGACATTTCTAACAACATGTTGTCATTAACACGCGACTCAATGATGACCAATCACATATAACGTCGGCCTTTCCATCTTCAGATGCATTTAACAATGTCTCCTACAATTCCAAGTGTTGTAGATGACGTTTCCTTTCATCTTCCCTACGTTTAAACTCTTCAAAATACTCTTTAATAAATGGCGGTCGACGAGTTTTCCTTCAAACTGAATGACCAGAAATCCATCAAGAGTCCACACATTTCTTCACACATTCATGCCGGTCAATGACGCCGGTCGATTGACACTACGTCGATCAACCGCCACGATCGGCTGCAGATTCCAATGGTTATATTCCAGATTATTTCGTTACACCATGCAAAATATCATGGCAAAATATATAAATTCCTCATATATTTAATTATCCCTAATTCTCACTTTTCCAATTATCCAAAAACTTAACCCATACTATAGCTTTCATCATTCCTTCTTCATCTTATCTTCATTAAATGCAATATGTCTTAAATAATATATTTCCTATACTTTTAACCTTATAATATCCAAATGTGTCCAAATATATATTTTCCCTTAATATTCCAATTAACTTCAATCTTTCTCATAATCTAACTATGAACCTAATGAGATATCCTAATTCACTTATTCCAAATGCATATATGTTGACCAAATTCTTTACTTGTCCAACTTAGCTCCTAATATCCCAAAATCATCACGTAAGCTTTGCTTTTAGCTCAACAAAGATTTGGGATATTACAGTCCGCTTACCCTGCCACCTCTCTGACATCTGGCACTAGCCCCTACAAAGATTCATAGTATTAGTCAAACATTAGTACACAACGCATAACATAAACATAGAAGGCAAGAGTAATCAACCGTACCTTTTGTCGGTCATAAATAATTGTCCACCCATTGCCGCTCGGGGTGTTTAGATCGTTGAGCAACAATTCAAGAAACCAGCTCCAAGAAGCCCTATTTTCTGCTTCAACCACTACTATAGCAATCAAAAACATTCCATCATACCCGTCGATGGTGACAATAGTGAGTAGCTGGCCCAGAGTCGCTCCCTTCAAGTGGCAACCATCTAAATAAATAACCGATATACAACAGTTCAGCATGGCCATCTTGCATGCATCCAAACACATGTACATCCTTTTAAATGCACTCATCTCTAGGTCAACGCGCACCGAGCTTCTAGGATTAGATCTCTCAATCTCCTCGGCATATGACCATATAAGCTTGTGTATTGCTCATTACTATCCCTTTCGTTAATTTTTTTGGTTGCATTTCTTACCCTTCTAGCAAGGCTGCGTGTGATGTTGACATTGAAGTCCTTCCTGATTGACTCAATTATGGAAGAAACGTCCCAGTCGGCTTGAATTTTAAATCTATCCAAATAATGCACTACCACCCATTTGGCAGAGGCATGTCGGCTTTCCATCTTTCTCGAGCAAGTGTGAACCTCATTGTAGAACTTTATTTGAAATGTCATTTCACCTTGTATTTTTTAGGCATGCAGCCGCCACATGCATCCTTCCTGGCAGGAAGCCCTCAAGCGATATGTGTCATTGTGGGTGAATTTTATCCCGTATCCATTCTTCAATGCATAATCGATAATTTCTTCTCTAATTTTATTTAGTGAACTATACTTTTTGCCAAGGCCCATACCAGCAAAGCTGCATTCTGCTTGTAGTGGGCGGCTAGGCCTACTATCGCCATTCCCATGTCTTTGTCTCTACTAGATTGGCATAATGAACGGAGGTCGTCGTCCTCCTCGTGTAGAGTTGCTGAGACAGAGTGCAACACAATTGCAACTTCATCTCCAATTCCACGTACCTGATTGGCAAAAAATATGGTTGTAGGCTCCACTTCAACTTGACAGTTAATAACAGACTCCTCAACACTCCAAGACACCATTTGCTTTTCAACAAATTCTTCAACTTCGCCAAAATGCCATTCACTTCAGCTCTTAGAATTCTCTAGGGTTCGCTAATCGCTGACAAAATGTCTGAGAATATCGTGAGGAGTTCTCAGTTTATTTTTAGAATTTGAAGTAAACCGCAACGGTGTGTATGTAAACCGCAGCAGTATGTCAATACATTGTGGTGGTTTCATATGACACCGAAACGGTTAATCAATATACCTCCGCGGTTTGGTATGAAGCCACTGCGGTGTATTGACACACTGCTGCAGTTCCTAGAAGAACCGCCGCGGTTCATCACAATTGTTTGCTTCATTTTTAAAAACTATGAAGTCGCGGTGGTTTGTTTACGAACCGCCGTGGTGCCACATCATCACGTCTAACAACAAACGTGACAGCGATGTTGGATTTGAAAATTTTCCATAGTTCAGTGGTTAATTTGTTAGTAAAAAAAGGATAATGGTTGGTTTGTCACAAATAGTAAAGGATGATGGTTGGTTTGTCATTTTTCCTTTTATTTATATTTCTTTTAATTATATGTTAGTAATTGTATGCATTCATGAACATCATGTATCACGGTTTTCAAATATTACGAAAATGATTTTTATACACGGTTTTGAAAAAGAAAAACGGAAAATGAAAAGAAATACGAACGAACGATTAAGAAAGATAAAAAGATTCTTGTGAACTAGTAGGACAAGCCCGACACATGGACAAAAGATAAAGAAAAGATAAATGTTTTTGTAGACCGGTAGGACAAGCCCGACACATGGACAAAAGATAAAGAAAAGACAAAAGTTTTTGTGGACTGGTAGGACAAGTCCGGCATAGGAACAAAAAAAAAAAAAGAAAAGACAAGTAAAAGAAAAGAATATGAAAAGAGAAACAGATACGGATACGGGAACAAAAACAAAAATAGATACATAAATGGTAGGAGCACAGATACCGAAATGGAAATGGGAACAGAAACGGAAATGGAAACAGAAACGGAAATGAGTTTCCATAAATAAACAGATATAGATACAAATATGGATACGGATACAGAAACAGACACGAGAATGGATACGGAAATACATACGATCATGGATATCGAAATAGATACAGAAAAAAGGAACATAAATAGAAACATAAAGAAAATATGTAAATGTGAAAAGATAAAAAATAAAAAGAAAGAGAACGAAAAGTGAAACTGCATACAGTTTTAAAATGGAACAACATGTTCATAGCATAATAGGTATTACCACTTACTGAGCGTTAAGCTCATAGTTTATGACTTGCGATATAGGTACAAACACTAGAGAAAATGACAAACAGATGAAGGAGCAGTCAATGAAGGATTTGCACGGGTGAGACCTATGGCTAAAGAGAAATGAATTTTGTAATTAATAAGTAAACGATTGTTTATTATTCTTTAATGAATTATTTATTTATGCTTCTGCTGTAAAATGAGAAAAAGAGATTTTATAAATAAAGTCTTCCGCTGTTTATAACAAATTTAAGTAACGAGTTAATGTAAAATGATTTTAACGGTTAGTTTCAAGAAAAGAAATCTGATTTCAATCTAAAAGATTTTAATAAAGATTTTAGTTGTTTTATAAAAGTTTTAAATTTCACGTGATTTTCAAAGTAAGAAAAATCGGGTCGTTACACTTGTGATGTTACCCAAAAAGGGAAAACACAAATAATCACTTCTTACCTTAATTATTTGGAGAGCTGAGAAGATATGAACTTCCTAAGGCTTCCTTCCTCTCCAAGATGCTTTCATTCCTAAGCTTCCTTTTCTTCTTCTTTTTCTTCAACCTCACCGCTTCCCTCTCTACTTCTCACATTCTTTTTCTCTTTTCTCACGGTTACTCCCTCATTTCCTCAAGCTCCCTTCTTAAATTAACTTAAATTTCCTTATTCAGCCATCCCCAAGCAGGAAGTGGCGCCCTCTCAGTAATAAGGTGGTGAGTAATCTACATTTTATCTAATAAAAACATAACATTGCAGCACATTTTTGGTGACCTTTCGCATTATTGGTCGACCACCTTCCTTCAATTGATAGACCAAAAATCTCAAACTTTACAATCTGTATAGACACTAGTCATTCACCGCTCGACCAATACTTTCCTATTTTTATAATCTGTATTGAAGTTGATCGAACGCAAAAATGCTGGTCGACTGGTTACTCACCCAAAAGCTTCTAAATTTTATTCCATGCACAACTGGTCGTTCAACTCCTATTTGATCAACCACTCTCTCCCTCATAAGTCCCATAACCATTTAAATCTTCTCTCTACCATAAGCCATAATAAAAACTTCCAATTCATATCATCTATCACAATTTCAATCCATCTAACTCATATACAACTATTTCCAAACACCTTACAATTAACAAAACATAATATTCACACAATTATTTACATTGAAAACATAAAAATTTTCTAGATATTACACTGGGATACTCTACCGAAATTTTTCTTTCACTATTCCCTCATACATTTTTTTTTGATAATGACAAAGGGGGAGAGATATACAACTAATTGAAGTAACATAAAGTTTAAATGAGCATAAACTAAGGTGGAGAATTGATTTTTTGATTTGAAGTTGTGTATGAATTTAGGGGGAGACATTTAAACAACTTATAAGATATTGCCATTATAAAAAATTGGGAGATTTTAGCTTAAGAGTATTAAGCTAAATTGTTCTGAGGATGAATTATTAATTCAATGATAAGTTGTTTATAATGTGAATGTGACTAAAGTATTTAATGTTTAAGTTATCCTTATTCTTCATTGGAAATACCCTGTAAAATGAGTATTTATTTGTTCTAACATGTGTGATGAAGTCTTTGTAGTGTTTAGCATGATTCATGAGAAGAAGGATTTTTGAGTTGAAGGAAATCACAGAAGGCGGTCGACCAAAATGAAAATGGTCGACCGCATTTCGTTAACGAATTTCTTTATAGTGAGTAAGGCAAAATGGCAGTTGACCAAAATGAAAATAGTCAACCAAATTTCTTTACAGTGAGAAAATCAAAAACGCGATCGACCAAGAGAAAAATGGTCAATCGACAAATCTTATAGACAACTTTGCTATCTCGACACAGTGAAAAGTGGTCGACCAACTTCGCGATGGTCGACCTAGAAAATGGCAGAGAGTAGACTCATTTTCTAAGATACACTAAGGCAATCGACTAGCAGAAAATTGGTCGACCGACACAGTCGACAAAACAAAAGAAATTGGTAAACTAGTATAGAGAAGAAATACATGTAACGGTCAAATGGCCATCGACCAAATTGGTTAAGTGGTCGACTGCTCAATAGCTGGGCTGAAGAATCTATAAATAGAGAAGGACTCCTAGTGAAAATTATCTTGAGCAAGCTATCAAAGATGAAGTATTGCCAAATTGTATGACCAATTGAGCCTTCTTACTATTTTTTAAGAGACTTCATTCTTTGTGTAATCTTTGAAAATATCCATATTGAGATTGAGGATTTGTTGTGTTGAAATTTGTAAACAAACAATCGATTGTTGAGTTTGAGAGATGATGAACCCATTGGAAGGTTGTATTGACACCCTCGAAGTTCAATCAATTATAACCCGTGCGGTTGAGGTGAAAACATCTTCAAGGAGAAGCCTTATAGCGCAGACATAGGCGTGCTTTGTCGAACCACGTTAACAACTTGGTTGCTTATTTCTTTCCCTTATCTTTTACTGTTTTTGGTTATTGCATTGATTAGCCATCAAATTTGTGATTAAAAATCTTAAATCAACTTAATTAACTTGGCTATATTAATAATTTGGAAAAGGCTTTTATAAAGATAATTCACCCCCCGCTCTTAGGATATTTTGATCCTACAGTCTAGTTGTTTTGTGGTATTCATTCGTGTCAGACCATCACGATGCGTCGCAATAGGTGAAGCCATCGACTTCATCGGATGGACGACTGGCCGAGGTAGAGCGCCTTGACCAGAGAAGAAGTTGTCTGTAACGATGGAGATGACACCCGACGTGTGGAATCGTCTCCCTTTGCTAATCGGCTAGCGAAGAATCATCGTGCTTCGGCCATTGATAAACGCAGAGAAAGAAGTCTGCGAGTGGGCTGCATGTTCAGGCATAAATTGAGTCGCGGTTCAATATGTTTGGGTCACGGTCTGGGCTGAACAAATGGCAACCCAAGTTCAGAATTAAGTTGTAATCCAGTTTTTAAATTAAACTGTATATTTGCAGTTTGGGCCTAAGGCCTGGATGTAATGGGCAGCAAACCAAAACACTATTGGGTGGCGAACCTGGACCTAGTTTGGGCCAGTTTTGGATTAGATCTTGAGCCAATTTTGAACCAGATCTTGGGCATTCTTTTACCCAATTAAATTGGATTAATTTTAAATAAAAATTGGACATTTTAATTTATAAAATTTAATGACTTACTTTTTGGATAGGTATCCATATTTAAATTAATAATTAGGACTGTTGGATTTGACTTTTGTCAGCATAAACCACATCGAGGTAAAGATTTATTTTTATGCACTACATTGCATAATTTTTAAAATAAATATTTTGAGACTTGTCTCATATTAAAACAACGTGTCCATTTTATGTTTGTCGAATTTTTAAATTATATTTAATTTTTCACCATACACGTTTAAATTAAGTATGCATATTATATTTCTAGATTAACTCAATCATGTGAACTGAGTTTGATTGGCACGATTTGGGATCTGTTTTATTTTATGCACATTCGACAGTTGGAGGATGTGTTTGTTTGTTGTTAATTAGAGTAATAAAACAGCTGTATGTGTCATGTCTCTGGGCGCAAAACCCTAAACATGATCAGGGTATTTTATGTGGTTTTTGCGATCGTCGAGCATCGCTTTGATTCTGTTATATACCTATGGCATAGTGTGCTTAGAGTTCGTGAGTGACTCTATTCTTACTGTGATATTTAATTAGTACAACAATGACTTATTTTAAATATGTATCATATATTAGTGGGTTGATTTAAATATGTGCCCTTTTGTACACATTTTTTTGAAATGAATTTGTAAAACATGAGTTTTAAATTCGTGGATGCTTAAACAACATTTTTAATTATTAAATTCTTATTGAGTTTAGTCAACTCACTTCAATGACACCTTTCAGGATTTTATCAGCTAGACTTCTAGTTGCCGAGTTAAGATTAGAACTGAAGATTTTTATTTTATTTTCTTTTTTTTATAATTTTCTTTGAGAGACCCTTTTGTGAGGTAAATTTTATTAAGGATAATTGTAACCCCTATTTTCATTCTCACACAGTTAATTTATTTGGATTATATTATTATGGTATCTTATATCACTGTTAGATCTGTTAAGCCCATGTTATTGGGCCCTGGCTTTTAATTAATAATTTTAGTCTTTCACTGTTAAATAATAAAACTAAAGTGAAAAAGGGTTGGATGATTCGGCTCTCTAGACCGGGTCGTTCCTTGTTCTGTCTCGGGTCCCTTGCAAGTCGTGACATGTTTCATCATGAATATCTCTCCCACGGAGGCCAATGCTTTTGCAGACACCAACGCTTCCGCAATATTCACTATTCTTTGTTGATCCTTAGATTTAAATGACGATGTTTCTTTGATTTGCGGACAAGTTCCTTTCCACGAACGCCTACACTCTCGCAATATTCACTATTCCTCATGGATCCTTGATCCAAATGACAATGTTCTGTATCTAACTTATCTGCCATAGATGCGTTCCTTTCCGTAGATCCTTGTCATTAGTGGATTACTCAACCCGAATGACCATATTTCTCTCCTTATACTTATCCGCCATGGACACATTCCCATAGATCTTCATCATCAATGGATTACTCAATCCAAACGATGACATTTTCTTCCCTTTATTTATCCACTGCATACGTGTTCCCTTTCAGGATACACTCTTTATCCTAATATGACGTTGTCCATTACATGGACACCTTCCTTTTCTGCGGTTGCATACACTTTCATAACCTCACTATTCACCACAAACACATTCATCAATATCTACAGACATTTTTAACTTCAAATGATGACATTTCTTCCTTGTTACTTATCTGTCACGGACGCATCCCTTTTTGCGGATACGTTCCTTATTGTAAAACGACACCGTCCATTCCACAAATAAAAACATTTCCACGAATACATTCATTTCCACAAATGCGTTCACTTTCGTAGATCCTACACTTTCGCAAATACCACTATTTTGCCTTGTTCACTAATAGTTGTCGACCACGTATACAACTCCTTCGCGAAAAACTCACTTTCGTGGACACGATTGCTTTTGCGGATCCATTCTAATACGCAGCAATCCTTATGCCGACACTTAAGTATTTTTCTTTAAATTTTTGCTCCACACCCATCGTAATCTACTTCATAATATATTTTTGATAAAATTCCTTCGGCAAACACTCTTATATTATTTGTTCCAATTTTCTCATCGCACCTGCTTTCCTTATTCGTAACTCACTAAATAATTCTCATATTTTTATTGAAATAAAATCCTTCAAAGCACAATATATATAATTCTCCAATTCGTGACACTAATTATTTCATTATTACATATAAAATTACTTGTGCAAATTTTTGAGTGTTACAGTTGTGGTAGCCCACCTTTTGAAGGGAAGGATGGACCAAGTGAGGGTTCGATCCATATTAGTGGGGCTGCACAATCCCACGCCACTTGGGAGAGTAAAAAATATATAGTTTATAAGTAGAGCTCTCCTCCCTATCTAGTACGACACATTTTGGGCTAAATAGAAACAAAACTATGCAGACTTCGACTCAAAGTGGACAATATTGTACTAGGAGGACTGAGACATTACAACAGCCTAGCCCAAGGCTAGGTTCATAGCGGAAGACTTGAACACAAACAAAACCATAATCCACACGAGATGGTTCTAGATCCACATAGTGATCACAAGAATAATGATGCAAGTAAAAATATAAGTTAAATCCAATACTATACAACCAAATCTCAAACATCCAGTATAATCCAAAATATTACAAAATGTCATACCAATATCCTTACCAATAAATAAAATATGTTACAAGGTAACAAAAATAAATGAAAACTCCTTGACACGAACACCAATCGTCCTAAACGCTTTTGGCTTTACCTAGAGGGGAGGCGGTCATTGGGGTGAGTAACTAACTTAGTAGGAAACTTATATTAAATGCAATGCAATGTAAAACTTGTTTTACCTTTTATCATCAAAACCATGATCTAGAGAAGTGTGCATTCATTAAAACCATTATTGAAATCCTTATTACCATTTTAAGGAAAATTGACCTAGAAAGCCCCTACGAGATATCGATTAAAAACATGACTGTAAACATAGACAATTAATGTCAAAATACTCTTGTCATATTTTCATACTGAAACTAGTCATTAGTAAAAATGGAGGATCATATAAAGATTTCTTCGATCATACATATAGAAAGGCGGCCACCGTTTTTGGGCAGCACCTCATGAGCCAAGATGAAGAAATGATGATGGTCCAAAGACTCAATAGCATCGTCTGGGTTGCCCACAAGCAAGGCTTTGTGACGACACAATCCATACGTAATCAAAACACCCTAATTGGGTTTAAAGATTCAAAATGTAAGGAGCGCGTCATCACCGGTATACTACCTATTTTCATAACATGCAAACAAACATCCTCACGCAGCAGAAGATGCATCAAGATGCCTCGTGATACTTTGACACTGAGACCGTCCAAATCATCAAGAGGATTCATCCCCCAAATCAATAGTCACCAATAGAGAAAAATATTATGTACACCGAAATGTAAACTTGTGAAACTCTCGTATATATAACATAAAATAGGACGTACTGTCAAATAGTCCCGTCAGTTTTCATATGTGGCAACCCAAAAAAATATAGTTTTGGAAAAAGTAGTGCAATGTAATGAAACTAAGTATAAAATCTCTACCTCGACAATGATCTCTCCTTTTTCTAGAAGGAGCAGCAACTTCTGGCACTGTTTCAAAGTCTGCAAAATCGTCTAAACCTATACAGATTCAACCTAAAGAGTTCACAAACTAGCTTTAAGAATAAGAAAGAGAATGGGTCTCGTTCTAGGCTAGGAAACCCAAATTGAAAAATCAACACTGTGGCTACAAACATAATTGGGCACGCAGTGTTGTGGCAGCAAAGACTCAACTCGGAAGTTCGAGTCGTAGTCGGGATACAGAAACGGAGATTGCAAGATTTTGCGTTGTGTAGAAGTTTTTCCCTTCCTTAGAAGCCTGCGCTTCTGTTGTAGAAGTCTGCGCTTCCGTGGAAGATAGGTGTCCTGCACTCCAGTGAACACGTAAGCGTTGAGGAGACTAAACTCCCATTGTCGTGGGCGCACAACACGTGCATCACTTAAGTTGCCGCAGAAGCCTACACTTTTGCGAACATGTGTCAACTGTAGGAGATTTCCTTATGCGGGCACACATTTCCACGGATGCCTCTGTTCTCGCAGACACAGGTGTCCTCTGTGAAAACTTTCCTTCAATGAAATGAGCAAGCTTTCGCAGAGACTAATCTTTCTACAGATGCCTACACTTTCGCAGACCTGAACAGTTCCATAGACACTTGTCCACCGCAAAGACACTCTTCTCACATACACAAATGTTTCCATGGAAGCCTTTGCTTCTAGGGACCTGAGCATTTCCATGGACACGTGTCCATTGTGGGGACACTCCTCTTGTACCACGAGTGTTCTGCAGAAGTTGCCTTCCACAAACACACACATGTTCGTGAAAACCTATCTTCTATGGACACAAATGATCTATTGTCTCCAAGAATGGAGCTTTGATGCAAATCCATGAGAAGAAGCGCCATATTATGCTGGTTATTGCCTCCAAATGGCCTGAATCCCCACACAACTCCAAATTCGTTCTACACGCTGAGACACACCACAGTTTTGAGTTCTTGAGCTCAAATCCAAAACCCAACCAGAGACTCAACACATAGGCACAAAAGGGACAAAAGGAAGTTTACCCTCGAAGTCTCTTCACAGTTGATTGTGTTAGCCTAATAGACATTAGGTTATTTGTTTTGATGATGACGAGTTTATTTGGATAATTAAGTTGTTTATTATGCATTTGTTTGAATCAAGTAAATACATTTATTCTTTATTAGAAATACCCTTAATACGAGTATTATTGATTACTAATGTGTTTGCCTAAGTCCATGTAGCTTATAGAATGATCATTGGGACTTAGAGGATTCAAGAAATGCAAAACGTGAAGAAGAGGTTGACTAAAGCATAGAGGCGGTCGACCATTTTGCTTAAAAACATGAAGAGACAGTCGATTAGTTTACTGTAGATGATCGATCACAAATATTACAGAGAGCTCGAGAATTTCAGACTGCTAAAAAGTAGTCCACAGGTGAAGATGTTGGTCGACTGTAAAATGGATAGGTTCGAGCAAATTTTTGGATTGTGAAGAATCGGTCGGCCAAGGACATATAGGTTGTGATGATCTGGGTTAAGGATTAATACTAATAATCATACTTAGTGTAATTAAACATGATTAACTGATAATAAGTCATGAGATGACTTTGAAAAGGAAGAAATTGACTATCCAATTGAGAATATTTTTCTAAAGTAAAAAAAAGGTATAATAGTAGATACCTTAGACTATGAAAAGATGATGAGATTGGATTACTTGGATGTATGCTCATTAAGATATGATTTTTTGCACGAAAGTGGTAAATGTGCTATAAATGAACATAGTTACTGTTTGAGGTTAATTGGACAAGTTCTTGTGATTATTAATTCAAACTATTTTAAGGACATAAATGAAGTGTTTGGCTATGGATTGAATGGATTTGGATGTATGCAATGAAAGTTATGCATATTTGAAGTTGTATTAGTCCTAAATTGCACAGTTTTGGAAAATGTCTTTAAAGAGGACTTTCGAGTGGGAATTTGGAAAAGTGTGTAAAAGATGAAATGTTTCTAATATATTGAGGTATGTGGCCATGCAATAAAATTTGACATCCAATGAGTTATTGACATGTGTCACTTGTGAACTAGTGACTAAGTATGTGATTAAGGTATAATTAGTGAATAATTAAGGTTAAATAATCGTGATTAATTATGATAATCATGGATATTAGCTTAGAACAAAGCTAAAGTGATTAGTTTAACTTGAGAATGGTTAAGGATAATTAACCATGGTATTTTGGTGATTTTCCATGGAATTAAGGGTAAAATGGTAAAGTTTGAAGGACAAAATGGGTAAAATGGTCATTTCACCCCTTGAAGTCCATAGAAACTTAAGGAGGCTGAAAATAATCTTCATTTTCGTGCTAGAATAGAAGGGAAACAAGGGAGAAAAAAGAGAAAAGAGGGAAGAGGAGAAGGGAAAAGAAAGAGAGAAAAAAGAGGGAATTGACCTTCTATCCCTTAGGGAAAGTTGTTCCTCTCACCAAGAGCAATCTTTTTAATATTTTATAAATTATGCTAAGATTGCGTAGTTTTGATGAAGAAAGTTGCATAACTAGGATATAAGTTGGTATATCTTATGATATTGGTCAATTTGGTCTATTAAAGAATGAATTAGGGTTGGTTGAATGATCATTGGATATGTGTTGGACTAATTGAGATGAAAATCTAGGATCTTTAGGTTAAATGTTAATAAGCAATATGGACATTATAGATAATATTGCTTTGGCTAAAGTTTGGTTGAGAATCTTATGAAATTGGATGATTATATCAAATGTTATCTTTGATTATTTAAGTTATGTATTAAATGGACTTTGGATGAAGTTATTGAAAGCATGAAAAAGATCAATTGAATGAATATATATAAATATATTGTATACTGTTAAGCATTAGACAAATGTAATACATAGGTTGTTTTATTAAATTACATGGAATCAACATGCAAATTGTAGTTGATCATGGTGAGTTGGAATGAAATAGAAAGTGTGAGAAAATGATGAGTATTAATGGATAATAATATTTAGTTTTGTGTTAAGATAGGATAAAAATATCTATCTTAGTGATTAAGCCATCTTGATTGTTTAATGTCATGAGAATATATGTCATTTTGGGTTGATATGATGTGGTATGGTTTGCTGAGGAATTAGGAGAGAATTTATGTATTAAATTATGGAAAATTGAGAAGTGAAATGGAGGTGGACGACCAGTTTTGATTGACTACAAATGGAATGGGCAAATCTGTAAGATTTACGGTCGACCAGTATAGTAGGTGTGATCAACCGCAAGTGAGAGAAATGAAAGAAAAGTCAAATCTCTAATATAAGTGATCGACCAGTGCTGAAGGTGGTCAACCACTTCTGTAAGGAAAAATAGAATCTGTAATATAAGTGATCGACCAGTGCTGAGGTGGTCGATCACTGCTGTGTAGAAGTTGAAAATGTATAAGGAATAGTTGATCAATGTTGAGAGAGTGATTGACAAGTGCATGTGTTTTTGGATAATTTCTTAGATTTTTAAACCAAGTGTTTATCAAATACCTAAACCATTTTGGGAGATGATTAAGACATAAGTAGAACATGTCTAGATAGATATATGAGACCAATTCATGCATTATTATTGTATGTTTAATAAAAAAAAAATTTGCATGATTCATAGCACATGTATTATTAGTATGTATTATATGCATTCAATGTATGCATAGTGAAGATGCCAAATCATTCATCATGATATATTTATATGTACAAAACATATTATCTAGGTGGTATTGTTGGTAACAGAGGAACCTAATATGCCTCGCCAGGCTACGTATTGTGCGATGTATGTAAAGTGGGAAAATAGAAGGGAAGTGGAGTGACTGTGAGTCCCCCTTGGGTTGAGAGTCCTTAACCCTCTGGAGTTTTTTTATCTTCATGGACACACCTAACACAGTGATCAGTATGGTCCAATTTCATGGACGTGTGCGACCTTACATACGATGGTGTATGATCATTTATCTTAGTAGTCACATAAATGTTGACATTCACGGATATGTTGACATTTACGTACATGTTAATAAAACGATACTTGTTAAATATATGACCATTTAATAATAGATGGAGCATAGCACTTGTAATATCCCAAATCTTCGTTGAGCTGAAAGTATAGCTTGAGTGATAATTTTGGGATATTAGGAGCTAAGTTGGACAAGTAAAGATATTGGTCAAGAGAAATGCAATTGGAATAAGTGAATTTTGATAACCCATTATGTTCGTAGTTAGATTATGAGAATGATTTAAGTCAAATGGAGAATTATTGGAGATACTTAAAGTTATATTGGGTGATATCAAATGGATTGATAGTCAATTGAAATAGAAAAAAAAGATGTATTTGGACACGTTTGGATATTATAAGGTTGAAAGTATATGATTTATACTATTTTAGGAAATATTGGATTTAGTGAAGGATAATGTAAAGAAGGAATGGTGAAACATTTGATATACAATGAGGTTTAGAAAATTGAGAATAGTGAATTGAGATTTATTAAGAGTAATATATATATATATAGGGTATAAATATGTGTCACGTTAATTGCATGGGGTCACGAAATAACCTGGAAGAATTGTTGAAAATTGAGTGTTGGACAGGGCGGGCTATTGGGGCGGTTGATCGACGAGGGGCGATCGACCTGCATCAATCGACCAGCATGCAGATTGTCAGCTTCTGTTTGATCGTTGGTGGTCGATTGCTTGGAGAAGAGAATTACCGCTGAGATCATCTGCCATTTATGATGAATATCTTTGATAGTTTTAACCGACGAAAGATGAAACGAAAACGTTGCCCGAACATTTGGAAGTTGAAGGAAGCGTCGTCTCCTAAATTGTCTGAATGCCTGGTAATAAAAAGGAACGTTGGAATGTCTAAGGGTTGAGTGATTTAATGGACTGCAACATTTGTCTCTCTATTTTCTCTCAGCCATTGATGAAGGGTTACTGGTTTTGTCTATAAATAAGAGGTGAGAGATGGGAGTTTGATAGAAAGAAATGAGTAATGTTACTCTACCCGGTTGCTGAAGGAGCTCTAAGGTGCAATGGTTCAGTGAGAGGATAGAAAGCCGTGAGTGTACGCTGGGTGTGATGCTCCTATGTTACGTGGAATTGTGAAAGGGCAGTGAGAGTATTGTGATGTTTTTGTAAGTTTGAGTTGTGAGGTTGTTTACAGAATAGGTTAAACAAGAGAGAGAGAGAGACAGAGAGAGACAGTGAGTGTAGTTTGGACGTGAGTGCATGGGAGTTTCTGGAATTTACGTTTCCTCTCTAGTGTTTCAGGTAGGCAATCTTCACTCTTGTTTCTTAAAAGAATTATTATATGGAATGGTTCTGTCTTTTGAGTTGGATATCGCACAAAGCATGAGTTATTATTTATATTTAGTTGGTTTCCGCATGAGATAAATATATAGAAATTGGTTGGTGATATGGGTCTAATTGCTGTTATATGGGGTAGTTGATTCTAGTTAGATGTTAAGTGATATTATTTCAATAATATTATTATTGAGCATGATGTGGGAGATTTGTAGACTGTGACATAAATGAGATTTATTATGTATTTTGGAGAAAGTAATTATTGGATTAAGGATTGTCGTTGTTGGATAAGTGATTGTTGGAAGATAAAGTTTTTTGATAGTTTAGACATAATTGTAAGTCATCCATAATGGGTATATAAGCATGTTAGTTGAAGTTAGGGGATAATAATAGAAATTAATTATTCATAGCTATGTGTTAATAATGGATAGGTTTTGTGAAGGAAACTTAAAGTGTTAAACTGTTAAAGCTAAAGACTCCAGGTACGTGCTATTGCATGTGCTTTGTTCGAAATGACCTACATCTCGGGAAATTAGGGTTTTGTTTGATGTTTGTTTATTAAATGCATAAGTTATGTTATTATATGAAAACATATGTTATTTGCTTGCATGTTTATTAGAATTAAGTTCGGTTCCTTAGATAGGACGGATCACGTTTAAGGATACGATTAAGGAACACGTTAGATATGATTGTATGTGCACAATAATGTCAAGACTCGAAATCCTAATAAACGTAATTAAGTTGTTTTTGTGGGTCGGTTAGTCACGCCTAACACAGAAACTAAAGAAAACGACTGTGTACCGATTAGATACGCCCGACATAGATGTTTATATGGACCGGTTTGACATGCTCGACATATAAATAGTAAAAGACTAAAACAATGTAAAACAACAGAATTAAACAATAAGATACGTAAATAGCATTTCTTGTGGACCGGTTAATTATGCCCGGCACAGGAACCAAAGATGAGTAATAATTGTGGACCAGTTAGATACGCCCATCACTTATGTTTATATGGACCGGTTTGATACGCCCGGCATATAAACAGTAAATGAATGATTGTGTGGATCGGTTTGATATTCTATATTTTACTTTTATATCACGTATTGAGCGTTAGACTCATAGTTAAGTTCCGTTGAAGTAGGTAAGGAGCCGATGAATGAATAAAGCTGTTAAAGGATGTAGCTAATAAAGTATTGTTGTGTGGATGTTTGTGTTGTTGGCAAAATTGATATGTGCTTATGGCTCACGAAGTTGAAATAAAATGTTTTAAAGGCCTTTAAGTATTTTATGATTTTAAATGAATGTTTAAGTGAATGTTTTTGTTAAATGTTTATTTAAATAATGGATTTGCAGTATTAATTGTAAAAGACTTCCGTTGTATATTTTCTATGTTTAAGTCTTCCGCTGTTTATTACTCTGGTGTTTTAATAAGTAATGGTTTTATAATGGTTTAAAGAAAAAAAAAATTTATATGGAAAATGTTACGGGATGTTACAACACTGATTTAAATTATCATTGCATTGTTGAGAAAAGAGAGTTGTCGTATACATTTCATATTTATTGTATAATTATGGGTTATGAGATGACATAGTTAGACAGATTGTCATAGTATCTAGATTATGATATGTTAAATCATAAGACTAGACATTGATATGATCATCATGTTGAGAAGTTCCTTCATATAGAAGAACATTGATAATAGACATTAATTGTAAATGTCTAGATAGTTGATGTTGAGAAGTTCCTTCAAATAGAGGGATCAAATGTGATAAACATTAAATAGAAATGTCTAGATAACATGAGATAGACATTACTTAAAATGTCTAAATAGTTTAAGTAAGAAATTGATAGACATATGTTATAAATGTCTAAATAGTTTGAGATTAGACATGTTAGAGATGTATAGTATTGGTATTAAAGAAACCATAGAAGTATATGAAAGATAAACTGTGAACTAGACATTAAATGGAAATGTTTAAATATTGATGGTAATAGATAGACCAAAATATAAGGTGATACATAATATGGGAAATCATGATGGAAGTAAAAAAAAATAAAACAAATATTCTATAGTGAATAATGATGCTTATTTGGAATAACACATAAGGTTTGTGATAAAGAATTTAATAATTAAATATGTATGAGGATTGTATGTGCATAAATAGAAATTGCACAAGAGATGAAAAAAGAAATGTAGGCTATAGTTATCTAAATCATAGGCCTAAGCATGATTACATATGCACTAAACACTTCTTAGCATATAGTTGAGATATTAATTAGAAATATCTAAAGACCTAGATAAAATGTAAATTTTGGTATGTGTGATCATGAGAGTTGATCAAAAGTTATATGTTGTAAGTTATGGATGTGAGGACTAATCATGTTGGGCTTTGTACATGGTTAGTTGTGATATTGGATACAGTTTTGTAAATAAATAATGGTGTACAACTTTCATGTTTGGGTGAATTTTTATTTTTATGTGGCCCAATTTATGCTAGCACATGAGAGTGTTTGATATGTGAGCTTCTGCTGTGAGTTTTGAGAGTTGTGCGATTGTTCTCCGTGTGGAGAATCCAACTCGCTGCTTGATTCCCAAGGGGATTGGGGGCCGAGTCGTGACATAGGTCGACCACTCGACTACATTTCACACAATGGCTATATTCTAATGATCGGGAGGCGGTTGACCGAAATGAGGGTGGTCAATCGATTTTGCAGATTTTATAAATAGAAGGCACTCCGAAGCTCATTTTAAAGAAGAGAAACCTTAGCGAAACTCTACCAAATTTGCTTCACAATATTTATCTTCTAGAATTGAGTGCATAGACTTAACTCTCTCAATCCTCAACTTGAGATTACATTTTTTAGAGTTAAGTTCTAAGTTATAATTTTTATTTTCGCATTATTGTACTCAAACTGAGGGTGACGCCTTGTGAATAGTCATGCAAATAGTGACGCCTTGCGAATAGTCATTGTAAAGGTTTGATTGACACTTGTGAAATGAATCATCACTAATTAGGGAGGTTATGTGATTAAGGATCTCCAAGTAGGAAACTTGGAATATGAATGTAGGCTAGAGTTGCTAAACAGCGTGAACAAATTCGGTTTGCATTTTCTCTATCCTTTAACTCCTTTATAATTGTGATTATTTGTTTATTTATATACGTTAAATTACTTAGGGTTTAGAAATTATAATATCGCACAAAAAAGTTAGAACACCTAATTCACTCCCTTCCTCCCCCTCCTCTATAGGCGTTCATCGATCTAAAAAATTGGACGTTAAGGCCTCACGAGCATTTTCCCAACTCTCACGTTATCTGGAATGAACACTCTTCCCTCACACTATTCACTCTCATTAGTAACACTATTTACTCTCGTTAGCGGCAACAATTAGAGAAGTGGAAACTATTCATTAGGGTTTTCTTTGTACCTCTTGCCAATTTACTTATTTACCCCTAAGTAGTCATAACATTCATAGATAAGTAGTCATAACATTCATAGATTGACTATTTGATCAAGACTTTACATGTGATCAAACTTGATTGGATCACAAAAGAATTTGAGTCAATATGAAACATGTTGACCACGATGACGTGGTGAGTCTACATGACAAATTTTAATTCCCATGTAAAAATTTCTGATTTTTAGATCACCCAAGTTGGTAAAGAAAATACTTGATCATTCCATAAAATTATGCTACCTCACCATTAAAAGTTAACGACCTTTTAACTTCTTGGTTGCCAGTACATCCACTGAGGAAACCTACATATCCGCTGGGATATCTGCCTCACACTCATTTCTCAAATCTCAACATGAGCGTTTCACGTGATAAAATAAAAGTTCGAATGTCCACTTTTGAGAAGGACTTAAAAATCAGATGTCTGCACACCTGAAGAAACCTATTGTAGAAGCCAACACATCTGCTCCAGATATCCGCTCTATTCTTACTATTCTGTAGACACCACTTATGCGCCCACATGTCCTTTTGAAACCAAGTATTCATAGATGCCAACACTTCCATGGATGCCAAAACTTCTACAGACGAAAACACTTCCACGGATTTCCACACTCCCTCGCCACATGTCCTTCCGAAACCAATTATCCATGCACATCCACACTTCTGTAGATGCACATCCTTCAGTGGATGCCAATAATATAGCTGCGAATATCCACTCACATTGTCAGCCAATTACAATTCTCCATGTTCACATATCTTCTGCGGACAAACCTCATTTCGCGGATTCCACCTCACATCTGCGAACACCAACTCTTCTGCAGACACATCATCACACGACTGAAATCAAATATCTGCGGACACTCGATTATTGGCAAAGCTAAAGTTCAGACACCCACCTTTTTAACCAATGACCTCCGCTCCCAATTCAACTTCCTACTTTCTATATCCAATTACACGTAAACCTTTAAAATTAAATAGATCATCACCATCAAATCAACAAATTTTACTCTAACGCCCCACAATAACAACAATGAACCACCATTTTATATATATCATCTTTATACCAGAAATCATATGTTAAAATTTTTTTGGTGTTACAACAAATGGATGAAAAGATTGAAATATGCTTTACAAAACTATTACATATTTCAAAAGATTGTTGACCTTTTTGGTAAATTTGATTTTTCTTATTCACTTGATTATGTATGTAATGAATCTCACTACTACTGAAAAAATTTGTGCAATTTTCAAATGTTTTTCTACCATGAACTGCAAGATACTGTGTTTAATGCTTTTCCAGACAAGGAAGGTCTCTATCTTGCATTAGCAGGTTTGCTTTCTTAGGATTATTATAGTTACTAATCAATGTATATCTCTTTGGGTTATTCTTTAGCCATCTTTCATTCAATTATTTTTATTAAACACTCAAAGTTCCTTTGCTTGTTGTTAAGTTGCCTATTTTTATATTATTTTCATATGTTTGCAGACATATAATATAATTTTCTATTGTCAAAATTTCTTTTTAATATACAGTTTTTTTTTTCCTTAAAAAACGTTGGAGTTAGAGATTGATGATATCTTCGTGTAGTTATGGTCACCATATCAAAAATATTTTTCATTTCGTATGTCTTTATTTCCAAAAATTTTGTCAATATATTGATGTGTGTTCTTGTTATATTTTGTGGTCTTTTAATCTGCTTTGGTTTCTATGCTAAAAATTTATATATGATTGACGTGTGTGTATATTGTACGTATCCAAAACTAGCGATGTTAAAAACAACAATCGCCGTACTTTGAAAATTATTAAGAATAATTTGTACACTACTAAAATTTATATAACACATTAAAATTAACTAAATATTCTTAACTATCTCCTAATTGGTTTTGTTTTCATTGTTAGGCCGCTCCTTTTCTTAGTCAACTGCTTCTTCTTCAACCTCCTCGTGTAGTGTTCAGCTCCAGGGTTTAGGGTTTTAGGTTTTACTTAGTTCAAGTTCACTCTCACTACCATGCCTCGCTTTCCTCGATCTTCATCACCGCGCCTCCTCTATTCCTTTTACTCTTCATATGCCTCAGGGGTGCCGCCGTCTTTGTCCTCATCCCCTGCCACCGCTCTCCTACTGGGAAACTTCCACCTCCGTGGATTCTCCAACCTGGCCCGAGCGAAGGAGGACAAGGAGCCGTGGTGGAAGGAATCCATGGAGAAGCTCCGAAATATTGGAATATCGGCCCATATTGACTCTGGAAAGACCACACTGACAGAGAGAATTCTGTTTTACACCGGCAGAATCCATGAAATCCACGAGGTTAGAGGGAGAGATGGGGTGGGTGCAAAAATGGACTCCATGGATTTGGAGAGAGAAAAAGGGATTACTATTCAGTCAGCTGCCACTTATTGTACGTGGAATGGGTATCAGGTAAATTTGATTTTTTTTTAATGATGGAGGAGGTGGAGTGGGAAGGAGTACCAAAATTGGTCAAATAAGAATAATAATGATTAGAACTAGAGTGCTGTTTTCAAATAGAGTTTTGAAAGTGCCAATTGTTTAATGCGCTATGTAGAGAACATGAAGTTTATGATTTTCTTGACTTTCGTTTTCCTGGAAAGTGTGACGCAGTTCGCAAAAAATATGCTTGAAGGCTCTCCTACTTCAAATTTAAAATAAAAATCTTAGTCTATAGCTTTCTGTTCTTGGATGAAACTGGTTTTGTGAATTATGGGGACTGCTTTAGTGAGAAAAAAGGAAAAGTAGAATTAAAAAAACAAATATCAAAATTTTCAAAAGATCATTTGGAAGTGGAATCATGATATTTTACAATAAACTTGCTTCTGGTTCCCTGCGTACCTAAATGAAGAAACTTGAACCCATCCTATAAGTTCAAGTAGAGCCTTACTAATCTGGACATTTTTTGATTGCAGGTTAATATAATTGACACTCCTGGTCACGTTGATTTCACAATTGAGGTTGAAAGAGCTTTGCGTGTCCTTGATGGTGCCATACTTGTCCTTTGTAGCGTTGGTGGGGTGCAAAGCCAATCGATTACTGTAGATCGGCAGATGAGAAGATATGAAGTTCCAAGAGTTGCATTCATAAATAAGCTTGATCGGATGGGAGCTGATCCATGGAAGGTTTTGAACCAGGTAAATTGCTGAAAAGTGTTTACATTTATTAGCTTATGCATTTTCAGTTACCTTCTAAGAGGAAAATTGCCTCCATTTGATGAAGCCTGTGAATGGCAATTGGATTTTTGTTATATGACCATACTCTTATTTACCGTTATTTTAAGTTTTTTGTTATGAAGTGTATATTCCTTTCATTGTAAATTGAGCGATATCATGGATTTGAACTAATGTTATGAATGTAGAATGATAAAGATAGATGTTTTGTTACATGGAAATTCCTTTTGCATGCCTTATTTGGTCAAAATTTTAAAGGTATTTTGTTTCCCCTTGGTCCATGCAAATGGCAATCTAAAATGCTTTAATTTTTTAATTTACTTTCAACAGACCAAACTGCTATTTATTTTTGCAGTATGAAGTAGTGAATGGGTAGTCAATGCTAATAATGTCTCAGAAATCTTTAGAAATGACTCGTTGAATTAGATAATTTGTCTTGAAGGCAAGGTCGAAGCTCCGGCATCATAGTGCAGCTGTTCAAGTTCCAATTGGGTTAGAAGAAGATTTTAAGGGTCTTATTGATCTTGTGCAGCTTAAAGCTTACTATTTCCATGGCTCTAATGGGTACTATTTCGAAACATTTGATATTTTCCTTTGTTTTTTTTTTCTGTTTGCCTTATTTTCTTGTTATGCAACACAGTGAAAAGGTTGTTAGCGAAGAAATTCCTGCCAATATGGAAGCTGTAGTGAAAGAAAAGAGGCGGGAACTAATAGAAATGGTCTCTGAAGTGGACGATAAACTAGCTGAAGCATTTCTAAATGATGAGCCAATATCACCTGCTGATCTTGAGGTTTGGTCTTTAAAAAAAGCAATAATATGTGCGTTAGCCTTTCAAATAAAGGATTTCATAGTTATATCCTGAACAATTGGTTTCTGGGCTGAAAGGAATTTTTTTTTGCGTCCTAAAAGTACTGTCTCCTAGAATGGATGTACGTTTTGTTACAAGAGCTTCTGTCGCAAGACTAGTTTTCTATTCTTTAGTGGTGGGGAACTGCTCATTTCTGTCTATAATACTTTTCAACCTTTTTTCCTTTTAAATAAAAGTTGTTTTACTAATGATACCGAGTTTTATATTTTTCTTCTGAATAGGCAGCAGTTCGCCGGGCTACAGTGGCACGGAAATTCGTTCCTGTATTCATGGGAAGTGCTTTTAAAAACAAGGTATTTTGATTTACAGCTTATTGTAGTTTTTACCAACTTTTTTGTCCTATGTACTTTTCAATTTTATTTTATTTTATTCTCTTTTTTTGCCTTCCCTCCAAAGTTTCCTTATTTCTATCTTGTTAATGGGTTTATTGTAAAATCTATTGAGTCTAACTAGATATATGGCAGTTTGGTGATTGGTTGAAACTAGTTAGTTTGGTGCTGTCGTTGTGCTGTTCACAAGATAGTAGCAAGAGAAGAGATAGTTGAGTATATTATGATGATGGTGATAGTTTGTATTTTTGACGCACTTTTGATGCCCTTTTTATACTGGGTTTAGAAAATTTAATAAACAACGTCGAAAGCATGTGCAACTTTCAGACTATGATATGTTGGCTCAGTACTGCACATGAATTTGTTCTTGAGTTCTCTTTAGCTGCTGATATTGTTTTTTTTCTCCTAATTAGATCTTTCCATTCTTCAATAGTCAATTTATGATTTGCTAGATAATCATTTGTATGCCACTGTAGGAATGCCATTCTGTTACCAATAAAAAGTTATAAATAATTATATCCTTAGTCTGTTTGACTATTTTTGGATGTCAGTTAAAGATTTTCATATCCTAAATTTCATATTGGAAAAAATGTCTTAATATTTCTGGATTGCAGGGTGTACAACCACTTCTGGATGGTGTCCTGTGTTATCTGCCTTGCCCCACTGAGGTTTCTAATTATGCTTTGGACCAAACAAAAAATGAAGAAAAGGTATCTAATTCAAGAAAAAAGCCATTTTTTTTATATTTTCAATGAGATACCATGGCAATTAACTTTCTTTATCCTGGTTTAGATTACTTTGACTGGAACTCCGGAAGGACCTCTTGTAGCTTTGGCTTTTAAATTGGAAGAAGGGCGCTTTGGGCAGTTGACATATCTGAGGTACTCGTAGATCATGTTGTCTGTTTGAATAAGGGGGACAACAGTTTTCAGGAAACCGAATGTTGTGGTGTCTCTATATATAATGTAAATTTAAAGTCATGGTAAAGGATTGAAGTAAAGGGAAAAAAGGATGATTTTGTTGTGCTTTCTAACTTGCCTTTTGGTTTGATTTCTTGTTTGTCAGTGTAAAACTTTTCAATGTTCTATATCTCAGAAAAGGGAAAAAATGCTGAAAGAACAATTTCTAGTAGTAAAAACTTTTTCAAAGTTGTTCATTGTGATCCTTTCCACTCTTGAGTCCATACAAAATAGTATAAAAATCAGTTACTGCCAATTGCCAACTACTTATAGGAGTAAAAAAAATCTCAACAGAAAATACTTTCTTTTTGGGTTGCATACACACATACAAGAAGATTGACGTGCAGTTAAATGAGCTCAATTGGATGACTATTTGGCTGAATTTCTTTTTCATTTTGTATGTAGAATCTATGAAGGTGTAATCAAGAAGGGTGAATTTATCATCAACATAAACACCGGAAAAAAGATTAAGGTGAAATTTTTTGCTTAATTATTTTTAATTTAAGTTCTATGCTTTGTAGTTTGTGATCTATCATCTTGAGTACTTAAATTAGCTTTAATTTAGTTCGATTTAAGGACTAATGATGTAGTACAAGCTGTGCTACAAATGTTGGCAAACTATTGTTAATAATATTTGAAAAAAATGGGAGAATAATGGATGGCTAAAATATAGTTACTTAAAAACATGGAGAGTTAACTTGTTCATCCTTTGTTTTTTTTTTTGGCTTTCAAAAATCTTATTTTTTACCTCATTTTTTTTGAGTTTAGCTACTGAAATGTGTTTTTACTCAAAACAGGTTCCTCGCTTGGTTCGGATGCATTCTAATGAGATGGAGGTTAATTTTCTTTAAGATGAATTACGACAGTTTGTTCTTTTTTTTTTTTTTGAATTAGACTGTTCTCATGAACTGTCTACGGGTAGTCGTTGACTTTGGTCAAGTGGTAGGAGGGGGTTCACTCTTACCTTGGACTAGGCTGCAAAAGGATAAGGCTGATAACATCAGTGCTTTGTCTTTTTGTTCTCTCCAGCTAATGTTTAATTGTTCTATATTATTTCTTGTAGGATATTCAGGAGGCACATGCTGGACAGATTGTTGCAGTTTTTGGGGTGGACTGTGCATCAGGTACTCTGCTCAGAAATGTGTTTACCTTTGACGTTCGTGGATGACAAATGAAGTTGATTTAGATAACATATAGCTGGGTAGTCAATGGACCAAACTGATGTAGAAGTTAATGTGTAGATTATGATTAAATTGTGTTAGTATATTGTTGTGATTATTTTCATTAGCTCTCCTGTCTACAAGTGGACTATAGGACAAAAGTTTATCACTTTCAAATTTAAAATTTTAATAATTTATATTTGAATGTATAATTTTTTTTTCTCTGCCTATTGATTCCATATTATCTGGGATTATTAGGAGATACATTCACAGACGGGTCAGTTAAGTACACTATGACTTCTATGAATGTCCCTGAGCCAGTGATGTCATTAGCTGTTCAACCAGTTTCAAAAGATGCTGGAGGACAAGTAAGTTATATCTTCTGCAAGTGGTTAGCTATGATTGACAGAGTTATTGATGTTTTATTCTATGGTTTTTGATGCATTCTTGGTATAGTTTTCAAAAGCTTTGAATAGGTTCCAGAGGGAAGATCCTACCTTCCGAGTCAGCTTGGACCCAGAGAGCGGGCAGGTTTGATTGAAAAATTGACTTTTTTTGGGATAAAGTCTTAAATCATATCTTTTGTATAACTATGGTATGTGTTGTGTGCAGACCATAATTTCTGGGATGGGAGAGCTGCATTTGGATATTTATGTTGAACGCATTAGGAGAGAATACAAGGTTCCTCCTTTTTTCTCCTTTTGATAAATCCTAAAATGTCTTATTGAACTTGCACTCTTTTTCTTCTTTTGCCTCGCAAGGTTGATGCAATTGTTGGGAAACCCCGTGTAAACTTCAGAGAAACTGTCACTCAGCGGTCTGAATTTGATTATTTACATAAAAAGCAAACAGGAGGGCAAGGTCAATATGGACGGGTATGTGGGTAAGTGAAGATGCTACTTGCATTAACTGATTCTGTTTTTTTTTTCTTATTTGAATGTGTAATACAGCAATATTTTTCTTTAACTTACGATGGAGCTGTGGAATCTATTCTATTGAGTTTGTATCAAGTTGTATGACTTGCATAAGCCAGTAGACCAATTTTTGCTCATGTTTCCTCATGCACCTTTTGCTCTTGGGCATGCCTTGTGTTGGATATTAAATCACCCAAACTACTGTAAACACACCGATTACAATTGTTCTTCAACAATTCTTGATGAACTTTAACAATTACAGAACTTAGAACATAAACATACGAACAAACACTAAACAAACAAGAACATCAAACAAATTACCCCACAAACCCAGAACACCACGGGTTCGGACATCACTTCCCTTCTCTGGAAATCTCCTCGGAATTCTTTCTGTAAAAACAACACCACCCCCCTTTGCGACATCCCTCACAATATAATAACTAAAACCGTTTTTTGTTAACTTCCATGATTTAAATACAATAATACTCTTCACTTCCTCCCATTATTTCCTCCCTGTCCATCAATACTCCCCCTTTTCAAAGAGACCTTGTCCTCAAGGTCGAAGTAGGGAAAACGAACTTGAATATCAGCAACTAGTTCCCACGTGGCCTCTAATTCTGGAGAGCTCTCCCATTGCACTAACACTTCTGTGCCATTGGACCCATAGCGATGTTGTAATATTTTCATCGGAGTTGGATTATTATCCTCTTCGGTGTCAACTTTAGTATCCTCCTCTTCTAACAGGTGTAAACTCGTATTGCACCGATGACCCGCCTCCCATTTATCAGTGCAACGAAAACATAAATTAGCTTCACGTCGTCTTTGTCGTTCTGTCTGTGTGATGGCTATCCTACTCGATCCAGGGTCACTAATCCGTACTCCATGAGAAGGACCAGGATCCCTTTGACTATAGTGAAATTAGTTTGTGCTATCCTGATCACTAACATTTCCCAATTGAATCTTATTAGGTTGAGTTCTCATTTCTTGAATCAAATTCTTATTATGTCCATAACAATTCAACCCGAATCTAGTTTCTCTTTTCTGATGTAAAGTTTGCAGTTTGAACTCATATCTTAGGGCTAACATCAAAGCTTTATATACATTTCTAGGCTACATGATACGAACATCATCCTGAAGTTCCCAAGATAATCTATTTAAAAAAGCTCCTAGTACGCCTTCTCTATCCATACCCCTAATTTTTGCAGCCAACTCTTGAAATTGCTCACCATAATCTTCCACACTTTCAGTTTGACGTAATCCCATTAATTGCTCTTGATTAGAATGGAATTCTTTGGGTTCGAAATGTTGTTCAAATGCAAATGTGAGATCCTCCTAACTTAAACGTGGCTCTTCTTCGGTAATCCATTCATAATAATCTCATGCTTTTCCGATCATATAATCAGAAATCATATAAACTTTATTTTCAGAATGTATACGGTTGACTCGAAAATATCTCTCAGCCTTTTTTAACCAAGCTGTCTAGTCATCTCCATCAAATATATTTAAATCAATTTTTGGAGGATTTATTACCCCGTCACATCTCCTGCCAAAATTAATGGGACTTCTTCTATCTCCTCTGAAATATCCATATGTCCTGTCTGTACTTCGGCCAACAAACCCAGCATCCTCATTCCTGGTCCAAGCTGTTCTCGGCACAAACCCAACATCCTCATTCCTGGTCCAAGCTGTTCTCGGCACTTCCTGGGCTCGCTGGTCCTCTCGTCGATAATCTTCCCGCCGACATACTGTTGGCGAAAAATCCTTCTCGTTGTTGTTTGTCGAACGAGGGCGATTTCGAAAATCGGAATCATCAACACCCAAAATGCCTTTCCCTTTAACAATCGTCGGACTGATACTCGGCAGCACCACCGGACTGTTTCGAGAGTCAGACCTTAACAGTTGAAGATCCGCTTTTAGTTCTGGCAACAGATGAAACATTTCCTCCACCTTCGGTAGCAAGGTTTCAATCCGTGACATCTGCTGTTGGAAGGCACTCATCTGTTCACCATGTTTTTCCAAATCTGAATGTATTCCAAGTATCTCCTTCTCCATTTCTTCCAATCGGTACCCTCTAGTCGTAGGCTTAGCCATGCTCTGATACCAATTGTTGGATATTAAATCACCCAAACTACTGTAAACACACCGATTACAATTGTTCTTCAACAATTCTTGACGAACTTTCACAATTACAGAACTTAGAACATAAACATACGAACAAACACTAAACAAACAAGAACATCAAACAAACTACACAAATCCGGAACACCATTTCCCTTCACTAGAAATCTTCTCGGAATTCTTTCTGTAAAAACAACAACACCACCCCCCTTTGCGACATCCCTCACAATATAATAACTAAAACCGTTTTTTGTTAACTTCCATGATTTAAATACAATAATACCCTCACTTCCTCCTATTATTTCCTCCTTGTCCATCACCTCGATGTTTTGAATTGTTTCTTTATTTTAGTGCTCACCCATTATTTATTTTTATGGTATATGGAATGATGTACTCTACCTTTAGAATGTGACTTTCTTATATTGTCAGATATGTTGAACCTCTTTCTCCTGAGTCATCAACTAAGTTCGAATTTGAAAACATTATTGTTGGGCAAGCCATACCATCAAATTTCATCCCTGCAATTGAAAAAGGCTTTAAAGAAGCAGCCAATTCGTAAGTAACTTGTATTCTCACTAACCCGTTTTAAAGGATTGTTGATAGTTGATTATATCCATATGATGTGAGTAAGGATAATTGTAAGTTTTGGAATCACAGTTCATTTAACTTAGTTTATTTACCTATTTGCTATATCTTTATCAGGGGTTCACTAATCGGACATCCTGTTGAGAACATACGTGTTGTTTTAACAGATGGTGCTTCCCATGCTGTTGATTCCAGTGAACTTGCTTTTAAGCTAGCGGCAATATATGCCTTTAGAAAGGTTCTCCTCAACTTGCTGATTTTGGATTCATGTTTTGGCTAGGAGCTTTGCTCAAATTTTTGTTTTTTCCTGATTCCCTACTACTCGGTTCAATATTAGTGCTATTCGGCTGCAAAACCTGTGATATTGGAACCTGTTATGTTGGTAGAATTAAAAGTTCCAACAGAATTTCAGGGTACCGTTGCTGGGGACGTCAACAAGTGAGATTTTTATTTTCTCATTCGATAATAACTTGAGTTGTACAAACTTGTTAAAATTTTATAACATTTACCCTGCTGTCTTATGATAGGAGAAAAGGTTTAATTGTTGGCAATGACCAGGATGGAGATGACTCTGTGATTACTGCCAATGTAAGAAAAAGAAAATTCAATATTTCATATTGATTTTCGTACAAAAATAATCCCTTTAGAGGAAGATTTTAAATGCTAACCTGAAATATTCGATCAATCTTTCTGTTAATCAATTGATTACACAATTTTTTGATTTTACACCCAGTTAGTCAATAGGTGTTCGATTGGTTTCTAAATCTTATGTGTTTGACTTGCCCTAACTTTGCCTTCAGTAATTGCTGGCAATTAATTTATATTCCGTGAATACTAATGTGTATTTATTTCCATTCATTTGGAATTACATGCTACAATACTTGCTGACATGGTCAGGAAGTTCAGAAATCTAAAAATATTAGTTTAGTTTACTTCAAATTAATCTTTTTTTTTATAAGACTTGAAATTATTCTTTTAAAGTGCAATATCATTACCTGAGATAGATTGGGCTTCCAGCATCTGTTCACAAACATATTTCAGGTGTACTTGCCATATTGACATTTCCGGGCTAAGTTGCACATTTATTCCTTTATCCTCTTAAAATCTTGCTTCTTTTCAGGTCCCCTTGAACAATATGTTTGGATACTCAACAGCTCTTCGTTCCATGACTCAGGCAAGAACTTAACTCTTATGATGCCTGCATTGTTTTTATCCCAAATTTGGATCATTAAGAAAATGTTTAGATGATTTTTGTTCAAATTTATGCAGGGAAAGGGCGAGTTTACTATGGAATATAAAGAGCATCAAGCAGTCTCTGCTGATGTCCAAATGCAATTGGTAAACAGCTATAAGGGAAGCAAGCCAGATGAATAAATAGGGTGCGTTTTAACCAACCATGTTCATTGCTCAAGCATCTTGCATTATGCTATAATATATCCTTTTTGTTTCTTTATTAATTTATTGTAATCATTGATGAGGTGATCATATTGATTATACATTATGATCAATAAATTTTGAAATAGAAAAATAATTTGTGGTAACGCCAGTTTTGTGAGGTTTAGTACAGTAAACTGCTGGCAGAACGCATTATGTATCTTTAAGTTTGCATTGTAGAAAAAAGCTCCTTTCCTCAATGGATTTCCATGAAAAACCTCATAGTTGAGTCCTTTTGTAGTTCCTTATGATAAAATTGAATTGGATTGAATTTAGAATTTCTTTCATTATATTGAAAAATAGATATTATATTAATGCTTGAAAATCAATTATTACTTAAATCTTGTCTATTTAAATAAGAAATATAAATTATAAATTATTTACCCTTATAATTTTGACATAATGTATGATTTAGCTGTAATTAGTTATTATCCTGTCTCAAATTAATGCTGGTCGGTCAAGAAATATCAATTTGCAGACAAAGAAATAGTGATGTTTTCGTGTTATAACCTTTGTGAATATGTCAAATATCTACGTATAATTGGAGATGTGAAGAAGAGACAATGATGGTATTGTCAAAGACTTTTGTCATATAAAGTGATAATGTACTTCAATAGGCTTGGTGTGCTTATGGTAAATAGGATTAGCATCGATTTTAATAGTATTAGTATTATCAGCATGACGTAAAGTAGATACAGCTTGTAAAAAACTAAGCTTAGATAGAAGTCCACGAAGACAAATAATCTCATAACAAGCAGTAGACATTGCCAGGGGTGGAAATCGATTCGGTTCGAACTGGGTAATCGAGCTGAACCTATAAAAAATAATCGGTTTGGTTCGGTTTTGATATGAAAAAAAATAAAATATAGGATCAAACCAAACTGAATTGATTATTTCGGTTCGGTTCTCGGTTGTAAGTGAGAAAAACCAAGAAAAATTGAATCGAACCGAATCGAAAATAAAACTAAACTTAAAAATCTATTTGAGTCACTAATTTAATTTCAATTTTTTCTCTATTTGAGATAATTCAAATTTCAATTTAATAAAAAATATTTTTCTTTCTCAAAACCGAACCGAGTCGGTTCAATTCCAATTTGGTCTAAAACTAAACTGAACTGAACTGATTCTACCTTTGTAAAAGTAAATTTATTTGTTTTCTTGGGACTTTATGATTTTCAATTTATCGGTTTCATTGTTTTTGTGGATATTTGTTGGGACTTTTGGGAATGTTGATGTTTACTTGGTACTGTATATTCTCGGTTTTGGCTTTTTGTGAAGTTAGTTAAATCATTGTTTGATTAATGATTTTATGATTAAATCATTGTTTAATTAAATTATTGTTTGATTGATAATATTTTAAGGCTATAATATGGAGCCTAAAACATTTTATTTAAACCTATAAAATGGAGCATAAAACAAAGCTATTAAACCCCCAAAATTGATCAATTGCCAAAATCGGGCCCAAAATCGAGCCCAAAATCAAATACCCAAATTTTGAAGTCTAGAAAAAAATTGAACCGAACTGAAAACCAACTGATGAAAATTGAAATTGAGGTTTGGTTTCTGACTCGGTTTCTTGCTGTCATCGATTCGATTTTGGTTTTAAAATTACAAAACCAAACCGAGTCGGTTTGGCTCTATTTCGGCCAAAAATTGAACCGAACCAAACCATTTGCATCCCTATACATTGCATGGTATTCTGAGTTAGTTGAAGATTTAGAGACTCAATCATGTTTCTTGTTTTTCCACGAAATTCAAGAATTGCTAAGAAACATGCACCAACCTGTAATATGTCGTTGAGTATCAAGACAACTTGCTTAATCAACATTACTATAAGCAACGAGATGAATTGGAAGACCAGATGAGAATAATAAGTCACAATTAGATGTCCCTCGAATATATCAAATAATACGATGAACAACAAGTAGATGGAGATGACGAAGATTCTACATAAATTTACTTACTTGCTGAACAATAAAAGATATATTAGGCTGCATAATAGTTAAATAGTTCAAGCTACCTACCAATTATTGATGGGCAGTAGGATCGAAAATAAGATTTAGCCTCCTCACTACAATACTTTGTATGGACTTCTAATGGAGTATCAGTTGATGAAACACTTTGAAGACCTACCAAAGTAATTAAATCCTGTGTGTATTTATGTTGATTTAAGAAAATATCAGAATAACTATTAGAAACTTCCAAATCCAAGAAAGATGTAAGAGGACCAAGATCTTTCATATGAAATGTGGTTTAGAGATAATGCTTCAAATGAATGATCAATGCAAAATCTGCCCCTGTGATGACAATATCATCAACATAAACAAGAAGAATAACAACTCCTTTGAATGTTTTGCAAAGAAACAAAGATGAATCGTATTGATTTTGCTTGAGAGAAAAATCAACCAAAGTTCAAAATTTGTCAAACCAAGCCTGAGGAGCTTGTTTCTATTCATATAAAGATCGTTTCAGTTTACATACTTTCGAAGATGATAATGAAGACACACCAGGAAACAAAACCATGTAAATTTTTTCTTTAAGTTCGCCATGAAGAAATGTATTTTTTACATCCATTTGATAAAAAGACCAACCTTGTGATGTAACAATAGAAATGATAGTTCGCACTATTGTCATTTTAGCAACTTGTGCAAAAGTTTCTTTATAGTTTATTCCATACTCTTGTTTATTACCAAGAACAACCAATTGTGTTTTAAATTGATTGAGAGAACCATCAGAACGAAATTTGATTAAGTAAATCCATTTACTACCAATTGTCTTAACATTAGGAGAACGAGTAACAATATCTCATGTGTGATTATCTTCAAGAGTTTAAAGTTCTTCGGTTATTGTTTTATCCCAACACTCATGTTTCATGGCTTCTAAATAACATGATAGAATGGAAATAGAAGAGAAAGTAGTATGAAGAGAAGTGTTAGAAAAGCCATACTGATCAAGAACATTACGAACTCTAAAAGAGCATCAAGGAGTTATGCTTGTAGTAGGATGAGGCAGGATAGAAGCACTATGACCAAGATCAGATGACGAGTCAATCTCAGGAAGTGGCAAAGTTGGATGTCATCGTTCATACACAAATCCAGGTTTGAATCGGATAGGAGTTGTACCCAATTCATCAAATTTAGGAATAACAAGAAAGTCTAGCAAAGATTTAGCATGATTAGGAAAAAAATATTGATTTTCGAAAAAAAAAGTCAAGACACACGAAATCTGTTAGAAAATGGATCGTGACAAACATAACCTTTGTATGAAATGGTATAACTCATAAATGCACATTTAACCGATTGAACAAAAAGTTTGTGGCAAATGAACAAAACAAACACTACTAAAAGCATGCATATCAAGATAATGGGGATGTTGACAATGAAGACGATAATATGGAGAGTTAAAATTTAAAACACTTGAAAACAATTTATTGATTAAATAAACTGTCGTAGATAAGGCTTCAACCCAACATTTGGGTGAAACAAAATATTAAAGTAATAAGGTTTGAGCAACATCTAATAGATGACGATTTATTTCGTTTAGCTACATCATTTTGTTGAGGTGTATAAGGAAAAAATGTTTAGAAATAATACCTTTATGTTATAAGAAATCATGAAATTAATGAGATATATATTTGTCACTTGAATCAGCAGTTCGTAGTATTTTGATACCAGAAGAGAATTGAGTTTCGACATAGGCTAATTTAAAAAATATATATGTAAATTACCTCAGATTTAGAACAAATACAATAATTTCAAGTATATTTGTTGTAATCATAAATAAACATTACAAAATATTTATAATAGGCATGAAATATGATAGGAGTAATGCCCTACACATAACTATGAATCAAATCAAAATAGCTATTAGCACAACTTCCATGTAAAGAAAATGAAAGACATTTACTCTTTTCTCATTTGTATGTAGAACAATCAAAATTTAGATAAAACTTTATCTTTATTGCCCAAAACACTAGAATTTATTAAATGAGATAGAACAATAGAATTAAGATGATCTAAATATTTGTGCCAAATTTCACTCTTTTGGACGTCATCATTCATACACATCCTATAACTGTACTGATAATGGCTGAAACCTAAAGCCTCTCGAAAAATCGAAGACGCAAACTTTCGCCTTGCTTTCCAGGAAAATCGTAGTACTTAACCCTCAGAACATCGTCATTAAGCTCTACTTCAACATTGCTTCCAGCGTCGTCGAGGACTTCGTAGTTCACGGTCAACTCACCGAACCATCGGTTGAGGGATGTTTGCTAGGTGAAATGCAAGGTGAAATGACATTTCAAATAAAGTGTCATAACGACGTTCACACTTGCTCGAGAAAGATGAAAAACCGTCATGCCTGGTATCAAGTGGAGCATCGGTTTTGCATAACGACAAGTCCATCGAATAAGGAATATCAGATAATGAGATTGAGTGGGCAAACATGCAAGGATCATCTACAATAGTTTTTTCGAGGTAGAAAGTTAGATGTTCCTCAAGAAACAATACAAATGCTTGATGTGTTTACAACACACTGATTCTTAGTGCACATGTACATAATATAGTTGTAACAAAATTTGGTTTGTCTCTGTTATGTACATATACACGATTTGGTTGTAATGCACATGTACATGATATGTTTGTAATGGAATTGATAATTTGGTTGTTGATGATGAAATGAAAATTGATTATTATGAAATTGTAAAATTAACAACATTTTCCAGAGCCAACATTTCACTTATTGATCGATCGCATTTCAATTTGCTTGAATATGCGAAGCTTATTTATGCATAGGTTTCTTAAACTGTTGAACGAAGCACATATTAAACTGCAGCGGTGTGACAATAAATCACTGTGGTTTCATATGAAACCACAGCGGTGTGATGATAAACCACGACAATTTCATATGAAATCGACGTAGTTTATCATCACACCGCTGTGGTTTAAGCAGTGGACCATCAAAATTGTAGTGTTCTTTTATTAAAATATGGAACTGCGGTGGTTTATAGACGGGTCACCACGGCTCGCTATTATCACGTTGAAAGGTAAACGTGACAACGATGTTAGCGGCGTCATTTCTTCATAGTTCAGTTGTTAATTTGTTAGCGAAAAAAAGATGATGGTTGGTTTGTCGCTAACAATAAAGAATGATGGTTGATTTGTCATTTTCCCCTAAAAAAAATATTTATCGGCTCAATATGTGTAAGGCAGCTAGGCCACCACAAATAAACCAAATTGTGAGAGTCTTCGGTTCAAGTCTAACATAGTGAAGGTCTATGGTTCAAGTCACCACTAGTAAGAGTTGAAGCAGTGCTCGGACAATGAATGAATTTGAAATGCTTCTTGGATAGAGAAGTCGTCGGGTGTGAGAGTTGAAGAGGTGCTTGGACAACTAATGAATTCGAAACCCTTATGGGATAGAGAAGTCGTCGGTCGACCCTGGAAACGACAGTCTCCTGAACAGAGACAGATGGATGGGGACGGAGATAGGGAGGAAATGTTGCTCTTCTCCGAGTTTGGCGTTCTGCACGAACGAGGACGACGGCCGACCGGTTCTACTTGCTGAATGGCCGACCTGCACAATTTCTCCTCAAACGGCTTCTTCTTAGTTGCCGGAACTTTTTGCACCAACCTCAACCAGCGCTCCAAAATAACAAGATCGATTTCGGAAGAAATTGGTCTTCCACAAACACCAAGAATTCAGAAATTAATGTCTGAAAAATCTTTGACAAAATGTTTAAAAAAAAATCCAGTTTGGAATTTACCAAAATAAATTCTCCCACAACAAAAATTTAATCCAGGAACCCTAGTTTACTTTTCTCATGTTAGAGTATTCTAATAATCTATTAAAGTGGTCTATATTAATTAAGTGACATTGACTAAATATTAATGTGTTTAATGTAATGGTAGTTAAGCATAATGGACATTAAGTTAATTGAGTTTTAATTCTCTCCATAACCTTATTAAAGTGTATAAAGTATAGTTGAAGAGGTGTGAATGAAGAGACAAGATTGAAAGGATATGTATGGAAGGATACCTTTGTAGAGATGTCTTATTCATTCTCAAGAGAAAAATTATAGCACACTTTTCGCTAACACTTGAACAAATCAGAAAAGTACAAAAACTATACTTGGGTTTTCTTGATCATCAAAAAGAAAATTAAAGTGAAAGAATTAAGGCGATAAAAGGTTCGATATCACAATCTTCAACAAAAGCTTTTATCATGGACCAGAATTGGTAAAAGAAATTCTTTATCCGAGTTTATAGAAAATGAAATGGTTGAATCAACAATGTTAAATATGGGACGTAAGGATTGTTAGTATAAAATTTACTAACAATTGGTTTCAAAGCACGATTGTTAAACGTATTAATTTACCATGTATATTGAATGGATTTCGGTTGAAATAAATGTTTTATGCATGACAAGAATGTTAGGTTTCGTGTAGTGTTATGCATGAAAAGAATTGATCGATGAAAGTGTCGATCAATTACTCAAAATATTCTGGAGAAAATTGATTCTGGAAGAGTCTGTGACAGTTTCGACGTGTGGTCGCCTAACAGTCAATACGAGGTCGACACAGATTCTAATATGTAATGAAATCTACAGTTTTTGGTCAACTATAGGTCGAGCATAATACGAATCTGTAGTTGCCGGTCGAGTGCGGTTGGCAACGTTTTGAATCTGTAAAATTTTTATACGTATTCGGTCGACTAGCGGTTCATGGCGGTCGAGTGCAGTCGACATTGTTTTGAATCTGTAACTTTTTGTGGCATTTTCAGTAGACTAGCGGTCACATGTTCCTCGACCAAAAATTAATGTGATAATTTTGTTATAAATTAAAATTTATTCAATTAAATATTGTTGTATAGAAACTTAGTAGTCAACAAAGTGACCTAGTTTGAAATGATCAATATTCAATTGTGTAATTTTATACGTTTAGTTATTGTGATGTTATTGAAAAGAAATTATTGATTATAAAACTATGAGATCACCCAAAGGTGGACCAATGTTTATAGTTAATAATATTAAAGTAACATGTTTACATATTTGATTAATATGATTAAAGATCCAAAGATATTAAGCATGTTGTATTGAATATGTTTATGATTCTATTAAAGTTTATGTTATAATATCAATGATTGTTTATTTCTATAAGGATTATCCAAATGTGAACTTAAAGAAGTAAAGTTATGTTTATCTGAATCCTATTAGGTTGTTCAAAATATTAAAGCATATATTATATTTTGCAGCTATTATTAATTTATTTACCTCTGACAATGTTTTACTCAAGTTCAATGGGTTGAACTATACTGATTGGTCTGAACAAATCCAGTTTCAATTGGGTGTAATGGATTTGAACTTAGCATTAGTTTGTGATAGACCACCAGCTATTAATGAGACCAGTACGGAAGCTGACAAGTCTTATAATGAGGGTTGGGAGCGGTCTAATAGGTTGTGTATGAGCTTGATGAAGATGATGATGACTGAAAACGTTAAGCCATCGATGCCAAAGATGAATGATGCAAAGGACTTCATGTCGAGAATAAAAGCATACTCCCAAAAAGACATTATGGATAAGTCCGTTGTAGGAAGCTTGATGAGTGAGTTGACGATCAAGAAATTTGATTGGTCGCAACCCATTCATGATCATGTAACAAGCATGACCAATTTGACAGCAAAGCTAAAAACGTTGGGTATGGATATATATGAATCATTCTTGGTTCAATTCTTTATACCATTAAAGAAAAATGGAACTTTCAAGAAATAAAGACTATATCAATTCAAGAAGAAGGGAGGTTGAAGAAAATAAAAGATCATACCGTTCATCTGACATTTCAGAAAGAAGCCAATAGTAGCAAAGAAAAGCCAAGTAAAAAGAACAAAAAGAAGGGAAAATGCCCATTAAATGCAAAGGAAGGGCAAATCTTAAAAGAGCTTAAATGCTACTTCTGTAACAAAGCTGGACACATCAAAAAAGATTGTCCAAAAGAAAAGTTTGGTTAGAAAAGAACTCCATTTGTTTCAGTATGTTTTGAATCAAAGATTATAGAAGTACCTAATAATACTTGATGGTTAGATTCTGAAGCTACTACTCATGTGTCACATGTTACACGGGGATTTCTTTCGATCCAACCCATGAACGTAATTGAAAAGTTCTTGTATATGGGGAACATAATGAAGGCACAAATAGAAGGAATTGGGACATATAGATTGATCATAGACAATAGATATCATCTGGATCTAGAAGAGTGTCTTTATGTTTCCGAATGTGCTAGAAATTTGATTTATGTTGCAAAGTTGGACAATGTAGGTTTTAATGTTAAGATTGGTGATGGTGTATTTTTTTTGTACAAACAAAAATACTATTATGATTGTGGTATTTTGAAAGATGGCTTGTATTGCTTCAATCATGATATTAAATATGTTGAATCTCTATTTAGTGTTGATCATGCTATTGGAATTAAACGTAGTGCAACAAATGAAAGTTCTGCTTTCTTATGACATCTATGTCTAGGTCATATATCTAAAGAAAGGAGGTTGAGGTTAATGAAAAATAACATTTTCCCTCAATTAGATTTTAATGACTGAGACGTGTGTATAGATTGCATTAAAGGAAAGCAAACTAAACACACATCAAAGTATCCTGCCACAAGAAGTAGTGAACTATTAGAATTGATATACATTGACATATGTGGTCCATTCGACACTCCTTCATGGAGTGGTGAAAAGTATTTTATCACTTTTATAGACGATTTCTCACGATATGGTTATTTATATCTACTACATGAAAAATCTCAAGCAATGAACGTTATAGAAGTGTTCATCAATGAGGTGGAAAGACAATTAAATAGAAAACTAAAGGTAGTGAGGTCTAATAGAGGTGATGAATATTACGGAAAATTTGATGAATAGAGACAAAATAAAGGTCCATTTGCAAGGTTTCTCGAAAGTCGAAGCATTTGTGCATAGTATACAATGCCAAGAACACTACAACAAAATAGTGTGGCTGAAAGGCGAAATCGTACTCTCATCGAAATGGTTAGGAGTATGATGAATTATAGTAATGTACCTTTATTGGTGTGGATGCACGGTTTAAAGACCACTACATATCTGCTAAATAGGGTTCCTAGTAAGGCAGTTCCTAAGACACCTTATGAACTATTGACGGGAATGAAACCTAGTTTGAGACATCTCTATGTTTAGGGTTGTCCGGCGGAAGTAAGGATTTATAATCCACATGAAAAGAAGCTCGATGCAAGAACCATCAGTGGTTACTTCATCGGTTATCTGGAAAAGTCAAAAGGGTACATATTTTTTTGTCCATATCATAGTATAAGAATAGTGGGGTCTGGAAATGCTAGATTCATTGAGAATGACAAGTTCAGTGGGAGTGATGAATCACGAAAGGTGAATATTCAAGAGAATCGGGTGGAGGAAACAACACCTTGAATTTCTCATCAAGTTGTTGTTCCTTTTGTTGTATCATAGTCTAACAACATACCAGAATGACATATAAATATTCAAACCACTCAAAATGAACGTGTCAATGATGAGCCCATTAATGATGTTCAAGTCATAAGTGAACAATCACAAGAAATAGAATTGCGAAGGTCTGTAAGGTAGAAAAGATCAGCAATTTCTGATGATTATGTGATCTATTCACTTGAAGAGGAACGTGACTTGAGTAACAATAAAGATTCAGAATCATTCAATCAAGCCATGGAATGTTCTAATTCCAAAAATGGTTGAATGCTATGACAGAAGAGTTGAAATCGATGGATGACAATAAAGTCTGAGAACTTGTAGAGTTACCTGAAGGTTTGAAATGAGTCGGTTGTAAGTGGATTTACAAAACCAAACGTGACTCGAAAGGTAACATCAAAAGGTATAAGGCTAGATTTGTCGCCAAAGGTTGTACTCAGAAAGACAACATTGACTATAAAGAGACATTCTCTCCAGTTTCAAAGAAGGACTCTTTAAGGATAGTTATGACTTTGGTAGCTCATTATGATTTAGAGCTTCACCAAATGGACGTAAAAACCGCCTTTCTTAATGGTGACTTAGAAGAATAAGTGTATATGGATCAACCAGAAGGGTTTTCATTTCCTAGAAATGAAATGTTAGTGTGTAAATTGAAGAAGTCAATATATGGATTGAAACAAGCTTCCAGACAATGGTATATTAAGTTTAACAATACCATTACATCGTACAGTTTTGTAGAGAACACCGTTGATAGGTGCATCTATATGAAGGTCAGTGGGAGTAAGTTTAGTATCCTGGTGTTGTATATTGACAATATTCTTCTTGTTGCCAATGATAAAGGAATGTTATATGATGTGAAAAATTTTCTCTCGAAGAATTTTGAAATGAAAGATATGGGTGAGGCATCCTATGTGATTGGAATAGAAATATTCTATGATAGACAAAAAAGTTTATTGGAATTGTCTCAAAAAGGATATATTGATAAAGTTCTAGGGAGATTCAGAATGGATAAGTGTTCCGCTGGTGTAGCTCCAATTCAGACAGGGGACAAATTTAGTAAAATGCAATGTCCTAAAAATGATTTGGAACATAAGGCAATGGAATCTATTCCATATGCATCAGCTATAGGAAGCTTAATGTATGCTTTGACTTGTACTCGGCCAAACATCAGTTTTGTAGTAGGGAAGTTGGACCGATATCAAAGTAACCAAAGAGTTGATCACTAGAAAGCTGCAAAGAAAGTTTTTAGATTTGCAAGGAACAAAAGACTACATGCTCACATATAGAAAATCAAGTCATCTTGAGGTGATTAGATATTCGGATTCAGATTATGCCGGATGTGTAGACTCGAGGAAATCTACATTTGGTTACGTGTTCCTATTAGCCGAAGGAGCTGCATCATGGAAAAGTGAAAAACAATCTTCAAATTGCTACTTCCACTATGGAGGCAAAATTTGTGGCATGTTTTGAGGCCACAATTCAAGTATTATGGCTGTAGAACTTAATTTGGGGTCTAGGTATGGTCGACAGTATAGATAGACTGCTGAAACTTTATTGTGATAATTTCACAGTTGTATTTTTCTCGAAGAATGACAAGTACTCGAAAGGTGCAAAACATATGGATTTAAAGTACTTGTGAGTTAAAGAAGAATACAAAAACAAAAGGTGCGCATTGAGTATATAAGTACAAGTTTAATGATAGCGGATCCATTAACTAAAACATTGTCACCCAAAGCCTTTAAAGAACATGTTATAAGGATGAGTTTAGGTGACAAGTCCTCATTTATGTGATTGTAAATGTATAAGTTGTATCTTATGACACATATGAATTCATTAAGGAATTGTTTTTGTATGTTTGTTTATTATTCATATAACGGTGTATACAATTATTGTTGTTTATGAATAATATGTGAAACTTTATGAAAATTAAAGTTGAAAGGTATATGTAGTGTTCCTCAATTAAAGAATTGATGAATTGTGCTAATCTGTCATACCTGGAAAGAATCATTTCGTCATTATAGACTTGTGTCTAACATGATTCGATTATACAATTCATTATGGAGAACTTGATAAATTCACATTATGGTCCACTATAGTATTTGATTGTGAATTCAAGTTGTGATAGCTGAAAAGTGATAGCTAGAAATCAATTTTATAATAAAGTACATAACATGGCCCAAGTGGGAGATTGTTAGATTATTATAATAATCTATTAAAGTGGTCAATGTTAATTAAGTGACATTGACTAAATATTAATGTTTTTAATGTAATGGTTGTTAAGCATAATAGACATTAAGTTAATTGAGTTTTGATTTTCTCTCCTTAACTTTATTAAAGTGTATAAAATATAGTTGAAGATGTGTGAATGAAGAGACATGATTAAAATGGTATGTATGGAAGGATACCTTTGTATGAATGTCTTCTTCATTCTCAAGAGAAAAATTACAGCACATTTTTCGCTAACACTTGAACAAATAAGAAAATTACGGAAACTATACTTGGGTTTTCTTGATCATCAAAGAGACAATTAAAGTGAAAGGATTAAGGCGATAAAAGATTCGATATCACAATCTTCAACAAAAGCTTTTATCATGGACTGGTTGGTAAAAGAAATTCTTTATCCGAGTTTATAGAAAATGAAATGGTTGAATTAACAACATTAAATATGAGACGTAAGGATTGTCAGTATGAAATTTACTAACATCTCAACCAAGAGTGAATCCAAATTCAAAACAATGGCTTTAATAGCATGGCAAAATTGAATTGGATTGCATGTCTCAAGAGCCTTCTTTCAGAAAAATAGAGATGATATTAAATACTGAAAATCTCTAATTAGCTAAATTATACCTATCTAAATATAAATTACAAATTATTTATGGTTATAATTTTGACACTAACACATGATTTAGATGTAGTAATTTTATCCATAATCCTAGCGCCATAGTCATGTATTTTGTTTCTGCACTTGTTCGCTGACACTACTTTTGTTTCTCGTTTTTTCATGACTAAATTTCTTCTAACAAATGTAAAGTAGGAAGATATAGATTTCCTGTCTTTTCACAAATTTCCGAATCAATGGCTATAAATATCACAACATTCATTCTTGATTTTTAAAAAAAATATATATTTTCATTCCTCGTGTTCCTCTCAACTATCTTAGAATCCTTCGAACTATTTTCATCTGGATTTCTAGTGGATTGTGCCTATACTTTCTTACAATACTTGCTAGTAAGTTATGTGTGGTTTTGCCTGAGGGAGGAATGTGAGTCACCCTACTAATAGTTGGTATCTCTTTTTGTTTGTTGGTTTGCCTTGCACAATTGTCCTTAATCGATGATTTCTCTCTTTGGTGTTGTTGCTGCTTTGCATCCTAGCATGCCAATTTTCTTTAGCAAGTCAAGTGTTTGTCTTCATTGGAACAACAAAATCCTTTTCTAATTTCTTGCTACTTTTATCCTAAGAAAATACTTGAGTGCTCCCAAGTTTTTCTCTCAAATTCAGTCAATAATTTTCCTTTAAGATGTTGAATTTCTTCATGATCATCTTCTGTTACAATCATGTCATCCACAAGCCCCATCAAAATAGTTAGTTTATCTGTTATTAACATTTTATAAAATAAAGTATGATCTCCTTGATTTTGATTGTATTTTGTGTAGGAGTGTCTTTGTGATTGTCTTAAACCATGTTCTTACTTTAATCCTTAGAGTGCCTTCTTTAATTGGCATTTGTTGTACCCATTGTTCTCAGCTTGGTGGCGGATCCATATATACTTCCTCAATCAAATCTCTATGAAGAAATGCATTTTTTACGTCTAGTTGTTGTAGGTGCTAATCATTGTTTGCAGCTATAAAGATTGTTATCCATATAAAATTTATTTTTGTGATAGGTGCAAAAGTTTGTTGATAGTTTAATCCATGCATGGGTTTATGTATATCCTTTGGCCATTAAACAGGCTTTATCTTTCTATTGAACCATCAATATCGTATTTTATGTTCAACACCCGTTTTCAACTTATTGCTCTCTTAGCCTTCCGCATGTCAACCATTTCCTATTGAATTCTTCTTTACCGCATCCATTTTTTCATTGATTATGTTCCTACATTTTATATGGGTCTTGGCATCTTGCATATTGTTTGGAATTTGGATAGGAAAGATTTATATTTACCTATCACTTCATGAAAAGACATAAAAAATGATAATGGGTGTTGGGTACATGCCCTTACACCTTTACTTAGTGCAGTAGATAAATTGCATGAAGTATTTAAATCATATAAAGTAGAATCGCACAAAACTTTAGAATTTATACCAAGAGAGTTATCAATCTCAAGCGTACCTCCATTTGGATCATTGGCAGGATGAAAAGAAAGGGAATGCACTTTATCCTTCTTTTGTCAATAAACTTGTAATGAAGGTTCTTGTTCATTGCTAGGTTCTCGTTCTTTGTCTTCCTTTTCTACAATATCATTGAGAAAAAGAGTTAGGCCTTGATTTTCAAGTTTTGGGTGGTCGGATGTTATTGATAAAGTTTTCCCCTGAAAATCTTCTCTGTAATATGGTAGATGTCGAAGAAGCTTACATCCAATGTAACGAATTTCTTTTTAATGGAGTGTGATAACACTTGAATCCTTTTTGTGTAGGGAAATTGTCACGACTCGCAAGGGATTCGAGACAGAATGGGAAACGACCCAACCCAAATAACCGAACCGTCCAACCCTTCTTTACTTTAAATTTTATTAGGAAAATTAACATCAGAGATCTTATAATTTGGGATCAGCAATAGTACAAACTCTATAGAAAATTTGTAGACAACTAGAACCCTGAACTATAAAAAAGAATGACGCCAACCTTGCAATCACGTTTCCTGTCAAGGCAGCAACAACAGATGTCCCTCGGCTTATAACGGATGTCCCTCAACTAACAATAGACGTCCTCGGTCCACAACGGATGTCCCTCGTCCAAATTCGGGTAACCCTAATCCAAAACGAACGTCTCTCTTCCCAGATCGGACGTCCCTCGTCCCGAAATGGATTTCCCTAAACTAACGAAGGATATCCCTCATTCTATAACAGATGTCCCTTGTCCAAATTCGGATGACCCTCGTCCAAAACGAACATCCCTCTTCCCAGATCGGATGTCCCTCGTCCCGAAATGGACGTCCCTCGACTTGAGACTACGTCGTTTTGCCCATAACGAACATTCCTAGTCTCACAACAAACATTCCTTGACTTAAGACTATGTCGTTCAGGTCAAAAATGATGTCCGTATTTTGGGATGCCCTAAATTCATCCTTTAGGATGCCCTAAATCCATCATCAAAGTCTATTCTGATCGATGGACGTTCGACCCTCGATCGAACCGGTAGGACAAACGTCTCTCGTGTGTTGTTGCTACCTTGGATGTCTCTATTTGACAGGAAATGTGACTGCAAGTTCAGCATCGTTCTTTTTCCAAAGTTGAGGTTTTAGTTGTCTGTAAATTTTCTTTAGGATTTGACTTGTCGTTGATCCCAAACTATAGGGTCTATGGTGTTAATTTTCCATTTTATTAATTAGCAGTGGAAGATTTAAAATAATTAATTTAAAGTCAGGGCCCAAAAACATGGGCTTAACAAGTCCAATGGTGATATCATATAACACATAATATAAACAAGATAAAATACTGTGCGTATAGTAAATTAAGGATTCTAGCTATCCAATAAAGTATATACCTCACAAAATGTCTCTGAAAGATTATTATTAAAATTAAAAAAATTAAATAAACTCTATCGGGTCTAATCTTGACTCGGCAACTGAAAGTCCGGTTGATAAAATCCTGAAAGATATCATTGGGGTGAGTTAACTAATCTCAATAAAGATGTAATAATTTTAATTAAAATGAATGTTGCTTAAGCATGCATAAATTTAAAATCACATTTTATAAATTCACTTTAGAAAAAAAAATGTGTACGAAAAGGCACGTGTTTAAAATCACCCACTAATATGTGGTATGTAATTAAAATAGACCTTTGTTGTACTAATTAAAAATTACAGTGAAAATAGAGCCACTCGCAGACTCCGAGCAAACCATGTCATAGACATTAAACAGAATAAAAGTGATACTTGGTGATCTCGAAAGCGACATAAATACCTTAATCAAGTTTAGAGTTTTGCGCCTAGAGACACGACACATAAAGTTGTCCAATTAATATAGTTAACAACAACAAACACATTCTACACAGTCGAATGTGTGAAAATAAAACAGACTCCAAACCGGGTCAATCAAACTCAGTTCACACGACTGAGTTAATCCAAAAATATAATATGCATGTTTAATTTAAATGTGTACAGTGAAAAATAAAATATAATATAAAAATTCGACAGATACGTTATTTTTATATGAGATACATCTAAAAATAATTATTTTAATAAAGTTATGCATTGTTGGCCTACATTTACCAAAGCCTAATATCCAAAAAGGCTCAAATCCAATTTGGGTACTTATCCAAAAATAAAGTATTAATTTTTTGGTCATATTTTATAAATAAAAATGTCTAATTATTATTTAAAATTAATCCAAAATTAATTGGGTTAAATTATCTAAAATTTATGGTCCAAAATTGGCCCAAAATTGAATTAGACCGCAGCTCAAAAGTGTTGGACTCGTGATCTAGTTTTGGCTGAACCGCGACCCAAGTAGAATCTGGACAGCGGCCTAGCTACTTGGACTGAGATTTTATTTTGCAAACCATCTCAGGTTCCCAAATCGCGACTTACGCGTTTTGCTGAGGCTTGCGAACGAGGACGACCAGCTTCTAGACGGATGAGTCAGAACTCATCGTCATCTCCATCACCGAACGGCGACATCGCTTCTGGCCGAGACTCATAGTCTCAGCCAGTCGCCGCACTAACTAAAGATGCAAGAGCTTAACGCTGCAGCTCCGTGGTTTGGCGTTCCAACGCCAATGTCGTTTAAACTGATGCATCAATAATTCAAGGAATTCCAACAATTCCAGAATCCAACTCAGAAACGAAATCAACAGGTAAAAAAAAATCAATTTTTGATTACCTCTGTCTTTTACAGATTTTTTATTCCTTTGATAAATCGATTGCCAATTTTGAAGGTTTCGACAACACTTCAAAATCCACTCTCGCACAAACACCAATTCCTTCCAAAATTCCCACCAAAATTCAGTACCTTAATCAGTAAATCTGAATTTACAGAGAAGGAAGGAGGTGGGTTACAGAAGGTGGTCAAAGACTCAATTACAGAGTTGATTTTCTTTCCCAAGACAGTTGCAATAGCTCTGCTTACAGAAAAGGTTTTTGCCGAGAGAGATAAGGATGAAATGTAAAGGAAATTAGTGTTTAATAATTGATGGGGAAGGAAGAGTTTCGGACTCTTCCTTGCCCGCAACACCTAATATCGGGAGGGGAAATGCTTTCCAAAAACGTTTCCCCCCAAAAATAATAATAATTAATTTTTTTTAAAAATTAAAAATATAGACAAATATTAGATTCTCCCTCACTTAGGAAATTTCGTCTCCGGAATTTAGAACAATCTCAAGAGTATCATGGAACAAATAGGGATACTTAGCCATCATATTAGATTCAATTTCTCAAGTAGCTTCTCTTTCACCATAGTTCTTCCACTGAACACGAACAAGAGGTATTTCACGATAATGCAGAACTCTGATCTCACGGCCCAAAATTCTCTCAAGTTCTCCTCATAAGATATATCTTCTTGAATAAGTACTTTTGTCCAAGAAATAACATAAGAAGAGTCAGGAATGTATTTACGCAACATAGAAACATGGAAGACATTAAGAAGATGATTCAGTTATGGCTGTAACTCCAATCGATAAGCCATTAAACCAATCCACTCAATAATCTGAAAAGAACCTATATATCTTGGGGCTAACTTTCCTTTCATACCAAAACGAATAATATACTTTGAATTGTACTTAGTCGTTCCTTAATCATTTGAACTTTTTTAATTGTCTCTTGAATCAAATCAAGCTCGAGAGTGACACGCTCCTCCGTCTCAGCCCAACATAAAGGTGATTTACATGGTCTTCCATATAAAACTTCATATGGTGAAACACCGATATTGGTCTAATAGCTGTTGTTATAAACAAACTCCACTAAAGACAAGTGATTCTCTCAAATATCTTTGAAATCCAAAATACAAGAACTCAACATATCCTCGAGAATTTGGATCATACGCTCAAACTGACCATTTGTCTGAGGACGATGTGCTGCACTTAAATTAAGCTCCATGCCCAAAGCTTTCTTAAAGGATTTCCAAAATTTTGAGGTGAATCTCGAATTTCTATCAGAAACAATACTCGAGGGAACACAGTGAAGACAAACTATGCCCTCGATATACAACTTACTTAACTTTGTTAAAGAGAAATCCATTCTTATAAGAATAAAGTGTGTAGATTTTGTTAATCTATTAATAATTACCAACATTGCGCCAAATTTCTGCATTGTCCTAGGTAAAACGGTCATGAAATCTATGGTAATCTTGTCTTATTTCCACTTAGTGATAGACAAAGGTTGCAACAACTCAGCTGGTCTCTGATTCTCAACCTTAATTTGTTGACAAATTAAATGCCTCGAAACATACATAGCTACATCCCATTTTATTGTAACCCACAATACTGACGCTTCAAATCATGATACATTTTTGTACTGCTAGGATGAATAGTAAATTTGTACTTATGGCCTTCTGCTAAGACTGTCTACCTCAAATCCAAATCACTATAGACAAAAAGTCGATTATTAAATAATAGGAATCCATCAGAACTGATCTCTCAACCATCAAACTGCTCACCAGCTTGAATCATCTCAAATCTTTCTTTCAACACATCGTCAAACTCTGCAAGTCTTTCACACGTTACAAAAGTGTAGGGATCGCTACTAGATTAAAAATTTGAACCGTTTCATTATCCTCTTTGTACTGTGATTCATAATCTTCAATAATTAGTCATCTCTTCTAATTGTCCAACACAAGAAAAGAACGAGGTCCATGAGAATAACGACTCAAGACATCAACTACAACATTAGTTTTTCTAGGATGTTACTCTAAAGTGAAATCGTAGCCCTCCATATATTCAACCCAACGGCGTTGTCGGATATTCAAATCACGCTGTTAGAAAAGGTACTTTAAACTTTTGTGATATAAAAATACTTCGAATTTAGCACCATACAAGTAGTTCCACCAAATCTTCAAAGCGAAGATAACAGTCACACGCTCCAAGTCATGAGTTGGGTGATTCCGCTCATGCATTTTTAACTGACGAGATGCATAAGCTATAACTTTATCCTACTGCATTATAACGCAACCCAAGCCAACTCCTAATGCATCTGTATAAACAGCATAAGGCAAACTCTCATCAAGTACTGCTAAACCTAGAGCAGTAGTCAATCTCTGCTTGAGTTCATCAAAAGCTGCTTGAACTTCTCACTCCAAATAAACTTCACATCTTTTCTAGACAACTGCGTTAGTGGCATAGCAACAGAAGAAAAATTCTACATGAATCAACGATAATAACTAGCCAGACCCAAGAAGTTACGCACTCTAGTAACATTTTGGGGTGGCTTCCAATCTAACATGACTTCAATTTTGGATGGATCAACGGAAATGCCACTTTGAGAAACAACATGGCCAAGAAGTTTCACTTCAGTTATTCAAAAATTGCACTTTTCTTGCTTTGCATATAACTAATGTTCCCTCAACATTTGAAGAACAATCCTAAGATACTCCATAAGCTCATATAGAGTCTTTGAATATATTAGGATATCATCGATGAAGACTACCACAAATTGATTAAGATATGGTTGAAATACTCGATTCATAAGGTCTATATAAGCAACTGGAGCAAGTCAATCCAAATAGAGGCACTATAAATTAAAAATGTTCATAACGAGTACGAAAAGCAGACTTCATAATATCTTTCTCACGAATCTTTAGTTGATGACAAATGGATCTCAAATAAATTTTTGAGAAGTACATAGATATTCCAAGTTAATCAAACAAGTCATCAATCATTGGCAACAAATATTTGTTCTTGACTGCTACATGATTTAATTTCTGATAGTCAATGCAAAGATGAAGCGAACAATCCTACTTCTTTGCAAATAAAACTGGTGCACTTCAAGGTGAAATACTATTATGAATAAACCCTTTTTGCAACAAATCATTCAACTGAGTTCTCAATTCATTTAATTCAGCAAGAGCCATGCGGTATTGTGATATCGAAATTGGAGTAGTTCTGGGCATCAAATCAATACAAAACTCAATCATGCGGTCGGGTGGCGTCCCAGACAGATCCTCAAAAAAGACATCAGGGTAATCACAAACACTGATAAATCAAAATCCTGCCTAACCGTAACAAAGTCACCGCTAATAGCAAAAATACTCCTATAAGGCTTCAATCTCCTCTAACCATCCAAACAAGCTCGTAGAATAGAATCAATAGAAAACATGGATGCACTAGGACATTTCTGTCTTTCTACGTTAGAGTAATATTTCTTCGATAATAATCAATCTTAGCTTTGTGTAGGTTCAGCCAATCCATACTAGGATTACATCAAACTGATCCATAGGTATAAATATCAAATCAACCGATAATTTATTTCTGCCAATAATAAGGGCAACATAGCGAACAACAAAATACATTTAATATCTTTTATTCAGGGGAGCACTCAAAATTTGGGAATTTTCTAGTTTTTCTACAGTCATACTCTTCTGATCCAAATCATGATAAGTATTGATCATATTCTGGTGATGACCAGCGTTGCAATAGTTGTTTTTAAACGCTGCCTCAAACTGAGTCTATGTCATCATATTTTGCGGTTATCCCAATTTAAGAGACTTCCGCCATAATTCGATGATTTTCTCGAAATAGAAGGTTGCAAACTCAATCCAATACTCTGATGGAACTCCAAAAGCGATCAAATTCTTCTACATCACCCTCAACCGATTTTTAGCACTCTGAGGGTCAGGTTCGCCCACAAACACTGGCCCTTAAATGTTGTATAATCTTATCTTAAGTGGTTTCAATACAAGCCACTTTTAGAGAACTCTTAATTGAATTTATCATTCCACTTGAATAACTTCAATCTTTGGTCTAAATATTCCCAACTATCATGTAGAAATTTACACTAATGTCGAATTGTACTATACAACGACTAATTAGGAGTCTTTACCAACAGTTTTCGAATTAGAGTCTTCAAACACAAGGTTCAAACTTGGACTAATAGATTCCAAATATGATAGAGCAAACATTGAAATTTTGAAGGAAAGCGAGGCATTGGACTTCCTTCTATGTTGAGTTTCTTATGTTCAAACTCACAAGCCCACACACATAACCTAGAAGAGTTCGCAGATTCATATTTTCAGAAATGTTGTTTCTAACCAATTATAAAGCGTACTCTTTATCACCTTTAACTAAATCCAAACCACTCCAAATTATTGGGTCTGATTAGAAAAATGTCTTCATCCACCAGCGAACAACCTCAAGATGTCTTTATAGCAGCACCTTAACGCAAATTAATTTTTGTACTTTGTTCTTAGGCACAATATTTGTAAATCCTTGTATATTACTATACTTATCTATCTTATTGATATCACTTTTCAAGTTGAAACTTGACAGAAGGAGAAACGACCAGGCCCAAAGAACTTAATCGTCCAACCCTTCTTCACATTAAATTTTATTAATTAGTAACGGAAGACTTAAAATAATTAATTAAAAGCTAGGGCCCGAAAACATGACATTAACAGATCCAACAGTGAAATTAGATAACATATAATATAAACTAGATAAAATATTGTGCGTAAAGTAAATTAAGGATTACAATTATCCAATAAAGTATATATCTCATAAAATGTCTGTGAAAGATTACTGTTAAAATTACGAAAATTAAATAAACTCTACTGGGTCTAATCTTGACTAAGCAACTAGAAGTTTGGTTGATAAAATCCTGAAAGGTGTCATTGGGGTGAGTTGACTATACTCATTAGGGATGTAATAATTATAATTAAAAGGAATGTTGTTTAAGCATGCATGAATTTAAAAAATGTGTACAAAAGGACACATGTTTAAAACCATCTACTAATATGTGATACGTAATTAAAATAAGTAATTGTTGTACCAATTAAAAATCACAGTGAAAATAGAGTCACTATGGACTCCGGGCACACAATATCATAAGCATATAACAGAATAAAAGCACTGCTCGGTGATCACGAAAGTCACATAAATACCCTGATTAGGTTTAAGGTTTTGCGCCTACGGACGCAACACATACAATTGTCTCATTACTCTAGTTAACAACAACAAACACATTCTACATGGTCGAATGTGTAAAAATAAAACAAACCCCAAACTGGGTTGATCGAACTCGGTTCACATGACTAAGTTGATCCAGAAATATAATATGCATGTTTAATTTAAACATGTACTATGAAAAATATAATATAATATAAAAATTTGACAAACATGTTATTTTTATATGAGAAATATCTCAAAATAATTATTTTAATAAAGATATGCAAATACAGTGCATAAAAATAAATCCTCACCTCGAAGTTGGCCAACACTGACCAAAGCTCAAAATCCAAAAAGGCTCAAATCCAATAGCTCACGAATTTAATTCAATAGTTGGGTACCTATAAAAAAGTAAGGTATTAATTTTTTGGTCATATTTTATAAAGGGAAAATGACAAATTAACCATTATCATTTGTGGTCAACCACTATCCTTTCTTTTCTAACAAATTAACCACTGACGTACGGGGAAATGACAAAACCAACATCACTGTCACGTTTACCATTAACAAGCTGACAAGGAGCTGCGGTGGTTCGTAGACAAACCGTCGTGGCTCCATGCTTTTCGAAGAAAAGAAGGCCAAATTTGGCCTGAATTGCTGTGGGGTCTTAATAGACCGCCGCGGTGTGATACCAAACCCGGCGGCGTCTTGAGACGCCGCCGTAGTCTCTTGAGACACTGCTACGGTGTCTCAAGACATTGCTGCGGTTTACTAGACTCGGCTTCGAATTGTATAAGTAGACAGTGAACTCCCCGCGATATTCTCAGGCATTTTGTCAGCAATTAGCGAACCCTAGATAATTCTGAGAGCTGAAGAGAATGACATTTTGGCAAAGTTGAAGAATTTATTGAAAAGCAAATGGCATATTTGAGTGTTGAAGAATCTGTTATTAACAGTCAATTTGAAGTGGGGCCCACAGGCACATTTTTTGCCAATGAGAATGAGGTACGTGGAATTGGAAATGAAGCTTCAATTGTGTTGCATTCTGTCTCAGCAACTCTACATAAAGACGATGAGGACCTCTTTTCATTATGGCAATCCACTAGTGACGAAGACATTGACATGGCAGAGAGTAGGCCTAGACGTCCACCACAAGCACAATGCACCTTCGCTGGTATGGGCCTTGGCAAAAAGTACAGTTCATTGAATAAAATTAGAGAAGAAATTATCGATCATACATTGAAGAATGGGTACGAAATAAAATTCACCCACAGTGACGCTCATCGGTTGAGAGCTGCCTGCCAGGAAGGATGCACGTGGCAGCTGAACGCCTAAAAAATGCAATTTAAATGACATTTTAAATAAAGTTTTACAACGACGTTCACACTTGCTCGAGAAAGATGGAAAGCCGCCATGCCACTGCCAATTGGGTGGCAATGCATTACTTAGACAGATTTAAAAGTCAGGCCGACAAAGACCTTTCTTCCATAATTGAGACAGTTAGGAAGGACTTCAATGTCAATGTCACACTCAGCCTTGCTAGAAGGGCAAGAAATGTGGCCAAAAAAATTAACGAAGGAGATGGCAATGAGCAATACAAGCTCATATGGTGCGATGCCGAGGAGATTTGGAGGTCAAATCCAAGAGGCTCGATGCGCGTTGACCTGGGCATCAGTGCATTTAAAAGGATGTACATGTGTTTGGCTGCATGCAAGATGGCCGTGCGGAACTGTGGTAGACCGGTTATTTGTTTGGACGGTTGCCACTTGAAGGGAGCAACTCTGGGCCACCTGCTCACTGTTGTCACCATCGTTTGTGGAATTGTTGCTCGACGATCTGAACACCCCATCTGGTAATGGATGGACAATCATTTCTAACCGACAAAAGGTGCGGTTAATTGCTTTTGCCTTCTATGTTTATGTTATGCATTTTGTACCAATGTCTGACTCATATTATGAATCTTTGTAGGGGCTAGTGCCAGCTGTCAGAGAGCTGGCAGGGCAAGCAGACCATCGGTTTTGCATCCAACACTTGTATGGCAATTTTCAAAAACAATTTAAAGGAGGTTGTTAAAGAATGCAATGTGGGCCGCATCTAGAGCCTCAATAGTGAGGCAGTTTGAGAAAGAGATGGTGAAGTTATTTTTGCTTGACCCAGCGACCCACAACTATCTACAAGAAATAGATGTGACATGCTCAGCCAAACATGTCTTCTGCTCCATCCCAGCGACCTAAGCCTCCATAATCTCAGCGAGTCCTTCAATGCTTGCATCCTACCAGCCCAAGACAAACCGATTCTAAGTATGTTTGAGATCATTTGAAAGAGCATTATGGGTAGGATCATTAAAAAAATGAAAAGATGGCTCGTTCGATGGACCTTTTGTGTCCGCAGGTCAGCAACTGTCTCGCCAAACTACAACTTGCCGGTTGAAATTGGAGCCCCGAGTTTTCAGAAGCTGCGCAATTTAAGGTCAGCAACGGGAACGAACAGTACTCTATCAATTTGGACAGTCATACTTGTACCTATTACTGGTGGGAGTTGACCGGCATCTCGTGTGTCCATGCAGTCCTTTGCATTCACTTCACGAGGAGATCTCCTGAGGAATTTGTGCATGTGTACTATCACCGAAAAACATACATGGCTATGTACTCCCACTTTGTCTGCCCCATCAATGGATAAATCGAGTGGTCTCTTGTGACAAATCTTGATCCAATTATCCCACCGCCATTTGAAAGGCTTCCAGGAAGGCCGCAAAAACGTAGAATACGAGATATGAACGAGGCCTCAAGCCGGACAGTACTGCCCAAAAGACATATGAACATGACTTATGGCCGGTGTGGGGGTGTGGGGCACAATTCCTGCACGTGCGAAGGTTGAGGTGAATCCAGTGCAGGGGCCGGCAGAGGCTACAGAAGGAGTGGCAGAGCCAGAGGTGGTAGTGGAGGATGCATGAAAATTGATTACAAGTACCATGACAAGCCGTTGCGGTTTGTGCAGCGCCGCCGAGGCTTGCTCACAAGCCGCCGCAGCTTGCATAACAAACCGCCGTGGTGTCTCAAGACACCGCTGCGGCATCTTATGCAAGCCGCTGCGGCTTGTGAGCAAGTCGCCGTGGTTTGTGAGCAAGCCGCCGCGACCTATCCACAAACCACCACGGCTTGCTGAAATTGTTGCACTGAATTCACCCAAGTTGCTCCATACACTTGTCTTTAATTATCCACTTGATTTAGGTCATGCAGGATTTACTTTTCATGTATCCTCAACCCAATTTATAAAAATTTTGCCGAAGTCTCCCTTGTTTCTTTACTCCCCTAATGCTAATCTCATACATCCTACACAAAATTCCAAGCAGTTCCAGTATCATCCAAACATATAATTCATCTAGTATCATCCAAACATATAATTCATCCTTTCTACTATTCTTCTTTCATCCAACATATAATCTTTTAGCCAAACATATAATTCAACATACACATATTTCACAACAAAGGCAACTAAACATAAATTACAACATAAATGTAAACAAATTACAACAAAGTGTACATAAACATAAATTCCTATGCTGCCTTGTTCTTTCTGGTCCGTTTCGACCGCAAATCCTTGACTGCAAAAGACAATTGCGAGTCAAGGAATACGTTTTCTGCTGTGTCGAACAACGAACCCTCATACTCATAGGTTGTAGCGTCATGCTCATGGAATTGAACCTGATTAGTGCACTGTCGCATCACCCCAATCCCCTATCCCCTCACTTGTTGTAGTGCACTGTCGCATCACCCCCATCCCCTATCCCCTCACTCGTACAACACAAGATGTCGTACGGGCTTCAATACAAAGGGAACAATTGTCAGTAAAATATGCAAAAAGCAATATTATGAATTTATACAAGGGAAAATACATACCACTCTTTGTCAGTGAGAGCTACGATGATGGAGATTGCTTCCGACATCAATTGCTAGTAAGCATATTATGTAACATCCCGATATTTTTAAGATGAATAATTATCGGGATATTACCAAAGACGTTCGGAGCGCTAAATCAATAAACATTTCAGTAATATTTTTCCCCGTATACGTGATGAAATTGAAGTGTCGGGATTATGAGGATATTTCATTACGTGTTTATACACGCAATTTGTGACGTGTATTTATGAAGGAAATGTCGTGGGGATCACGTTGAATGCAAAAAGATAGTGAAAGTGGAGAAAAATGGTTGCAGACGCTGGATATGGAAGGTGCGGACGATGCGGATGATTCGAGGCAGCGTCCGAACGAATCTGTTTAAAAACTGGAGCTTTGCGGACGCTGGCGGACAATGCAGATGACTCGAGGCAGCGTCCGAATGAATCTGTCCAAACTTTGGGACAATTCGGATGACTTATTCAGAAATGCGGACGCTAGACGGCGTCCGAAAATGGATTTCAGACGGTACAGACATATGTTTGGGATGCCAATTTCTGTCCAAATGCCCAATTTCGCTGTGTAGTTTTAGGTCTTACGGACGATGCAGACGACAGATCAGCGTCCGCACCAGTCCGAATTGCGCCAGATCAGCGACAAAATAGGATTTAAATTAGAATGAAAAGGACGTAAATCCATGGAAACGCGACCAACGACACAAAAATCACACACCCAAGTCGAAAGCAAGCCAAAAGATAGGGATTTTGTCCACTCTACTCGTGTAAAGTGTTCCCTGGTGAGTCTTTACTTAACCCAACTCTTCCCCACTTTCTTCTCCACCATTTTTGTGCTAGGAGGAAACTCTACTGGGAAGGGAGGTCAAGGAGTTGTTGTACGTGTGGAGTTTCAACTTCAAGGGTAAGGATATAGGTAGTCTTAGCCATTTGGAGGCCCTACACTCAAGTATTGTCATGTGTGTGAGTTGTTTCATTGTTTGGTTTTGATTGTTTCTGTAGTTGCCTCACTTTCTATATGATATGAATGTTTTGTTTTCTTTTGGTATGTTACTGAGCTTGAATAAAATAGAGGAGAAATGTATGTTACTGAGCTTGAATAAAATAGAGGAGAAACGTATGTTACTGAGCTTGAATAAAACAGAGAAGAAACGTTTAGAACAGAAGAAAAGCATGAATGATTCTTTACAGATTGTTCTAAGTGATGACAAAGAAGTAATGATGTAACGATTCCATTTTTCCTTTACAGATTTCTTCTGATGATATTTCTAGTGATGTTAAAGAACTTATAATGTTAGATAAATGTTCAAATGCTTCCTGTTTGGTTTTAAGAGACCTTGTTGATTATAGTCTATAGTGTGATGTTTAAGCATACAATCTATTCTAAATGTTATTCCCTTTGCCTGCCGTAAGCGTACTTAGAAGTTATATTTCCTTTAAGTGTATGTAAGCAAGATTATCCAAGTATATTCTCTTCCATTGTTTGTGTTAATTGTATATGTTTTTCCACTATTTCATGTCGTCAAAGCATGATAATTTCCCTTGTCTACTTGATTTAGAAGCATGCTAGGTGTTATAGATTCACTGTTGATTTGGTTATTAAGAAGCATGCGTAGTCTGGTGAGATAATGGATCATAATTTGACATAGTTCATTCGCTATAAGTTGTCCATCAAAGAGCATGTTTAGTAGTTAACTTTTTTAGCATGTTTAGTAGTTAACTTCTTCTTGATTAAGTAATAAGAGCATGATTGGTTGTATAGTTTCCCGTTGTTAAAATTGATTAGAGTATGATTTAGTTGAACAAAATACTTATGAACAGTTGTGTAGATGCTATTAGTTAACGAATGAGTTTTGTGAAGCATGAAGTAGTTGTGGAAATGTAGAGAATAATGAACTGAAAAAGAGGATGTGTGATGAGCATGAATGAACTTTGATTTCCCTATTGGTATTCCTTTTATTGTTTTAATTTCTAAGTGCTAGATTTGATGCCTATGGAATGAGGTATGAATTACTATGATATGAACTGTAAACTGAGTAACGAAGGAAAAAGGTTTAGTTAACTAAACAAACGATAGAAAAAAGTTTAGTTAACTGAACAAATGAAGGAAAAAGGGTTAAGGAGTTAAAATGCATGAACGTTGTCATGAGTTCAATTAAAAGTATGATTAGTTAAATGTATTTCTGTTGATTAGTAGAATAGAAACACCTTTCGATGATTTGTATTTACTGCTGCATAGTTAATTAGATATCTTATATTGTGTGATTCATCGCTGTTCACCTTAAGTTACGAAGCATGTCCGTTGTTCTTAGCCAGTGTTTTACGTTGACGAATACTTTTCTTACATGTGAAAGCATATTTTGTTTTGTGATAATGAATGTTAATAGCATGGATAGTTAAATGCTGTCATGACTTTCGTAATGTGAAGCATGTTAGTTTTGTTCATTGTTTACTATGGATTTTCTAAAGTGTTGATATTATTTCTCATATGTGCTTTGTTTGTTAGGAAGAAGTTAGAACGAGTTCATGTCAATAGAAACCAAGTAGAGGGTAACCTTCAGGGTGGTACCCACGTGCACGAGTGAGGAAAATGCTAAGAACAAGTATGTTCGAGAAGAGCGGGAAACGTCCGTCACTGAAGAAACCCTAACGGTGGGATACGTCGGAAGGGAAGAAACTCTAAGGGCGGGATACGCCGGAAAGAGGAAGAATTCTAAATGTGGGATACGCCATAAGAAGAAAGAACTCTAAATGCGGGATAGGCCTGAAAAAGGGAACGAATAGAGAGTTTGGGTAGATGGGTAGTCTGGATCTAGCCTAGCAGCTAGGATACACCCTCACCTAGTCGATGAAGGAACTAGCATGCGCACAGGAGGTTAGAGCCGTACAGCTAGGCCATCTCAAAGGACCACCCCCAATCTACAGCTCGCTATACGAGTTAAAGAACAAACAAAGAAAACTAACGTAATGAAGAGTTGGTTTGGGTGGCCCCATTCAAAGAAGAACTAAAGAGAGAAATGCATAAATTGTTTTCCCCATCTCCTTACTGGGCGTAAGCTCACTTCTTTACTTGTGGTGTAGGTACAACGATGAACAAATAGTAAACGGATAAGAAGTAGATGAGAAACACATAATGAAGCAGGGTTGGATGATTTCACATACACGAAATTCGGGCTGGCAAGGCAAAGACAAAGGAAAGTAAATGGTTATAAATCAATGAAGTTAATTGTCAAGTTCTATTTGATAAACGTAATATTGAATGGCTTAATACTTCCTTTGAAAGATTTCTTACACTTCCGCCATGATTTACAAATGGTTGTTTTATAACGCTTCCGCAAGACTTTAAACAGATGATCTTCATTATAGTGTTTACACTTCCGCATATTTAATAAGTTGGTTTCACTACGAGTTTTTAAGAAAGAGTTGGTAGCGATTCAGATTTACACACTCTGATTTATTTCAAAAAGAAATTTCAAATTTTTACGCCTTAATGATTTACGAAAAATCCTGGTCGTTACATATTAAGTGTGGAGGTCCATGGATGACATAAACAACCCCTGCTTTGGGTGTGTCTGCAATGTAAACAATGTATTCGATGATCTCAGTGAACATGAACGACAACCTAGAGAAGCAAGATGGTTACTTACGTAGACCTTTTTCCTATTGAAACTCGAAAGCATCTTCGTTGTTCACCACATAGCACTGCATATAAGTTTGGATGACTACTAAGATAAAAGTTTATAAACTAAGATACAAAGAAAGCTTCTCACCGTGTCTGGCGTCCTGTTTTGCTTCGGGAAGATGATATCAGTGACGGTGTATTGACCGTTGATTAGCTTTCCCCCAAGGTATGCGCACGTCTCCAGGTTCTTTCGAGTATTTGGCGCAACATACTTCTTGAAAATGTCCATCAAATCCGAGACTGCAACAAAAATGGCAAAAGACCGTTAGACTAACAAAGCATGAACATAAACGAACACACATATATAACCAAATGAAAGACGTACCACACGCATAGTTCCAAGGGGCTGAGGCTCTGACTCACTGGTCTCCTGCACCTTGGCAGGCATGGTTGGCTGAGCAGGTTAGCAGCTTATAGCACCGGTGCTGTAAATCAACAACACGTCATTACGTCAAATACAAATAAAGTAAAGACTGGACTTTGCATACAAAGTAAATAACTTACAAGCAGTATGTGGCTTCTGTTGCTTCAGAGGACGATGGAGAGGATGTTGTACGGGCTGATCGACTCTCACGTCTCTGAAGTGCTGCCACCAGCTCACGATGCCTCTCTTTTGCTTGCATATGTCTCTCTTCTGCTAGCAGATGCCTCTCTTCTGCTCGCTCCTCCCCTATTTGTATTATGACCTATTGCATTTGAAGGTGCTCCTTCATCATTTGCATTCTCATAAGCGCCATATTATGGAGCTCCTCCGTCTTGCTCATCTAGGCGTACATCTCCTCAGGCTTCGAAGTAAAGTGAGATGACTGAGGAAGGGGCGGCTGTTCATGTGAGGGGGCTGAATGCTGAGGCTCTGAGGGGGGGGGGGGGGGGGTGGAGGTGTTGGATGCTTCTTGGTCTTGTGGACCCATTCCCCTCCAACTTGCGTGATCCCCATTTGGTCCACTTTCACTTTGTTGTACACATCAATGGCTGACTCTTCAATTCTCGGCTCTTTCTCTGAGATGGGTACGCCATAGTGCTCAACGATGCTCTGGATGAGCCAGTTGTACGATAGGTTCTTGGCTGGGTTGTTGAGCACCTCATGCATGTGGCTTAGGATGACGTATCCGATGTCCACCTTTTTCCTGGTGAACACCTTCTCCAACAAATAGAGATACATGCAGCTAACATGGTCTCGATGCCCATCCCGATGCAAAATTGTGTAGGTCGTGATGAGGTGGATCAATCGAGCTATGACATTCAGCTCCTTACCCTTTGGCTTGTTGTACTTGGCAACACTCGGGATCCTGGTGCAACAATCTAAGCACCACTAGCCCTTTTCCTTGGTTGATGAATGGTGGATCCTGATACACGTGATAATATTGCTTGCTTGGCCTGTCCAGTACACATCCAAGCATTATATTTAGATCGTTGGGAGTCAACCTCAACTCCCGTCCAAAAATGTACGTCCGCACCTCTAATGGCTGGGTGGACAGTTCCAAATTTGCGTGAAACATTCTAATAATCCTCTCGCAGTAACTACCCCTCATCCGACACAACCCGCCTAATCCAGCATCTTCAATCAATTGTTTAATTCTCATTCCTGCCAAGGAGTCCAAATCTACTATTTTTGAAACAATAATTGCACGGTGTTGTATATCATTTTCATACCGTGTTTTGGCATACGCTGTCCTGAATAGTTTGGAGTGGAAACCGGTTGTAACGGGTTGGAACTGGACCAATGAGCCTCCGTCTTGTCGTTGTTCAGGCTCGGGTTCAGGTTGCCATTGAGAGTGTGCAATGCTTTCTCCATCCTTGGAGGTTTCTTCGTGTTGCACCGCTGCGGGTTGAACATCTTCCACTGCCGTAAGTTGAACATCTTCCACCGCCGCGGTTTGAAGAGCTTACACCGTTGACTTCTCACGCTTGAACGCCAATTTCTTTCATCAGGAATACATTGTCATCGAATGTCTGACCTTGTTCACCAAGAGTATTTTGTTGTTTGTTCGTAGTGCAAATGGTCGAGCCCTAGGACTGCTTGGGTTATGTATATCGACTGCATTCAAAGACCGAGGCCAGTTGCTGATTAATGATGACGCCGCCGCGGTGTCTCAAGAGATCGCAGCAGCATCTTAGGACACCGCAGCGGTCTCAAGAGACCGCGGCAGCCTCTCAAGACACTGCCAGGTTTAGTATCACACCGCGGCGGTCTATTGAGACCCCGCGGCAGTTCAAGCCAAATTTGGCCTTCTTTTCTTGGAAAACCATGGAGCCGCGGCAGTTTGTCTACGAACAGCCACGGCTCCTCGTCAACTTGTTAACGGCAAACATGACAGCGATGTTGGCTTTGTCATTTTCCCATACAACAGTGGTTAATTTGTTAGAAAATAAAGGATAGTGATTGACTTGTCATTGATCGCAAACGATGATGGTTAATTTGTCATTTTCCCTTTTATAAACTAAAATGTCTAATTATTATTTAAAATTAATTCAAAATTAATTGAATTAAATTATCTAAAATATATGGGCCCAAAATTGAATAAGACTGTAGCTCAAAAGAGTTAGACTCGTTGCTCAATTTTGGTTGAACTGCGGCCCAAGTAGAATCTGGACCACGACCCAACTACTTGGACTGAGATTTCACAGAACATCTTAGGTCCCCCAAATTGTGACTTATGCGTTTGCTCGAGGCTTGTAAACGAGGACGAGCAACTTTTGGACGGATGAGTATGAACTTATCGTCGTCTCCATCACCAAACTACAACATCGTTTCTGGTTGACACTCCTAGTCTCGGCCAGTCGCCGTACTGGCCTAAGCCACAAGAGCTTAATGCTGCGACTCTACTGTTTGGTGTTCCAACGCCAATGTTGTCTAAACCGATGCATCAACAACGCAAGGAATTCCAATAATTCAAGAATCCAACTCAGAAACGAAATCAACAGGCAAAATAAAAAATCAATTTTTGCTTACCTCTATCTTTTACAGATTTTTTATTCCTTTGATAAATTGAGTGCCGATTATGAAGGTTTCAACAACATTGCAAAATCCACTCTCGCACAAACACCAATTCCTTCCAAAATTCAGTACCTTAACCAATAAATCTGAATTTACACAGAAGGAAAGAGTAGGCTTACAAAAGTGATCAAAAACTCAATTACAGAGTTGATTTTCATCCCCAAAAAAAGTTGTGACAGCTCCGCTTGCAGAAAAGGTTTTTGCCGAGAGAGATAGAGATGGAATGTAGAGGACATTGGCGTTTAATAATCGATGGGGAAGGAAGAGTTTCGGAGGAAACTCCTCCTACCCGCAACGCCTAATATCGGGAGGGGGAGATGTTTTTGAAAAACGTTCCCCCAAATAATAATAATAATTAATTTTTATTTTTATTTTTTATTTTTAAATTAAAAATTTGGGCAGATATTACAGGAATAGCCTAAGCAACTATATTCCATTGCCTTGGGCTGTATTTTGCTCCTGTCTTTATCTTGAAGGTGAACGTGTGTACAACATCCAAGACTTCAAAGGGTATGGATGTATTAATGTAAAGTTCGTTCTTGAAGGGTTTGAATTGTGGTGGGTGAAATTCTAGTATTCTTGATGGTAAACTGTTGATATTGTGATTGCAGTCATAACTGCTTCTCCCCAACAAATAGGAGGCAAATTACTGCTAGACATCATAGCTCTAGGGGTTTTGAAGAGATGTCTATTTTACTGATCAGCAACACCACTTTGTTGTGTTGTGTTGTGTTGTGGCCACACAATTGGTTTGATAATGACACAATGATTGTGAAAAAGAATCTTGGAGAGTTTTATTAATGAATTCTTCACCATTATCAAACCTAAATGTGCGTACGAATGTGTTATGTTGGGTTTTGATCATGGTAAAAAGATTTATGAGAGCGAGGGTTGCATCAGATTTATGTTTAAACAAATATAATCATGCAGTTCTACGATGATTATCATAAAACTAATGAAATATCTAGAGCTTGAGAGAGATGGCACAGGATTAGGAACCCATATGTTAGTGTATCGATAAAAAACAGGTGTTAAACCTTTTGTAAGGCTTATAAGATATGAAGTGATATGAATCTTTTGTCATATGATATGAGACTCCTTAATCAATAATCCAAAAGGTAATATTCATATTTTGGGAAATTAGAGCCATACCATTTGCAGCAAGAGAAAAGTGACATGATGATATGTTAGATGGAGCCTCATTTTGTAGTAGGGCTTTGATGTCTACTACTCCTTTTGACGTTGAGTCCCAAATTTTGTTATACTAGCTGAAGTTTGAGTGTGACGATCTGGTTTTTTTTTTTTTTAAATACGTTAAATTTTGAACTTTTCGTTTTAAAATCCTTTCAAGTAAAAATTCGAGTCTTTTCTTGAAAATCCTAGCGTCACTTAAAGCTCGTTTCATCAGTCGTTAAATCTTGGAAAACTATAGCGGAAGCATAATGAAAGTACCATTCGACCATTGAAGTTATAATTTACAAAATTATCGGAAACATAACCAGAAGTATTACTTAAAAATGCTAGCTGAAGTTTAAGGTTAAAAGCGTATCATGCTTAATATTCAAAACAAGGTTTAGGCCGAAATTAGGGTTACCTAAAATAAGTTCACCATTAAACCCTTACAAAAATAGAGACTTTCCCCTTTCTTTAGCCACACATCTACTCGGGTTGCGTCTCCTCTGGATACTCCCCAGGCTCCACGAGTAAGGCCTCCTTTGCTCCTAGTACAACCATCTCATTACTTACACCACAAGTAAGAACGTGAGCTTAAAAGCCTAATAAGGAAATGGGTTAATACAAATACATATGCCTCTCTTTAGTTCTTGTTGGAATGGGCACCCCCCCAAATCAATCCTTTCATTACATTCATTCATTCTTTCGTTCTTTACTTGTACATTGAGTTGGAGATTAGAGGATTTCCTTTGCGATGGAATAGTGATCAGGTCTAACTTTTTTTTTCTTGCAGCTAGAACTCCCGTACCCTAAGAGGGAGGGGCTTTGGCTAGACTGCAGACTAGACCCGCTATCCATCCGCCCCCCAACTCCCTTTTCTTTTCTTTTCTTTTCTTTCATTTTCTTATCGTTTTTCATTTCCCAATGTATGTGAGTACCACCCCGAGGTGGCACTCCCTATTGGTTTCTATTAACATGATGCATGATGACATAACGATTAGACAGCGCATGCATGGAGAGTAAATAGCAGTAATTTAAAGGAAGTGAACATTACATTCATGGAAAGTAAATAGCAATAATTTAAAGGAAATGACAGATCAGAAGTTAAACGACAGAATCTAAAGGTACATAAAGGAGAGCGAAGACATGTCTGAATAATTACAAGGTAACTATAGCGGCGTACAATCAACGAAATATAATGACAAAACATGCTTTGACAACTTATAGTAGCGTACAATAACGAAGAATAACAGCTTAACATGCTTCTTAAATGACAATGTATGACAACGTACACACGAATGACAACAATTCATGCTTCTTAGACAATAACATTCAGTAAAGTAAAGTACAACGGCGGGAAAGAACCACAAGATCATGCTTTTAAAGAAAATACTGAACATAACAGCAACATAAACGAACGAGCATGCTTTAAAATTTTACAGCAAACACTAAGCATGGCAGGAAATCAGTTATGAACACACGTGTTTTATACATTGACAGCGGATACAAATATAACAATGATATAGAGCGTACAAACATGCTTCAAATACTAAATACAACATCGAAGTAAAAGGAATATACATGCTTTATATCTTCGACAGCAACTACAAGTTATAATAGCAAAATGAAACGAGTGTGCATATTTTTCATTGATATGAAGTATTTCCGTGAAATGAAAGCGAACCAGCATGTTTTATAACTTGATAGTAAATACTAAATATATAGAACAATAGACTTGAACATACATACTTTATAAATTAACTAATTACGCATGCTTATCTAACTAAAATTACGTGGGAACATAATCAGCCGATATAAAATAGAACATGCTTAATAATCGATTACAACTATAAACGTGCTATTTAAGTAATTTAAATAGACATGCTCAGATTACTTAACGAAGTTCACATGATAGATTACGTTCTTGTTGATAAATCGTACTTCAAAACATGCTACACTAATGGTCTAGTAATTTAAACATGCAAAGGATCTCATTTAAGTGAAACATGCATGATTAAGTGAATGAAGTGAGCGTTAATCTCCAAAAAGCTATAGCAAGTGATACGGTGAATTGTACAAGAAACTACAGCAAGTGATACGGTGAATTGTACAGGAAACTACAGCAAGTGACTATAATAAATTGCACAAAACAGAAAGGAAATTCTCTATGCTTTCATGGTCATACGTACATATCATGTCGTCCTTCATTTCATCATCCTATTTTACAAGCTCAACGTCATTGACTATCATTCATTCATCACACTTTTATTAAAGTAAACAGTGGCAGTAAAAGACAAGAATTATATTTCCTAACCAGTACCAAGAAACAACAACGTTATATGCTAGATTTCAGGATACTAACTAGTCTATCATGCATACTTATCTAAATAACTCATAACATGAACATGCGTAATGAATTGAAGCGAATTAATAACAGGATTAATCTAAACATATTCGGATTAAAGAGAACTACAACAAATAATCAACATCAACAAGTATTACAAGGTAATTTTAGCAAGTAAGACACTTCACAAAATGGAATCATAGCTTATGCAGTTCACCCTAAACATGCTTGGATTAAAGAGATCTACAGCAGCAAACCAATATCGAAATGGAGCAGCGAAACATGCTTCTTAAACGACTACAAACAACAACAATAATATTGAAATAGAACGGCGAAACATGCTTCTTAAACTGCTATAAACAATAGTAAGCAATAACAAAACAAAACAGTGAAACATGTTTCTTAAACAACTATAAACAGCAATAAATACACATGAAACATGCCTCTTAAGTGACTATAAATAGCAACGAACAATATCGAAACGGAACAGCGAAACATGCTTCTTGAATGACTATATACAGTAGCAATAATATCGAAATAGAACAGTGAAACATCCTTCTTAAACGGCTATAAACAGCAGTAAGCAATAACGAAACAAAACAGTGAAACATGTTTCTTAAACAACTATAACCAACAGTAAATACACACGAAACATGCCTCTTAAGCTACTATAAACAACAACAAATAATATCAAAACGAAACAATGAAACATACTTCTTGAATGACTATATATAGCAGCAAACCAATATCGAACAGAACAGCGGACATGCTTCTTAAACAGGTTCAATGATACATTCCATTTGTTCTCAATTTTCATTCACCTTCATTTTAAACAAAACAGTCTAGCTTCCAGAAAGTAATTCCAACATTGAAATGTGGTTCACAGAGTATTAAAGAGTAACTACAAGCGAGATAGCTATCATAATATTCCCAACAAATTCCAGAATCCTAATACAACTAAGGAAATTTCAGAAGTCCAACTACAGAAAATAACCATACGCACACACATATTACTTGGGTGTAGGGCCTCCAAATGGCCAAGACCACCACCAAATCCTTACCTAACTGAAGAAGTCTTCTCACGGACAGCTGAACCCCTTGGTTTCCGCACTTCACACAAAAATTCCTCTGGAAACGAAGACACCCAACCAGAAGGAAAATGCAAGGGAGGAACTGAAGGTTGGCTGAAGATAAAGGGGAGCTGCTCACCCCCTAGAGACATATCGTACGTCCAGTAGGGAGGGTGCAGGGAGACAGCTCCTGCTCGTTGGTCTTAGAGGCGGATTCGAGTTGGAGGATCGTGTTTTTTATTGGTTGTACGTCCATTTTTCTGATTTTAAATCATTCTCTAATGCAGATCTGTGATCTTTCGGACGAGTGCGGACGTGTTGGTCTCGTCCACATGTGTAAAATCTCCAAGGAAAATTTGTGTTTTACAGATGAGAAATAGAGTCCTCGCCTAGTTCGTACTGTCCGAATCTCATTTTTGGACGCGGGGTCGCGTCCACATGATGCGTCTACATTCGTCTGAAAGTGTCCAGGAATTGGGCAGATTCAAATCAGATGCACTCCGTCCTCGTCCGCGTCGTCCGCATTTCGTTTGCAGAGAGGTAGGGTTGACTCAGGACGCGAGGATCCATCCTGCATTCGTCCCCGAGAGATCCGAGCATGTGTGGATGCCAAACCTCATCCCCATGGCGTCCGAATGCGTCCGCACAAGCCTAACTTCTATTTTCTTCACATTTTTCCAACTAAACTTCCAACCCATAATTACGTGTCATGATTTAACACATACGAATATGCAACATAATATATAATTTTATTTCCAAGGTTTGATTACATCACGTATACGGGGAAAATAACATCGGGGCATTACATTGAGCTTTTCCTCCACATTTTGACGATGGTCCTCTCCCATTTCATCCCAACATGCTTCTCTTGTATGTTTTGAGCGCCTACAATGAATCGATTGTCTTTCTCTAGAGGTTTCAAGAATGAATATTTGGTCATGGCTGGGCAATTGTGTTCTATGATTATTGGCTACATCATTACTTAAAGGCAGGACCCTTCTTGTCTAATAATTGTTGAGGATCATTTGTAAGAATTTGACTCTTGACTTGATCAAATTATGGTTTGAGATGTACAAGAAACTTAAACAAGCGGTCACAATTGATGAGTGCTTGGAATTGAATTTTACTGTATCAGTTGTATTTGTTAATGTTGGAATGAGGAAGAGGGATTTTCGAGAGGGAAAAAATAAGGAGAGGAGAGAACTAGATCAATTTTTCATGAATTGCTTTAGCCATTAGCTTGATGCAAAATGTCTACACTCCTATCTTATTTATTGGATTATTTGGGACATGTACAACAATACATGAACCATCTATTAAATCTAACACGTGAACTAGTGCATAATGAATCATCTAGTTACATGAACTACTCATCAATGAACCATACAAGTACATAAACTAATGTACCCTTGCATACATGAATGAGAACCACTTTTCACAAATACATAGACTTTAACCAAAAACATATTAAAGACATACATTAACAAAGACACTTATTCAAAAGATGCATTAACCAAAAGATACATAAATTAAATAGGTTAATGGAATTAAATTAATAATTTCAACATCCTCCCTTAAACTTAATTCCTTGTAACTCCGAGCATCATTCTTAACTTGCTGAAAGTGTCATATTTGAGAGGCTTTGTAAAAATATCAGCAACTTAATCATCAGACTTCACATACTTTACTTGCACTTCATTTTTTGTGATACAGTCACAAAGAAAATGATACCTTGTATCTATATGTTTGCTTTGATCATGAAAAACTGGATTCTTTACCAATGAAATAGCAAATTTATTGTCAACAAGAATTTCTGTAGCTTTCTTTTGTGGCATTTGCAATTCTTTTAATAATCTTCTCAACCATATGGCATGGCATACACAAGATGTAGTAGTAACATACTCAGCTTCACAAGTGGATAAAGTCACAATTTGTTGTTTCTTTGAACTCCATGTAAAAGTTGTATTACCCATGTAGAAAACCAAACCGGTTGTGCTATTTCGGTCATCCAAATCTCCACCCCAATCGCTATTGTTATATATGACAAGCTTAAATTCTTCAAAATATGAATAAAGCAAACCAAAATCCATTGTACCTTTGATACATCGTAGAATCCATTTTGCTGCCTTGAAATGAGTCATGGTTGGTGATTCCATGAATCAACTGACCAATCCAATTGCAAATAAAATATTTGGTCTTGTGCAAGTTAAATACCTCAAACTTCCAACAAGGCTTTTGAAAGTTGTAGAATCAACTTTCTCTCCTTCCTCATTCTTTGATAATTTCACTCTACATGCCACGGGAGTATTCACGATCTGACAATGCTCCATCTTGAACCTTTCTAGAATCTCTTTAGCAAAACCTTCTTGAGATATGAAAATATCATCACCTCTTTGATTGATTTGCATGCCAAAATAGTACGCCATTAAACCAATATCTGTCAACTCAAACTCCTTTGTCATTGCTTGCTGAAATTCTTCGTACTCACTCTAATTATTTTCCGTAAAAATCAAATCATCAACATATAAGCAAACAAATAAAACATCTCCATTTTCACGTACCTTAGCTTAGAGAGAGTGCTTATATGGGCATTTTGTAAATCCATTTTCAAGAAAGTACTTGTCAATTTGACTATTCCAAGCTCTTGGAGCTTGCTTCAGGTCATACAATGCTTTCTTCAACTTCAATACTCTTCATAGCCCTTGCCTGAGGTTGTTTTATGTAGACTTCTTCTTCAAGAACTCCATTCAAGAATACCGATTTGACATCCATTTGATAAATTTTCCACCTCTTTTGAGCCGATAGTGAAATAATCAACCAGATAGTTTCTAAGCAAGCAACGGGAGCAAATACTTTACCATAGTCGATACCTGGACGTTGACTATATCCTTTTGCCACTAACCTGACTTTATATTTCTCTACTTCTACCTTTGCATTCTTTTTTTCTTTAAAGACCCACTTCACACCAATGGGCTTTAGGCCTTCTGGAATGGTAACTGGCTCCCATGTCTTATTTTTCTCAATTGACGCAATCTCTTCATCTATGGCATTTCTCCATTTTTCATCTTTCACTGCTTCTTCAAACACTAAAGGCTTACAATCGATAAAGTGACAAAAAGGAGTTAGATCTTCACTTAAATTTTCAATTTTCTCATAAAAATCTTGAAGACTTTTCATGCGAGGGTCTCTTTCACTTGAGCTTCCACTAGAAGAAGATGAAGGTGTATCTAATATCATTGGTGATCTTGGAGGTGTGACAGGTTCTTGCACTTTTCTACTTTAATCATCTTCATCAAATAAAGGAAAGAATTCATACCTCTCTTTGTCTTCATCATTCCAATCCCAAGAATCTTCTTCATCAAACTCAACATCTTTGCTAATAATTCTTTTTTTAAGACTTGGATCGTAGAGCTTGTAGCCTTTGGAGCATTGATCATAACCGATGAAAATATAGTTCTTGCTTTTATCATCAAGCTTTGATCTCTCTTGATCAGGGACATGCACATAACTGATGCTTCTAAAAACTCTTAAATGATAAGCACACGGTTTTCTTCCACTCCATGCTTCATAAGGTATTTTGTCCCACAAGCTTCTCATTGGGCATCTATTTGATAGGTATACTACACAATCAACTAGGGGTGGGAATCGGTTCAAGTCGAACCGGGTAACCGAACCGAACCGAGGTTTTTTGCTCGGATCGATTCGGTTTAGCTGCAAGGAAAATACTATTTGTACCCGGACCAAACCGAACCGATTACTACGGTTCAGTCTTCGGTTGGGTGAGAAGCTGACCCGGGTAAACCGAAGTTAATTGGTTTTTCACTAAAGCTTCGCCTAGGTGGCCAGTCACAATTCACATGTGCTGCACTTTGCCACTTCCAGATTGAAAGAATCGCATTTTCGCCGAAAATCGGGCTCTGATGTCCGACTGTCCTCCACTTCCAACAAGAAGCTGCCGCTGGAATCTTGCCATCCTGTCGACAAAACTGGTGGAGTTGTTTTCCACTTCTCTCAGAAAATCCTCTCATCTGTCGAGTGGCGACTTGACTACAAGTGTACAAGACTACAACCGCTTCATCCTTCATGCCTTCATCTCCAACCTTGAAGCTTCGATCGTTCCTCAATCGCAGACGCAGGCGCGCAGCTCATCCCTTCGTGTTAATCCGTCAATCGCAGATTCACTCGCAGATCCACTCGCATCGTCAATCTGATCGCAGATCAGATCTGCCAGATCCACTAGATCCACTGGCAAGGCATCGTCCATCCGACATGGTTGATTACAGTATGCATTTTTTTGTTCAATCTGTTCATTAGAGTTTTCTGTTGCTTTGAAGTCATTTTACAGTATGCATTCGTAAGTCATTTTTCTGCTTGTGTTGACAGTTGCACGCTTGGGTTGATTAGAGTATGCTTTTTCTTTTTAATCTGTTGATTACAGTTTTGAAGATAGGTAGTTTTGTTGGTAGTCGCACGATTGATTATGCTTTAATCTGTTAATCTGTTGAGTGTTGATTAGAGTATGCTTTAATCTGTTAATCGGTTGGGTTGTTTAGAGTATGCTTTAATCTGTTAATCTGTTAATTTGTTGCTTGTGTTGACAGTTTTTGCATATATAGGTTGATTACAGACTTACAGTTTTTGCCATCCTCCCATATTCGAAATGCCCCTCCATATCATTATAAAATAAAATTTGTCCATGTACATTTTGCTTGGGTTAAACTCTGTTTGAAGTACATCCCTAAGCATGTAAAATCAAACAATTTGAAACAAAGTAGCTAACAATTTATCGCCAATCTTTTTCTTACTATGGCAGGTAAATGCAAAATACTTAGAAAAGAGGATTTGAAGCAGCTGAAGCATCAATGATAGCTTTTGCATAATCAGGGAATTGCGACACAAATTCATTTCCTAAAGAGGTTGGAATCTGCAGAAATTCATTGTAAGTGAAAACTCTTACACCATATACATAACAATTAGTTTATGTCAATTCCAATTAAAAGCTTGACAACACTTGATTGAGTTTCTAGATTATACATTGGTTCTACAAATCGCATCCAGCTTCATATCAATTTATTACTCGATCAGGTGAGGTATGTTTGGTAGTTTACATTTTGTGTAGTGTTAAAAACCGATTGAAAACTGATTAGAAACCGATTGAAAACCGATTACAAAACCGATTATAGACTGAAAACCGAACAAAAAAAAAACCAAAACCGAGCAACGGTTTTAGTTTCGGTTTTAAATTTTATAGGCTTTGTTTCGGTTTAAACTTTTCAAAAACCGAACCGACTCAGTTCAAATTTTTTTTCCTAAAAACCAAACCGAATCGAACCGTCCCACCCCTACAATCAACTGCTTCTGCCCAGAACCCTTTTGGCATCTTCTTTGTTTTCAACATACTTCTTACCATATTAAGAATGCTTCGATTCTTCCTTTCTACTACGCCATTTTGTAGAAGAGATCGTGGAACGGTTAGGAATCGTCGATGCCATTTGCTTCACAAAACTCATTAAACTTGTTAGATGTAAACTCACCTCCTCTATCTAATCTCAAACCTATAATGGAATACTCGCTTTGTTTTTCTGCACATGCTTTGAATCTTCTAAAAACGTCAAAAGCTTGAGATTTCTCCTTCAAAAAATAAACTCAAGTTTTTCTGCTAAAGTCATTAATGAAGAGGAGAAAATACTGATTTTTACCGAATGAGAGAGGCTTAATCGGTTTGCATACATCATCATAAACAAGTTGAAGTGGTTTACTTGCTCTTGATGTCGTCTCCTTCGGAAAACTCTTTCGAAATTGTTTGCCAACAAGACATCTTTCACATAGCTTATCTGGTTGGTTTATGGATGGAAATCTCTTTAACATTCTTTTCTATCCCAATAGCTTTAAGCCACCAAAATTCAGATGGCCAAGTCTTAAATGCCAAAGCCATGAAGTGTCCTTCACACAAGTCTTCAAACATCTAGCAACGTCGGCTTGAATATCCAACAAAAACATTCTATTGTTCATCATCGGTACTTTTGCAATCACATTTCTTCTATCATCTTGAAGTAAAAGACTACGATCCTTCATGTGAATCTCGTAGTTTTTCTCCAAGAGTTGTCTTAAGCTCAAAATATTATTCTTCATACTCGGAACATAGTAAACATTGTTAATAAGTGTTGACCGCCATTTTTCATACTAATTAAAATTGTACCTTTGCCTTCAATTTGAACTTTGGAATTATCTCTAAATGTGACTAGTCCAGTCACCGAGCTGTCAATTTCCATAAATTTGCTCTTATCGTCACACATGTGATTGCTTGCCGCATTGTCACGATACCACACGTTGTTCTTACTTCCTTCTCCTTTGTAAGCTCAGAACAAGGTTTCTTCAGCCTCTTCTTTTTTAGCATAATTCGTCATTTCTTTGACATTTTGATGAGAACTCCAACAATCACAAGCATAGTGTCCGTGTTTTTGGTAATTATAACATTAAACTTTTGATCAATCATTCTGTCTTGAGTGACTTACTCTACCATGCTCTCTTACAAAATGGCTCCTCTTCATTATCAAGATTCTGACATCCTCAACCTCTTCCTCTACCTTGTCCATGTTCGTGTTCGCATTCGCGTTCGCGTCCTCTTCCTCATTGGCTTCTTCCACATTCATTCTTTCTTTCTTTCACCGAGAGCTTGGTGGCTAGAACTTGCTCGATTGGCTTATTCTTCTTGTTGATTCTCTCTTCATGAGTTTGTAAAGAAACCATGAGTTGGTCAACCGTCATAGTAGCTAAATCTTTGGACTCCTCGATGGCTACAACCACATAATCAAACTTTGTATGCAACGAGCAAAGAATTTTTTCATTGATACGAACGTCTTCCATTTTTTCTCCATATCTTGGTTAACGATGGCCAAAACCCTCGAAAAGAAATCCGTTTTAGACGCGGATTCTTGCATTCGCAATGCTTCAAATTCTCCTCGTAGGCTTTGAAGACGTACCTTCTTTATCTTATCAACTCCTTGATAAGAATTTTGTAGAATCTCTCATGCTTACTTAGCAGTGGTCGCATTTGATATTCTCTCAAACATGGCTTCATCCAAACATTGATGAATAAGGGTAAGTGCTTGTTGATCTCTCTTACTCGTTCTTTGGAGAGTCTCCCTTTGATTTTGAGTCAAAGTGGAATCAGCACGAAACTTGTCATAGCCTCCATCGACAATCTCCCATACATCTTGCAAGCTGAGCAAAACCTTCATACAAATGCACCAATTCTCGTAATTGTCTTTGGAAAGTTGAGAGAAATAGACCAGAAATGTAGAATTCGACATTTTTACAAGATCGAAAACTAAGCTCTGATACCAATTTGTTGGAATTAGGAAGAGGGATTTTGGAGAGAGAAAAAAATAAGGAGATGAGAGAACTAGATAAATTTTTCTTGAATTGCTTTGGCCATTTGCTTGATACAAAATGTCTACACTCTTATCTTATTTATAGGATTATTTGGGACATGTACAACACAATACATGAACCATGTATTAAATCTAATACATTAACTAGTACCTAATGAATCACCTAGTTGCATGAACTACTCATCAATGAACCATACAAGTACATGAACTAATGTACTATTGCATACATGAATGAGAACCTTCTAGATGACTTTTCACAAATACATAGACTTTAACCAAAAACATATTAAAGACATACATTAACAAAGACAATTATTCAAAAGATACATTAACCAAAATATTCATAAATTAAATAGGTTAATGGAATTAAGTTACTAATTTCAACAATCTAAAGGTTGATACATGTTGTAATTTGTTGAAGTGATGACACCTTGATCATCTTGACGAGTTTTAAAAATAATCTTTTAAAGGTTGAAAATTTGAGCCATATCTCCGTGCTTGGAATAGGTTTTGATTGCACTAGAAAGAAATAGAAATGGTTTTTTAGCGGGTATTGAATGCACAATATCATCACATTTATGATGAAGAGCCGTTGGGACATGGGAAAATGGTAGAGATAGCAAAGAACTGTTATAGTTTTCAAAATTATTAGAACAATAGCAGGAAACGAAAATAAACTTACATTACAAAATTTTAATTGGCAAATTAACAAAACAATCATTAAACTATGATATCAACGATAAGTCAACACTAAACAATTTTCCTTAACAAATAAAATATTCGATTATAAAAAATGAACGGAGCAAACATTATTGTCATATTTTTTCGTTAAAAAATATTTTTTTTTTCCTACGAAATGTTGTCTTTTCTTTACGGAAAGTGAGTCCTTGAAAGCACTCAGGAAAGATTACTTTCCGAACTTAAGAAATATAACTTTCCTTTACGGAAGATGACTTTCCACAATGAAATACTCTTTGCACTGTTCTATTTGCTGAATTTTTTGTCGTTCTTCAATGTAACAAATAACGAATTTTTCAACAAACTTTCTCACTGGCTTGGAAACATTTCTAGTATGGAGTACATTGTTTTTTTAATAAACAATTAACTAAAAATCTTTCATTTTCATACCAAAATTAATTCTAATCAACCTAACATTTCTAAAATATATTTTCAACAATTTGAAAACATATTTAATTTTGAATATATTAATTTTTTAACAAACAATTCACTAAAAATCTTCATTTTGATACGTTAACTAAAATTCTTCAATTTTAAAAAATCTTTTCATTTTCAATAAATTTACAACGATATTTACATTATTTATTTTTCATAATTAATGATTTTATTTGTTACCAAAATTTATTTAGTGGTTAACTTGTTATTGCCCATTGTAATTCCTAAATACTAATAAGGTTAAGTCAAAGTCACCTCGGGTGTGGGTTTGATCATTCTTGCTTGACAACAGATAAATAAATGGAGAATTAAGGATTTGATTAACCACCTTTATTACAATCTTCTACGAAGGCTGGTATGTCCAAGAAGCTCCTTGTAACATCAAGAACCAATTTTTGCATATGAATGAACTACGGAAAGGCTTCTCGCAGTTTCGTTTGCAGTTCAAGATCCGGCTCCGAGCCAGGACCAGAAAAATATTCGGTGACCATGTCTTCAGAAACTTGCTCTAAAGTTGGGGGATTCCACTGCGTGTTCGAAAAGCATGACAAAGTAGTCATCAGAACAGGAATGACCAAAAAATCATCTGTTTTTTAATAAACAGTGAAAATAATCATCTATCATAATGTTTTCATTACAACTCTTTCAATGGAGAAAATAATAAAACAATACCTTCGGTAACAGGTCTTTGTCAACCATTCTTGCTCGAACACCCTAACAAAGAAACTACGTCAGGAGGAAGAAAAATGTCCATTTTAAGTTCGATAAAAACTTTTGCACTTCGTTTTTTTATACCTCGCAAAAATCACCAGAAACCCGCTTAGAAATTCCCAGCACAGACATGCGATATTCGCGAACCAAGCACTGATCAAGCGACTGAAATCTTCCTTCTCTTATCTAAACCGGCATGACAATGGATAGGTTAGAATGCAATATGTTGAAAGACCCAGGTGAAATGAATTTGGAGTATGATCCCTTCTTGGAAAAGAAAAAGTAACTTACAGATCTCAAAGAAACTTTCAAGCTCAATGGAGATGATTCTTCCAATCTCCTCAGAGTGGACCTGCACCATGGGTCTTCTGTTTTAGTTGCTTCAATTTCCTGCAAAAAAAAATTGAATCAAATACAGCAAAGTCATCGTGTAGATTTATGTCAATGTACCACCTTATAAATTTGATAAATATCGAAAACAATTTTTATTAGTTAAATCTATTGTTTGGTAGTACACTTTGCAAAATCAAACCCAAGAAGGGCGCTTACAGAAGGATGAGCTTTGGAAAGCCCATGGGGAAAGATTTTCTACATAGATAAGGCTTACTTCTACTGCACGTAAAAAGGTAACGTGCTTAAATGCCCCGAGGGAATAAAGCATTGAGCCATTGAAACTACTTCACTCACCATTTATAAAAGGAGAAAATTGTGAAGCAATCATTTAGAAGAGGACAAATACCTGCTTGAATATTTAAACTTTATAAATAGAATAAATTACTTTGAAAGGATAATTTAATTTCTCCTCTTATCAATTATGGTGCAAATTGACCTCGTGCTATAAATTTCTCTTGTTTCCGTCATCCAATCTTGGATAATTGACATGGAATCAGCATGCAACGCGTATCGTTTCTTCTTATACATTTGTATGAACAACAAAAAATCTGCACCTTAAAGTATAGGACTGAGAATTAGGTAAGGTAAAGAAAAACATGTGCTTACCAAGGCATCAACTATTTCTTCAACTGTGTCATGGCTGAAGCATTTGTCGACTGTTTCAATCCTAAAAAGAAATAAGAATAACAAAATAAAATAATTTATAAAAAAAAATACATACAATTCAAATATTGGTCTACATTACTGTCTGACATGGTAAAAAATATAGAAGGTTTGTTTTTTTGTGCATGGAAAGTGGCAAGGGGTATGATGACAAATTAATTTAACTTAAAAATAAAAAAAAAGGGATCCTTATAATTCACAAACCTATAAATCACACTTGATTTATCAGGAGAGATATGGTCAGAATACTTATCCAAAGAGGTTTCAATAACAGAAGGATCATCAGTGACTAAATTTCCCAAATATTCTTCAATTAATGGAAGCCTCTGATAGAAACGAAAAGAAAACAGACAAATTACGATGCTAAATAGGTAAGAAAAACAATATCATTAGTAAAATGGTCAACCAGAATTAACTGAACTAAGTGAGTAGTGTGTAGCAAGACCACAAGCAACCATTTCAGCACCAACGAGTTTTTCACCAGTCAGAGCCAAGTATTCTCCTGAAGTAAAAAACTTTAATCAAACATTTAGTTTTTCCAAAATGCACAAACGTGTTAAGAAGCAATCATATTCACTAATTTCTTAACCCAGGGGAAAAAATTAACAATTGAAGATAATTTTGAGAGTATATAAACTTCAGGTAAACTTCCAGCTTGTTGTCTCCCCTCAACGACAGTCTCTAATATGAAAATTAGAAAATTTCTAAATTACGTTATATGTGGTACAAATGGATCCAGAAAACTGTAAAATTCAAATAAAGACTGATTAAAAAAGATTTTAAGAACAAAAAGTTTATTTTTTCTCAAAACAATTCAAAGCATAAGAAACAATTACCTAAATGGCCTGGTAAATGTGAGAGGTAAAAGGAAGCACCAGCATCAGGATGAAAGCCAATTAAAGTTTCTGGGGTCGCAAAAACCTGCAATTTTATAGGATAAAAGTTGCTACGATTGAGAATGTGAAATTGAAAAAAAAAATTTATGGAGACTCAATGCTAATTCAAACCAAAGTACACCATTGTGAAAAGGGGAGATAATAAAATTCACCTTATATTCCTTTTACGTAAGAGAACAAGCAAGAGTAAGCAAAGGTGTCGATAACTTCACCACCAGGACCTCCCCCTAATCTAGAGTAAGTTGGGAAGTAAAATTAATCCTTGTTCCTATCTAGATTACTCTTGTAAATGAGCCACTTCTAATAGGCTCATCCGGCATGGGTTATAGTACAAACATATGAAGTTTCCACAAGTAATACAATATTTTATTAAATAATCTGAGCTTAAAGTATAAAATATGCAAATACATAATGATATGTTGCAACCGCCAAGTACAAGATTTCAGGGGGCTAGGTAACTTAAAGATTTGATTTTTGTATTAAAAAGAAAATCCATTTTCTCCAACTGTTTCAAGATGTCACTTTCAGTAATACTTGCTTAAGATGGCATTTAAATACTGTCGAGTAGAAACATCTCAATGAAAATAAATTGGAAAAAAGGAATGCCCCACTAGCAAGACACTTGACCTTGAAGGCTTGAACTTTAAAGACAACGACAGAGCTTTAACTCCATTTTGTCCAATTTTAACTAACTTTATACTATGCCCACATGAATTGTCCATCCTTACAGTTTTATCTGTTGCTAGCCGGAAGGTCCCAGGAATTGAAACTCCAGCACCACCACCCATTGTGATGCCATCCAAAATAGCCAACTGCAATGATATCAAAGCCACCGCATTATAAACTAAAGAATAAGAAAAGAAAGTTGAGATTCCACAATTGAAAATTTTGTCATTTATTGGAGGAGAAAGTGCAACTATATAAGTTATTGGTCTTTCATTAGTAATTTATTGCACAGATGGATGACATTGTGAGCCAACAATACAAAAATACTTACATAAATAATGTCTAGACACATTCATTTGAGCATATAAAAGAAACTCAAAAGAAGAAAAGAAGGCAAAAAGTGAAAAGGAAATGTGTCATCTTTTGACATTTCAAAAATATAACAATACCAGAAGAATCGTAAGAATTACTTCACGGGCTGTAGTTATTTTTTCTCTATTTTGAAAAGAACTAAAAAGCAAATTTGGATATTTCCACCATCATCTTCGGCCCAAAATTCTTCATCAGCCTATTTCAGGCTTTTTGAGTTCCTCCACTACTGGGATTAATCATGCCAAATATCTTGATGATGGAAAAGCAACAATAACTCAATAAATTACTTTCTTAAATTCACCAAACAAAAGATCTAGGATCCAAAGCTCCAAGCTCTAGAAAACCCTTTACATGCGACCATCACGACAAAGAAAAAGTCTGATGAAAATGAAAAAAAAAAACACACATTTTTGAGAAACTAGAAAGTTTTGGGCACGAAAAACTCGAGATTCTAAAAACTCACATGGGGCTTCAAGTATGTACCAAGAAGGTATATAAAAGTATACAATGAACGGAAAAATTCTTTACATTCTCCTATCTTTCCTGCAAAAACATGATGGCAAGGCGATGTTAGAGCCAAAGACAGACGTTTAACAATAATATATCCATACTACCAAAGAAATAGAAATTAGAACATGAACCATATTCTTTCATTAGTTTAAAAAGTAAACGCATTCTATAATTTTGAATGCAAAAGGAAAAATATTCCGCCTCTGTTGATCAAATGATAAAGAGAAACAATATCTCCGCCCGCACAGAATGCTCTACCACTGCCCTTCAAAATCCAAACAAAAACAAACAATAAGCTACCATGAATATATATATAATGGCAAAACAAACAAATACAATTAGTAGAACTCTACGTTTTAAATGAAAAAAAATAAGAAAGAGATGGAAAGAAAAATGGAAATTACCTTGATCATCACAAAGCCAATATCAGGATCATCTTCCCAACATTTGTATAATTTCTGCAGTTTATAGCCCTAGAAAAAGTACACGCACTTTGAAGGGACTGAAAATAGGAGGGTTGAACCAAAAAGCAGGAAAATACAAACCCATAAATTTCATCAGTTGTGTAAAAAATGAAATCAACGAAACACCATAAGGTCGTCTTGGACTAATTCAAACACATATATTTCTCAATCAGGCTTTCAAAAAAATATAAAAAAGAACTTCGCAAGCATACACACCATGTTGGTATTGAGCGAATTAAGAGCTGAAGGCCTATTAAGAATGGCGGTTCTTGACCAATGGTTGCCTTCAACCAAAACCTGAAAGAAAAATAGATAGATAAACCAATATCAATAATCTGAGAGCTCAAAGAAAAGGAGAAAGGAAAAACAGAATTATGGCAGCAGACTTGGCGGTCTAAATCATTGTCGGAGTCCTGATGACGGAGAGAGCAGAGGCTCCTAGCTCGAATGAGAAAACTAGAATTCTGTAGGCAGCTCCGCCGTATCAACCAGGCCGACTTCAATGCCTGCATCATCGGCTTCTTCCTCACCTGCAACAAACTGACTTCGTTTAGGGCAGGCGCAATTTGATCACAAGCGTATCCATTTATCATTTTCCCCCTTGAAAAGTTAAGTAATAATTTAAAATTAAATTAATTTTTTATAAATATAAATGAATTAAAAATGGCAATTCCAAATTTGCTATATAGTTTCTTAAAAAAACTTCACAAGACCTAGGTTAGAGACTATCAAGGATCCTTAATCACTATTATCTACCTCTATAATTTAAAATTGATTAGTTTGATCTAGAGAGAATTTGGATGTTCCACTTATCAGTTTCCTAATTATCGAAATAGTATTCTAAAGCGTGCTCAGTGTCATTTTCGAAGAAAATCATTTAGTATACATAACAACGATATTAAAAAGTTTTACGGAAGTGTTGATTTAGTTTGGTAAGATATCTCGATGACAAGTTTTTGTTTGAGGAGGAAAAAAAATTGAAACAGAATAATATAACGAAAGTTATAATGTGATATTGCTACAATGAATAATTTTATTGTATTTATCGAAATTAATTTGTTTGATAAATACAAACCTTATAAAAATTAGCTTGTGTTCGTAAATGGATAATGTAATTTTGTTATATTTAGGATGCCTAATGATTTAGACTAAGTTGATAACAATTTTGATCCGCGGTCACCACAAAGTGTTAATGATATTTTAGGCCCCAACGACCATCACAAAGCAGAATTCTTTCGCTGGTATGTGTATGGGAAGAAGTATAGTTATTTGTATTAAATTAGAGAAGAAATCGTGGATTATGTTTTGAAGAATGAGTACAGGATAAATTTCACCCACAGTGACTCTCATCAGTTGCGGGCGGCTTGCCAGGAAGGATGCACTTGGTGGATGCACGCCTAAAAAATGCAAGGTAAACTGATGTTTCAAATAAATAGCTATAACAACGTTCACATTGGCTCAAGAAAGATGGAAAGCCGTCATGCTTCTACCAAATAGGTGACAACGCATTACTTGGACAGATTCAAAAGTCAGGCCGACTGAGACATTCCTTCTATAATTGAGATAGTCATGAAGGATTTTAACGTGAACATTATAACCAACATTGCTAAAAAAACAAGAAATGTGATCCGAAAAATGAATGAAATGGATGACAATGAGCAATACAAACTCATATTGTCGTATGACGAGGAGATTCGGAAGTCTAATCCTGGAAGCTCGCTGCTTGTTCTTGTAACGACCCGCTTTTTCTTACCTTTAAAAACGTGTAAAATTTAAAACTTTTGAAAATATCTTTCTTTTATAAAATAGCAGAAGACTTTTCTTGTTGGTTTTTAGGTTCCTTCGCACAGCGGAATTACCGATGTTCATAACAACAGTAACGTGTGTAACCTATGTATCATGAAAAACAATTTCAAAATGAACATAAAACGGATCGTTGTTATAATATATTAATAATAATATGTATTTAAAATCTCTATTTAGATCTAAGCTAAAAGATAAATAATATTACCTTTGTAGCTTACTTCACACGGGTACAAAATCAACATTCGATCTTCTCTGCTAATCCTCCACACCTCGAATAAGCACGTGTGGGCATGATGAACGAAACAAGATCACACTCAATTTATGATAGATAGTTTTCTCAACACATGACACGATCTATTTGGATTTAGAAAACACTTATCTAAAGCCAACACGGAAGACACAAATTTTGCTCTCAAAATGGATTCCTTAATCTCAAAGATTTCAACCTCAACTTCAACTTTTTCTCCAACCTTTTTCAAATGAGGTTGGACCTTTATTTATAGTGGTATTGCTCCATAATGACCATTATGACATTTAGAGAAAAACACTACAAATTCCTCATTAAAGTTATAATTGATTTCATACATTTATAAAAATGTTATGGAAATCAAAAGTCTTGTCACCATAGCTCAACACTTAGCACATTTAAGTTAGAACACATTTATAACAAAAATGTTATGGAAAACAAAAGGTCATGACATTAAATCAAATTTGACATTAATTCAAATTTGACAAAATTCATTTTTAAAACTATTTTTAAAAGTTACTTTATATTTTTTAATTAATTGAATAATCAATAATTTAATTATTTCATTTAATGAAATATAACAAATATATTAACTATGACAACTTTTGTAATACCCTGACTTTTTATCGGAGTTTAAAAAGGATAAATTGGAAAGGGAGTTAGGAGTGTACGAATTAGTCGAATAATTATCGGGGTATTACCGGGGAAGGAATTGTTAGATATAGTTTGTGGGAGTTTATTGGATGATAATTATGTCATGTTGCGTGAAGGTACGCGTTAATTTATGTTTGAAAAGTATAGGGTGAAGGTACGCGTTAATTTATGTTTGAAAAGTATAGGGTTAATATTAAAAAATAATCTAAAGTGAGAAACTTTAAGGAAAAGTGTATACAGTGAGTTTCGGACTTTTGCGGACGACACCGGACGAAGAAGGTTCGTGTCCACAATGAATCTATACAAATCTGGGACAATTCGGACGACTTGCAGACGAAGAGACTCACGTCCGTAATGGATCTGTACAAATCTGGGACAATTCGGACGATTGTGAACGCTATGTGCGGACGAGGAATCTCGTCCGAATGTTGCCTACGGACGGTACGGATGAAGGCATTGGGACGCATTTTCTCGTCCCAAATCGAAGTTTCAGACGGATGCGGACGATGCTACGGATGACTTGACTCATCTGAATGTTTGGGAATTTCTAAAAACCCCATTTTAAAATTGTCTCTCTCCTCCGATTTCATAAAAAACTTGCCAAAAGTCTTCCCCTCTCAGTCCCTACAAACCGTCCCCTCCTCTCTGGATGTGTGGAGACCTTTCCACATGGCTCTCCTCCATTGGACCCCCCTTTTCTTGGTATGGGTGATGGTAATCTCCCCTGCAGCTTATTTTCTCAGCTCATCTCTCCCTCTCTCGTACGCCTATAAGAGGTAAGTCTTTTGTGTCTTACTTCTGGCAACTGTGAAGTGTGAGGGAGTAACTATATTACCTTGTGAGTGTGAAGTAATTGGTGAGTGTTACATTGATAGATAGGTGAGAACAATTTGGTGAGTTCAATAAAGAGTGGTGTGTTACCTTGAAGAAGTTTGCTGTAGGGATTTCCACCGTGAAGTTAGAAGGTAAAGATTTGGTTATTGGGAATTTTATTAATTGAACTATGGATCTTCAGTCAAGCTTGGCTATGAGGAATTGAATTAACCACTCATGCTGTCTATGTTTAGGAAATATTGGAGGATTGAACGATTAGGAATTTGGTTGTCTTGACCGTTGCACAACAAGAGGTAAGAATTGAAATTTGTATTGGCCAAAGGTGGCCCTACATTACAGGTTTTGGATTGTTTTGAATTGCTGAGATCTGCTAATTTTGTTGGAGTGAACTGCTACGATTGTGTTTTAAACTGTCGATTGCTTAGATATTATCTTCAAGTGGTAAGTATGAACCGTTGAACTGAGTTAAGTCTGAATTGTTGAACTAATTTTTGTGAAGCGTGAAGAGATTAAATCTTAAGTGTACTATGAATGATAGTTGGCTCACCCCGGATCATCTAGTTGAGTTGTTGTGAATAATATTGTTTGGTTACTAGCAAATGTCGACAGTATAGAACGATGATTTGAATATTGTGAAGCATGGATTTAGAGTATTGTAGACTATTCTCCTGCTTACGTTGGTATTATTGAATTGAAAACATGCCTAGCGACTTAGTTATTTGAATTAAATTAGGAGACCTACATAGGGTAGTCGAAATATAGTTGGAGAGGAGCCTACAAATGGACTTAAAACTGTTGTTCTTACTCATTACTGTCAATGAATGAATCAACAACTAACATTGTCCTTGTCATGCATAAATGTGAAAATGTTTATGTTAGCTTCCATTGTTTGGCTAGTAATAGTGATGAAGATGACCATGATAAATTAATACAATGTTTTTATTTTGAAGTTCCCTCTGAAATTGTATCAAATGGGTTGTATCGCTATTGTATGTTGTTTCTATGATTTACTTTATGACATTCATGCATCATCCTAGGGCTTATAAATTGTTTACATACTGCATAACATAATTAATATATGTAAATAGGCGTGTGGGGGTTCGGGTGATCGGTGACACTTCCATACTGTAGTATACTCCCACATAGGGAACGGTGAGATGAGAGCTAGCTACGTGGAAGCTGGGTTCACCTTTACCCCGTTCTGAAACACCCAACGTCTTTAACAAAAGTGAGAATACCAGCATGTGGAACACCCGCAATGGATATATCTCCCCATCGGAGTGAAATGGTTCAGCCACATGACCTTTGGAGTATTCCACCCTAACTTCTAGAAGAGATACAACTCTCTTCTATAATGCATTGTGTGGTCACGTATCATTCGCATTGCATTTAAATTCTGATTCTTGATGGCGTTAGGCTCATTGTTTTCCCCCATAATGTAGGTATATGTGCGTGAACAGATTGTAGCCATTGATGGAGTATTTGCACGGTGGATCTTGGGCTGGTTGGGCTAAAGAGTTTTAAAAAGAGAATTTATTTGTAAAATGAGTTTGTAAATTCTTTAATATTCTTTAATGCTTTGTTTTGATTCCGCTACGTTTTATAAAAAGAATTTTATTACTTCTTCTGCAAAATGTTTTAAGTAAAGAGTTTTAACGATTGAGTTTTATAAAGAAAAAGTCTTACTATGATTTTATAAAAGAAAAAGTTTTAAATTTCACGCGATTTTAAAACAATTAAAAATCGGGTCGTTACAACTTTTGTCATTTTATCTTAATTCATTGAATAATCAATAATTCAATTATCTCATCTAATGAAAAAAATAATAATAAACTTATTATTGAGTGTATTAAATAATTAATTCATAATTAATTATTCAATCTTCTTTGTTCATTTTTCTATTATTCGAATAATGATATAAGGTGACAAAGGGACCGATGGACCTATAGTTTTAAGTTCCAATAATATTTTGTTAATCAATATAAACTTTTTATATTAATTAACATAATTATTAACTCTAAAGTAATTCCACTAAATACTTAGAGTTGCACTCTCATAACTATATAGTATATTTAGTTAAACTAATGTCCATTGATATAGTCATTACATATGTATTAACCCTCCATTTAGATTCGCAATAGAGCTAGGTTTGTAATCTGTTAACCTCTCATATTGATTCTTTATCTTTGACTACCATTAGTTCTTAATTGAATAATTAATTCATAACGATTATGAATTGCGCACTAATTATTCGATTCTTGAAGTAACAAACAAGAGAATATATAGAAATGAATTTCATTGTATCGATATTAACATTCCAAGCTATTCATTTTAATTTACTCCCAATATACAAGGTATACGAATCGTAACTCGTACAAAACTTAACCGAGTAAATCAAAGAATAAATTAAAATAAACTAGGAGTTTATTAAATACAATGAATTAAGATCATACATATATGACCATCATTATGATAAAATTAATTGTTCAATATTTAACAGAAATTATCAGAATAATATAATTTTTATCTGGTCCAGTCCTATATAATCATATTATATAAAACATATTTATCTTATATCACTAAATATTTAGTCAGAATATGACTATACATTCTTAATGAGATAAAATATGTTTATGACTATGAACTATTTGAAGATTCCATACTTTAAATATAAGTCATGGATATATTCTGGTTATTACTCTTTATATTTTATCTCACATATATACAATATATATGTTAATATAAAGTTAGCATAAATAACCAAGGAATTTTCTATGAATTTTATAAAACATAATCTAAAATGTTAACATAATATCAATCAATATAAATTTATTCATATATTATAAAATTGTTCTATCACATTTGCTTGTTGGACATATTATTCCAAACATTTCTTTCATAAAACCCAATAATTAAAATCTTTTTCTTAAAATCATTTTTCAAATCGCAGCACAAATAAATAAAAATCTTTTTTTTTTTACAATTAAATCACTTTACAAAATCTTTTACAAATCACTTATCTTTCTTAAATCCTTTAGCCTAGCCAGCCACAAGATCTGCGCTTGCAAACCCTTCATCAACTGTTTCTTAACCTATTCTCCTGTTCTCGTTCGTGTACCTACATCACAAGACTTAAACTAATGAGTCTAACACTCAGTAAGTGATATAAATAAATTATACAATGCACATGCTATGCAGCTTTTAAAACAATGAAGTTTCTGTTCTCGTTTTTTGTTTTCCTTTTCTTTTCCTTTACCGTTATCTTATCTTGAACTTTAATGAACTTTACTGAACTTTATTGAACTTTAATGAACTTTAATTCTGACAGTGAGCTTAGGTTGTATGGGTGAACTTAGGCCCCGCAGTGAACTTTGACTATGTTGGTGACCTTTGGCCAGCATAATGAACTTATAACGCAAACGGTGAACTTACATTATGATGGTGACCTTCAGCCATCATAATGCACTTTTACCGTTTCTTTACTACAAACGGAATCATGATGGTGATCTTAAGCCATCATGATGAACTTATACCGTTTTCAACATTTCAGGATTTAATGGTAAACAGAATCATGATGGTGATCTTGGGCCATTATGATGAACTTATACTGTTTACATTTTCTTTACTTGTTTTCTATTTACTCTTATCTTTAGCATTTATTATACGTTTCTGGTTCCTTTTTGAAACTTATGCTTAAAACCATTTTCATATTGTTTTGAAAACCATGATGCATGATGCTCGTGAATGCATACAGTTCAATCTCCTCTATGTAGGCCTCAAACATGCTTAATCTTATCATCATTATCATTAACTCAAAAATAATAAACATATCATTAAAAAAACCTATATCTAATAAACACATAGCAAACATCAATACAATCCTCAGGACATGATCACAACCTAACTTAATAATCTATTAAAATAGTAAACAATCAGCATACAAATCCTAACTCTTGCGATGTATGGCCCAAAAGATCAAAGCCAACACAATATCAACTTACCTAGGGTCCGTAACGCGTTTTGCACTCCACTTTATCCTTCACAATAAATAATGTTTATTCATTAATTTCATTTCCTCAACAACCATGCACTTAATTCCATTACTCATAACACTTGAACAATTTCCATCATTTACACTTAACACACATCAGATCATACAGAGTCTAAATCCACCATCTCTAGAACATATACATATTCAAACGATAAAACCCATTAGAACCAACAGAGCATATTTTCAACTTCATACCCATTACAGAGAGTTCATAAATAAAACAGCTTCTTCAACATAATCCAACTTAACATCTTATTCCCATATGACAGTGTTTAGAAATAGCATAGCATACATCAATAACCAACAAAGCCTAAATCAATAGAATATTCCACCCATTGCCATATATAAATTACTATACTAAATCCACTTATCTTCAACAATAGTTCACAATAGAGAGCATATTTAAGCCTTAACAGAGCATAAGTCATCACAGACAATATTATTAACATCCTCACACTTTTATTTTTTTCTTTTATTCCCATAAATTCCATAAAAGAAATGAAGGAATAGCTTACCAGAAGACACTCGAGAAGACCCTGCTCCTCCTTCACCTTCTTCTTCTTTCTTCTTTTCTCTAAGACACCACTCTCCCTTTCTCTCCCTGTCTCTGCTTAACTCTGCTTCTCCCTCACATTTTCTGCTCCTAGCTTTCCCCCGCGGTTTGCTCTACTCCCACACCCTCTCTCTCTTTCTCAGCTTCTCTTCTCTCTTTTATCTCTCTTTCGTCCTCACAGAGAGCTTCTCATATAAGCTCTCCACCACTCCCTATAAACCTAATCTCTTCATCCAAATGTCATCTGTAAAGGGACACACATGGAGGAATTCACATAAACTCAATTCTCGGGATTCCAATCTCCGGGAAAACATGCGGGAGTGGTTGACATCATGTCGATCGGTAATTCTCAGTCGATGACATTGTCGACCGGTCTCACATGATTTCTTCATCCACCGTTTCAACCCCTCGCTCAAGCTCTCCCCTGTTAGCCTAAGTGTATTAGGCATATTTATTTTGATGATGATTATATTGAATGTGTTTATAAGTTGTTTATTGGAATAATTTATTTATTATACAAATTTAACGCTTATATTGAATTGATATTGGAAATACTCTTAATATGGGTATTAATATTGACTAACAAGTTTCTCTGAGTCCTAATTTGTATCAACTCACTACATGGACTTAAATAAACTTGTTAGTCAACATTAATACCCTTATTAAGGGTATTTCCAATATCAATTCAATATAAGCATTATATTCGCGTAAAAAATAAATTATTCCAATAAACAACTTATAACACATTCAATATAATCATCATCAAAATAAATACGTATAATACACATAGGCTAACAATCTCCCCTTTTTTTATGATGACAAAATATATTAAGTTGTTTATTCCTTAAACTAAGCATGTTTATGATTTATTGCAAAATTTGATTTCTCCCCCTTAGTTTATGCAATCTTTTTAACTTTCTTTTTATGTGAAACATGCTTTAAGTTTATATCACACACTCTCCCCCTTTTTGTCTCAATCAAAAAAGGAGTTAATAGAAGGGATTGGTGCGTCAAATGACATTTCTCCCCTTTTGTAATTGTCAAAGAGAATTATATTGAGATATTGAAAAGCAATTGGCATGGTAATGCTTGTATTATAGCTCCCCCAAACGCATTAGCAACCATCAATCAAAACAATCCAATCCAAGCATTAACAACCAATCATAAGAATATATAGAATATGTCAATTCATGAGCAATTCATACAATCATATATCAATCAAAATAAAAATACAACATGACCAATACAATCACAAAATTTAAGAGTTCAAAAGTGAAATACAACTCAAAATGACAGTTTAAGTACAAATTAGGGTAGAAGTTCAAGTACAAAGGTTCAAATACAGCTTAAGATGAGAAATTGAACTACAATTCGAAAATAAAAATACAAATCTAAGCGTCGGGAAAATCTACGTCATCGATGGAGGGAGGAGGTTGAGTCGACGATGACGGAATGTTGGGATGAGCTGTAGGAGAGGAGGGACAGTGGGTCAAACTTCTTGTAACAAGCAAAAGCCAAAAACATACGAATAGATTCTAAGCGAGCTACCGGTGTGAAAGTTTCTTCAAAACCAATACCTTCTTCTTGATTGTACCCTTTGCAACAAGCCTCGCTTTGTTCCTAACAACAACTTCACTTTCATCCAGCTTATTCTTAAACTCTCATTTGCTTCTTATAATTGAGTGATCTTTTGGTCTTGGAACAAGTTCTCACACATTGTTCCTTTCAAATTGGTTTAATTCGTCTTGCATGGCCATTATCTAATTTTCATCAATTTCAGCTTCATCAAAATTATTGGGTACTATTTGAGAAATAAATGCCATATTGACACACATGTTTCTAAGGGAAGATCGAGTTTTTACTCCTAGGTTAGGACCACCAAGAATATCCTCTATTAGATGACTTTTGGCATACCTCCAATCTTTTGGTAAGTCATCATGAACATTCTCATTTGATGTTCCCTCTAAGAATTGGTTTTAAGATTCATGAAGAGAACTTTCAAGAATCCCCTTACCTTTTTCTCCTAGACTAAGATTTTCTAGATCATTTTCTAAGTCAATAATTGGTTTCTCAACACTAGGGGTAGGAATAGATTCGTCAAAAGTAACGTGCATGGATTCCTTTACCACTAACGTTCTTTTGTTGAAGACCCATAAGTTAAGCTAGAGAAGGAGTATCCAAGAAAGATTCCTACATCCGTCTTATAATCAAAATTTCCTAGATTGTCCTTAGTATTGAGAATGAAGCACATGCATCCAAAGGTTTTGAAATAACTAACATTTGGAGTCCTACAATTCCAAAGTTCGTAGGGAGTCTTTTCTAAGGTTGCTCAGATAGAAACATGGTTAAGGACATAGCATGCCGTAGCAATGGCTTCCACCCAAAAATATTTTGGAAGATCATTTTCATTAAGCATTGTTCGTGCTAGTTCTTGGAGAGAATGATTTTTGCTCTCAACAACTCCATTTTGTTGTGGGGTTCTAGGGGAAGAGAAATTTTGTTCGATGCCATCTTTTGGACAAATGGCATCGAATTGATCATTTTCGAATTCGCCACCATGATCACTCTTAATTGTGACAATGGTGAGTTCCTTCTCATTTCGAACTTTCTTCCTAAAACTAGAAAATTCTTCGAAGGTTTCGTCCTTTGTTATTAAGAAGAAAACTCATGTATATCGTGAAAAACAATCTAGTGAGTTGATGTCCTATTGGGACTTAGAGAATTCGAGGAATGCGAATCAAAGAGATAAATATCACTCAAGAAGTTTTCAGACAAATTGTGGTCAGATGAACGATTGATATATCCGTATGAAACAATATACAGATTACTCTCAGATGTTTCGGACGAAGTGCAGTCGAATCTGAGTCAAAGATATCGACCAAATCATACATAGATTCTTCCTCGAAGATTTGGATGAAGCCTTAGCGTAGCTACACTGACCAAAATTTACATGTAGTGCACTCCTGCTTTTTCAGCAAAACGCGGTCGAAGGTCATGGCCGAATCATAAACAAATTGCTCCGTGATATTTCGATCGAAATGCGGTCAAAGCCACAGTTGAAGATCACGACCGAAAACATAAACAAATTAGTCCTCATATTTTTGGATGAAGTAGAGGACGCAATGCTGTGACCGAATAAATTGCATGTAGTGAACTCTGTGGTTTTTCGGTCGAGAGGCGATCAAAGCCTTGGACGAAGAATGCGACCAAAATTGTATACAGATTACTCCAAAGTTTTTCGGACATAAAGCGATCGAAGGGTGTGACCAAAAAAGCGCAGAACAACGTAATGGCTAGTTTTTAATCGTTAGATGAGGTCAAACCGAAAAGAAGTGGTCGACCAAAAGTAGAGAAATCTATAAATTGAAGACACTCCTAGGATGGATTAACTAATGTGAAAAAGTGTCAAAACTCTACCGAATTCTCGGCACAAATTCTAGCTTACAAAAAGAGTACAAAACTCAACCCTCACATATGCCATTGTGATTTGTGAATTTAGAGGTTGATTGTAAAGCTTGAGAGCTTTATTTTGAAAGCTTTGTAATCAAACGAGAAGGGTTATACCCTAAGAATTAGTTGTTGTAACGGTTGGATTGACGCTCGTGAAGCTTAATCAATTGTAACCTAAGCGGTTGAAGTGAATTGATCTTCAAGGGAGAGCCTTGAAGTGCAGACGTAGGCGAGATTTGCCAAACCGTGTTAACAACTCGGTTTGTAACTTCTAACCCTTCTTGTGTTGCACATTATCCTTGTGTTGTTTTAGCCATTTAATTGTATTAGATCACTTAAGTTAAAGAAATAAATAATTGCACGAAAAAATTTATAAACCTAATTCACCCCCCTCATTTTAGGTTAATTTTGTTCTTTCATCCCCCTCTCACGCCTCTGTCATTTTTTCCTGGTGACTCCAAATGCAAAACCAAATTAACAAGGCACAAATTCCACCAAAATGCTTACATTGATTTGGTGTTGCCAACATCCCAGCATGCAAGAGCTTCATTCCAATCTTCCCGGGTGCCGTGGAGTTCACCGCATGAGAGTTTCATTCCACGAGCTCAAACGCTCCGAGCCATCCTAGCGGTTTAGTGAGCCACACGGCAATGACTTCACTCGCTCGTGCCTAGCAACGTCGAGTTGTTCGCCGCACCCTTCATTGCGTCATGGGAGTCACCTCCCCCGTCTCCTCTCACCCAAGTCCTTCTCTCTCTCTCTTTAAAAATTGGCCTCGACATTTCTAAATTCTCCTCCCTCTTTCTTTCAATTTCTCCTTTATTTTATTTTAAATCTTATTCTTTCTTTATCCTATTTTAATCTCCTTTATCCAACTTAATATATAAATACATATATTTGTATCAAATATATATATCATATATTAATCGACCCACTTTCAACTCCTGACTTATTCCAAACATCGATTGAAGATGATTAAGGGTCCAATTTAAATTCTTCAATTCCGTTGTCTAATTTAATTTTCCATAATTATACAATAATATATTCGAAATTCTAAGCTTATCGCGACCTGGAGATTCTGGGTATTACATGTTCAGCTTGAGAGGATTGATCTTTCACATAGTCCAACATTTAAAAGGATGTACATGTATTTAGCTACATGTAAAATGGGGAAGTTGAATTATGGTAGACCGGTTCTTTGTTTGGATGGTTGTCACTTGAAGGGATCGACTCTGAGCTAGCTACTCACTACTGTCAGTATTGACGGGAATGATGGAATTTATCCGATTGCTGTAGCAATGGTTGAAGCAGAATGTAGGAATTCTTGGAGCTGGTTTTTGAAATTGTTGCTTGAGGATCTAAACACCCCGTCCGACAATGGGTGGACAATCATTTCTAATCGACAAAAGTACGGTTGATTGCTTTTGTAATCTATGTTTATGTTATTTGTTGTGTACAAATGTTTGATTCGGACTGTTAATTTTTGTAGGGTCTAGTGTCAGCTGTCAGAGAGTTTGCATGGTTAGTGGAGCATCATTTTTTGCATCCAACACTTGTATGCAAATTTTCAAAAACAATTTAAAGGCAAGTTGTTCGAGGATGCATTGTGAGGCGCTTCTAAAGCCACAACATCACCGCACTTTGAGAGAAAGATGATGAATCTATTTTTGCTTAACCAATTAGTCCACACATATCTAGAACGGATAGATGCAAGATTTTGGTCCAAACATGCCTTCAACTTGATCTCAAAGTGCGACATAAGCCTGAACAACTTGAGCAAGTCCTTCAATGCTTGCATCCTACCAGTCTAAGACAAACCAATTTTCAATATGTTTGAGATAATAAGAAAGGACATCATGTGTAGGATCGTTAAGAAACACGAAAAGATGGTGCAGTCGATGGACTTTTTGTGTCTCCAGATCAAGAATTGGTTTGTCAGACTACAATTTGCAAGTCAAAATTGAAGTTCTGTTTTTGTAGGAGCTGCCTAGTTTGAGGTGAGCAACGGTAACAAACAGTACTCTATCGATTTGGACATGCATTCTTATAACTATTATCTGTAAGAGTTGACTGACATCCTGTGTGTGCATGCAATCCCGTGTATTTATTTTATGAGGAGATCTCTCGAGGAATTTGTGCATGAGTGCTACACCAGGAAACATATATAAGGATGTACTCCCACTTTGTCCACCCGGTCAATGGACAAATCATGTGGCCTGTGATGGATGTTGATCCAATTATGTCATCGCCATTTATAAGACGTCCTCGAAGGCAGCAAAAACAAAGAATAAGGGATGTTGATGAGGCCCCAAGCTGAACAGTGTTGCTCCGGAGACATCTCAACATGACATGTGGGTGGTGTGGGGGTGTGGGGCAAAATTCCAACACATGTCAAGGTGTAGGCCTAGAGTTAACTGCATGTGGCAATCACAGGTTCAGAGGGAGAGGCGGGAGAGGAAGCTCGTAGGACACATTGATGAGTTTCACAATTTCTGAAATAGTTCCCGAGACGTAGGTGAACACATTATTATGTTTACGTTTTCATGTGTTATTTTAATTATGCTAATTTTATTTGCAATGTGTTATACAAGAGTATATTGCACAAGGTCCACAAACATAAATAAATACAAATGTGGACCTTAACCTTGATTAGATTTGACATTGCCTTGAAATATGCGACTTGCATTGTAAGTTGGAAATGATTCATCAAATCCTATTTACTTGCCCATGGAGGTTTATGATTTTTCTTTTTTCTTTTTCCAAATGCTACATAGAAATTCCGACCTTTTTAATTGTGAACTTTTTTAATTTCAACTACGTGAGATTGTTGGTGGGCAAAAATATACGAAGAAGTTAAATGAAGGACAAATTACTGCTATTTAAAGAGCAACATATAAGCACCCACCACAACGAGAAGATAGCATAAAGAAATTTAAAGTGCAACATAAGTCTAAACAACTTGAGCTAGTCCTTCAAAGTCTGCATCCTACCTGTAACATCTCCTTTTCGTTTGACTTTCCAATAAAAATTTTCTTTTTAAAACCTTATTTAAAAATGCTCGAAGGAAAATATATTAGAGTTCATGAGTGAGGAAAACATGAAATCGTTCTTTCTTAAATAAAAATAACATATCTTAAAGCCAAATTATCTCAAAACCTTAAACATAAATTAACTCTTTTATTCCATCTGTGAGCCATAACCCCCTGGTCATCACGTGCCGGGTAACACAAGTTCTCGTCGCATCATACTTCCTCCACGTACACATTATTTGAATCATTCTCGTTATCTACATCATAGGAGAGATAATGAGCTTAATGCCTAGTAAGAGATATAAATGAAATGCAGAATGCTTATGGTAACTCTATGTATATGTCTGTCACGTCGGAAGAGAACCTATCCCTTCTGCTTTTACTTATCATTTCACTTTCAGTCAGAATGTTAGAGATATTTCCCACAAAGAGATAGATACATCCTCAGGATTTAGCCTGGGCATAATATGTCACTCAATCCCTACGTGAGAAGAGATACTTCATCTCGTAGTTCTCCCAAGCATCACTGTCACTATTCCCCAACCTCCAACGTCTATTTGCATATTTTGCATTCATTATTATCTCGCGCAATGCATGATATGCAACCCTAACTGACATGCCTATATGATGTCACAAGTAGTTCATATAATACTGGAAAGTAAAACAATTCAATCAACAACCATTGAAGCAAACAACTGTAAATCAATTCTATATGCATGCAGAAATTAACATATCAATAAAGCAGTAAACCTATATGTTCACCCATCTACATATTCCTCTTTAATTCTAATAGCTTTATCAACATAATATTGAGCTTCTAAACATGTTGCAAAAATAACGTTCTAACAAGATATTCATGACACACAATCATGTTGAAAACTAGCATCCTATCATGTCATCATTCTAGCACTTTAATATAATATTCACAGGTTACCAAATCAAGATACATGAACAAGGGATAATCACCAATAGAGTACTATTTTAATTCACAAAGCAATATCAACATGATTGTTCTCAGTCAATCCTCTAGTATATGTTATGTTATCCCAAACAGAAATTGATAATTAAATCTACAGAATAATCATGCTTTATTGAACTCAACAAGATATTCAAATTTTACAAAACATCATTATTAACAAGTCTTCTTCGACAATTCACAATGGCAAGGAATGGACACAATATCATATTTTCAATAAGCTTTCTATCCAACAATAACAAAGAACAAACATAACATTCCTCCCCTATTCATCACCTAACATAAAAGGCAGATATACTCTATAAACACTAACAATAATTAGATAGACACTATAATTCATTAACATGGAAACAAACAACAATTTTTCACCATCGAAGTAGAGAACACAATCGACAATAAATAACACACAACTTAAACCTATGATGTAGGCTCTCTCGGGCAAAACGCTCACAAATTTCTTACCAAAGCAAGAAGGGATGGAAAATATGGTGAGAATTACGTTCTATTATATTAAGTAGTTCAGAAGATGCTATCTTAGTACTCATCATTGCTTTGCGTTCTTTGTATGCAGTGCTTTGTGTTGAACGAAGAAGAATACTTTGAGGATTTATTTAAAAAATCACTAATGACATTAAGTAGATTCACGTAAGTAAATATCTCACTTTTTTCAGTTTGTCATTCAAGTTTTAATAGTTTTAATGTGTGCTTCTTTTGCATTTTAGTTACACCCAAAGCAAGCATGTTGTTTGTCGTTCGTTGGCCTGCACACTCATTACCCTTACTAGTTATTGCTGTCTGAAGCAATTGTGATCGTCATAGCGCCAACAAACAAAGAGTTGTATATCTTTTCCCTTGTGTAGATTCATATAGTTTTCTGCTTATGTGCTGATTTTTTCCTTTGCATTTCAGTCCGCACAACATCTTTCAGTGTACAAGTGAGGGGTTAGAGGTGATCCAAGATTGCAAGAAGCCCAACTTCCACTATCACAATGATCTACCTAATAAGAGTCTGTTGTTCGCCAAAGCAGCCAACATATACGTGGACCCAAAGTTGTCTTTTGTGATCACGGATTTGAAAAAAAAATCTTGCAAGAAGGTGGCTTAGTGTAGTTAAGATGTGTAGGGATACTAATTTTGATACTGATTTTGTTATATATATGTTTATGTTTACTTGGATAATATTTGTTTATGTTTAGTGTACTTGGATAATATACGTTTATGCTTGTATTTACTTGGGTAATATCTATTTAGAAAATATCTGTTTGGATTTCTAGTTTTGATAATGCCACAAAGGGGGGATAGACTAAAATAAGGGAAACTCTTGTAAAATTTTCATTTTTTGAAAAAAACTTTGACTCAAACCTAAATGATCTATTTCATTCATCATCAACAAATAACTAACATGTTAATTGCAATAATTTAAGCAAGTTGTGCATAATACTGAAATATATAAGTAAGAGGAATGCTGACGTTCCGCCGCGGAAACACGTCGTTCTGCGGCAAAAAGTTGAATTTCAGCCATGGAATGTCAACTTTCCGCCGCAGAATGACGTGTTTTTGCAGCGGAACGTCAATCTCAAAGGCGAGATGCGGATGATCAACAAAAGGGGAGAATGATCACAAATGATTGTCTGCAAATTTGTGAGTGGATAGCGATCGATCACCAACGGGACAAATTTTATAAATTCGAACGTCCACAAGTACCTGGTCGGATGAGCGGTCGAACGGCTGAATAGGCGATGATCGTCCAGAAGGCAGAATCTTTATGAAAACTCCGACTTTAGAAACCAATATCTCCTTCGAGTTAGAAGCTTTCTTTCTGAAATTTGAACCACAATTTTCTTGATAAATGAAGAAGAACTCCTCCATAAATAATAATAATAATAATAAATGCCACAGATTTGGAAATACACATGGAAGAAATAGATTGGCTGGAAATAACGAGAACTCCAATTTTGAAAATAAAACAAATGCTTTTTCCATTCAAATTTCACTGCATTAAACATTTACATAGGGTGACTTTAAATGGCCAATTACAAACTATAGAATAATAATTTGATCTACAATTGTTCTTGAACTTTCACTTATTGTCGTTCATTTAACTTCTTCGTATATCTTTGCCCACCAACAATCTCACATATATGAAATAGGATTTGATAAAGTAACTTGTCGTTCATCTAACCATATCAAACATTTGTATTATTTCCTGAGGAATATCTAACTGTCTACCTCGAATAAACTGTTGTATTATCATTGATTTAGTCACTTTGATTAAGTGTTGCCTTCTCTAATCAAGGAAAGTTAAGGTCTACATTTGAGTTTGTTTGTGTTTGTGGACCTTGCACATCATACTCATGTATAACACATTGCAAATAAAATTAGCATAGTTAAAATAACGCATGAAAACGTAAACGTAATAATGTGATCACCTGCGTCTCGGGAACTATGTCAGAATTTGTCTTGGAAACTATGTCGGGAACTGTGAAGCCCATAAATATGTCATGCGAGCTTTCTCTATTGTCTTTGCCTCTGCCTCTAGACCTGTGGCCGCCGCATGCACTTGACTTTAGGCCTCCACCTTTGTAAGTACATGAATTGTGCCCCACACCCCCACAACGGCCACACATCATGTTCAGATATCTCTTGGGTAGAACTGTTCGGCTTGGGGCCTCGTCAACATCCCTTATTCTTCATTTTCGCGGCCTTCTGGTACGTTTCTTCAATGGTAGTGGCATAATTGGATCAAGACTTGTCACAGGAGGCCACATGATTTGTCCACTGACCGGGCGGACAAAATGGGAGTACATCGTCATGTATGTTGTCCCGGTGGTAGCACGCATGCACAAAGTTCTCGGGAGATCTCCTTATAAATTGTATACACGGGACTGCATGGACACACGAGATGCCAGTTAACTCCCACCGGTAACAGTTACAAGTACGCCTGTTCAAATTGACATTGTATTGTTCGTTACCAATACTCACCTCAAACTGGGCTGCACCTAAAAGAACAGGACTCTAATTGCGACCAGCAAGTTGTAGTCTAGCCAGCTGATTCTTGACCTGCAAACACAAAAGGTTCGTCGAGTGTGCCATATTTTTGTTTTTTTAACGATCCTACATCTTTTTGTATAATCTCGAACATACTGAGAATCGATTTTTCCTGAGCTGGTAGGATGCAGGCATTAAAGGACATGCTCAAGTTGTTAAGGCTTATGTCACACTTTGGGAAGGAGATAAAGACATGTTTGTCCTAGAATCACGCATCTATACCTCGTAGATATTCATGGGCTGCTTGGTCAAGCAAAAATAGCTTCTCCATCGCTCTCTTAAAGTGTGCTGATGTTGGAGCTCTAGAAGCGGCCCACATTATATCCTTGAACAATCTGCCTTTAAATCATTTTTAAAAATTTGCATACAGTTGTCAGATGTAAAAATGATGCTCCACTTGCCTGTGAAGTCTCTAACAACTAGGACTAGCCCCTACAAAATTAACAATATGGGTTAAATATTTGTACACAACGCATAACATCAATATAGATAGTAAAAGCAATCAACATCACCTTTCTCGGTCAGAAATGATTGTCCACCCATTGGCAGACTGAGTGTTGAGGTCCTTGAGCAACAATTCCAAAAACCAGCTCCAAGAATCCATATTTTCTACTTCAACTACTGCTACAACAATCGGATAAATTTCATTGTTCCCGTCGATGTTGACAGCAGTGAGTAGGTGGCCCGAAGTCGCTCCCTTCAAGTGGCAATCATCCAAACAAATAACTAGTCTACCACAGTTCAACAGACCCATCTTACATGCAGCCAAACACATGTACATCCTTTTAAATGTACTCATCTCTAGCTGAACACGCAGCGAGCTTCTAGGATTAGACCTCCGAATCTCCTTGGCATACGATCATATGAGTTTGTATTGCTCATTGCCATCCCCTTCATTGATTTTTTTTTTCCAAATTTCTTACCTGTCTAACAAGGTTGGGTGTGATGTTGATGTTAAAATCCTTTAAGACTTTCTCAATTCTGGAAGGAAGGTCCCAGTCGACCTAAATTTTAAATATGTCTAAGTAATGCGTTGCAACCCATTTGAGAAAGGCATGACGACTTTTATCTTTCTTGAGCAAGTGTAAAGGTTGTTAAAATACTTTATTTGAAACATCATTTTACCTTTCAATTTTTAGGCGTGTATTCGTCTTGTGCATCTTTCCTGTAGACAAGCCCTCAACCGATGAGAGTTACTGTGGGTGAATTTTATCCCGTACATATTCTTTAACGCATGATCGACGATTTCTTCTCTAATTTTATTCAATGAACTATACTTCTTGCCAAGACCGATACCAGTGAACATGCATTCTGCTTGTGGTGGTCATCGAGGCCTACTTTCGGCCATATCCATGTCTTTCGTCACTAAATTCGCATAATGAACGGAGTTCCTCCTCATCTAGAGTTGCCGAGATGGAATGCACCACTATAGCAACTTCGTCTCCAATTGCACGTGCATCATGTGCCAAAACTGTGGAAATGTATTCCACTTCAAATGGTCGGTCAACAAATTCCTCAACACTCCTAGACACCATTGTGGTTCAATAATTACTAACGCTTCAACTTTGCCAACTCTCTATCAATTTCAGCTCTTAGAAATCTTTAGGGTTCTCTAATCGCTAACAAAATCGCTGTGAAAATCGCGATGAATGTAGTGTGAATTTATATAAAGTAGAGGATGCAATACTTCCGCGGCAGAAATTTGACGTTCCGCAGCAAAAGGTCATCCTTCTGCAATGGATAGTAGCACGTTCTGCGGCAGAACGTTCTATTTTTTAATAAATTTTCACATTCTGTAGCGGAACATGATACTATCCACTGCAGAATGTGATACTATCCACTGCAAAATGTGATTGCTAAAACGTTAATATTTAGTATTAATATTTTACAGTGGAACAAAATTAATATGTTTAACAAAAAAAATATAATAGTGATATTTAATGTAATTTTTTTTTATCGTTTAATAATTAATTTGTTAATTATAAAAATATAAATAATGAGGGAGAAGACATTCCGTACATCAGCCTTTCCCATCATATACCTTTACCCTCTGACTCAGTTATACCCACTGACATGGTGTTCTTTTCTGCTCTTACTTTTCCGTCCCACTCTCGGCTGTACACAAAATCACAGTACTTGCCAAGGGAGTCTCCCACGTGGTTACCCTGGAAGGAATACTCGTAATTATCACAAGGGTAAATGACAAATCAACCATCGTGGTTTGAGGTCAATGACAAGTCAACCACTATGGTATTTTTTTCAACAAGTTAACCACTCACGTATGTTAAAATAACAAATCCAACATCCATAGACGTTTACCGTTAAAAAACTGGTTGCCAACGGCCGAACACCGGAACGCCTAGCTCCAGCGTTCTGAATTCAGAACGCCCAACGCGGGGCGTTCCAAAGAAAATCAGAATGCCGGTAGGGAGACACCGCGATTTTCCCACAAACTCGTCTTCCTTTTACTTCACTGTCGTGAGTTAAAACAGATAAGATGTTGTTAATGGAGTTTGCAGCTCTTTGCTTTTCGTCTTCACTTGCTTCACATAGCTCTTTAATCCCTGTTATTGAATAACAAATAGAAACTATGAGATTGGGGAATGAGACTTGAAGTGAACCTAGTTGCAGAAAGTAAAAAAGGTACAGAAGAGAAGAAGAAGAAGAAGCTCAAAATAGGAGCAAACCTCTAAAATCAGAATCACAAGCTGAAACTCGATCCAAAACACAACCAAAATCACCAGAATAATCTGAACAAACCTCCCTTCGCGGTCTCTGGAGTGAGTGGTCCATGAGAGACCGCGTAAGTGAGTGGTCCATGAGAGACCGCATTTTTACGCGGTCTCTCCTTATGCGAGAGACCGCGTTTTTACGCGGTCTCTCATGGACCCAAGAGACCGCGTAAAGCGCGGTCTCTCCTTATGCGAGAGACCGCTCTCATGGACTCGAGAGACCGCATAAAATGCGGTCTCTCGAGTCAGGAGAGAGAGACGCCGCACAATTGTGCGGCGTCGAGAGAGTTTGAGAGACCGCATAAATTTGTTATTGATTTTGCTACTTGTATGCAAAAGTTTGAGAGAGAGAGAGAGTTTGAGAGATCGCAGAGTTTGAGAGAGAGTTTTTTGTTGTTGGATTTTGAGGAGGAGGAGGGTGCCAAAGTTTAATACAATACCTCTAAGTATCCAAAATTTATCTGTCATGACAACAAAATTGAGTTTCTTTGAAATGTTCTTAAGGATCCAAATATTGAAGTATTTTTTATTCACTGTAGCCTTACATACAACTTATTACTAGAGATGGTCATTGGGACCATGTGAGTTGTATGGGCCTTTATGTGCTTGAAAAGATTTTTGATAGAACTCATTTTAACATTGGGCATATCATTCTTCATCAAATGATAGAGGCTACAGGTAGCTCTTCAAAATCTTTGCCATTCAACCTTCTCTTAAGCAATTTGTTTTGAGTCAGTTCCGTTGCTATTGGCCAAACATGCATTAGGTTATTTGTTTTGATGATGACGGTAGTATTTGTGTAATTAAGTTGTTTAAGTTGTTAATTATGAATCGTGTAAATACATTATTATTATTCATTGGAAATACCCTTAGTATGAGTATTATTATCTACTAATGTGTTTACCTAAGTCCATGTAGATTATAGTATAAATATTGAGACTTAAGAGATTTCAAGAAATGCAAAAAGGAAGGAAAAGGTAAACTAAATAAGTGGAAAAGGTCGACCAAACCAGTTTGCACGAAGAATTGATCGACTAGTTGATTGACAACATGTCAAAATAGATTGTTCATCATTTCTGCGATCAAGGTAGCGGTCGAGCAAACGACCAGTTAATTGACTGCTACATCAAACAGATTGCTCATCAGTTCTGCGGTCGAGGTAGCGATCAACCAGGCGGACGAGGTGATCGACCACAAAATGAACAGTGTTGACGAAGGTCTAAAATGTGAAGAAAGCAGTCGACTAAAATAAAGAAAGTGCTTGATCGATAACTTTGAAAAATGCAATGGCTAGTTCCAATGGTCGAAAGGCGGTCGACCAAAGTGGAAACGGTTGACCACCCAACCAGTGTCTATATATAGAAGACACTTTGGAGCTCAAAATAACAAAGTGAGAATCGTAGCAAAGCTTTGCCAAAATCATTTCTCGATTTCTCATTATTCAAATAGTGTAAATCCTAACTCTTCATACTCTCAAACTTGATATTCATATTTGGGAGAGTTAGGAATCTTTAATTTTCTATTTTATATATTCAAACGTGAAAGGCTAGATTGACACCCATGAAGATTAATTCAGAGGGTGACGCCCTGAGAATAGTCTGTAAAAGGTTTGGTTGAAACTCATAAAGTCAATTATCATCAATCGGGGAGGTTGGGTGATTAAGGATCTCCAAGTCAAAAGCTTGGAGTGCAGACGTAGGGCGGGGTTGCTGAACTGCGTGAACACATCAGTGTCATCTCTCTAACCCTCTCTCTTTTATTTGTGATTGCTTGTATATTAATTGTTATAAATCACCTAGGTTTAGAGTTAATCAAATCGCACAAAAAAATTTAGATCGTCTATTCCCCCTCAAAAAATCAAATCGCACAAGTAAATCACCTTCCGATGTATGTGTCACTGCCTGGTCTTTGGATTGCCATTATTCTCTATTTGCCTTGTGAGCAATAATGTGTCGGGGATCCTTAAGCGACCTTCTTTTTTCGCTGGGGTTGTTTATTTAAAAGTAAAACCAATGGGGTATATTTTGCTATAACTGTCTATAAATACAACAATATTTTGAAAATTTCTTCATCGATAGCTAATGGAGCCTTTGTTAAAATGGTAAAGGAGTTTTTCAAAGGTTTTCTAAAACCAGTTTTCTTATGCATTGCATATAGCATAATTTTCCTATTGAGCTAATCACTCACCTCAAGCGACCCCCTCTTTTCTAAGTAAGAATCGAGGCAGTCAAGAGTAGTAGCTGAAGAGAAGAACCTTTCAATCTTTTTTTTTTCCCGAGTGTTTGTATTGTATTTGAGTCTAGATATTTTAAAATCTTGTTAGTTGTTTGGATTTTTGCACAATACTTTATTTCTTATTGCACTATTGACTGTAATCATCGTGTGGACCTAGACCCATCTTGTGTGGGCTATGAATTTAAATTTAAAATAATTTTTCTGTTGTTAACCAAACCTTGGGTTGGATGATTGGGTTCTCTCTTAGGATCGGATGACGTTTTTGCTAGGCCCAACTCCAAGTTATGACAAAGGATAAGTCAGAGTCATCAGAAAAGATAAGCAACCCTTTTGACGAGAGATGTCTAATTTGAGTTTGATGAATTTGTATTTTTGAAAGTTTGACCACGTCGTGGTATTAGCCGTTTTGGTGTGAAGGACAAGTTAGTGCCTAGATTTATCAGTCCTTTTTGTATTATTGAGTGGGTTGGTTCAATGGATTATTAGTTGGATTTACCACCACAGTTAAAGTATGTTCATGACATGTTACATATGTCTACTGAGGAAGTATATTTTAATCCCTCACATGCTATCTCCTTGACCGACGTGCTTATTCAGAAGGATATATCTTAAGAAGAGGAGCCCAAGAGGATATTGGGTTATGAGATTAGAGTTCTGCGTCATTGTGAGATTCCTTTAGTTTGAGTTTAGTGGAAGAACCATTACGAAAGATAAACTACTTGGGAGATCTAGTTAGAAATGACGACGAAGTACCCTCATTTATTTAGTGGAACATTTGAGGTTTTTTTTTTAAATTTTGGTGACTAAATTTTCTAAGTGAAAAAGAATGTAACAAGTGTAAGTTTTCATTTAAGGTAAGCTATTTGATTCAAGGAATTGACTAAACATCGCTTGTGGACTGTCGTTAAGATTTGGAACTTGAGTAAGTGGAGAAATTCAAGCAATCTTGAAAGGTAAATCTCGACTTCGTTCTATTATTCACAAAATTTTCAGAATTTGATGTTGTTGGAAGTGTGAAATTCTGTTTAAAGTGAAAGTTTAGATTTTTTATTTGAAAAAATGTCAATTTATGGATGAAATCATGTTATGTTTATAACCCAATGTTTCGATAATTGTTTTGGGTCTCGTTTCACTGAAAAATATTGTAAATCTGGCAAAACTGTACTGTCAACGGAAGAGAAGACTGTAACGACCCGATTTTTCTTATGTTTAAAAATCGCGAGAAATTAACTTAAACCAATTGCTTTTCAATTTCATAGCAGAAGAGTATTTCATTCTTAAAACCATTTAAAAGACAATAATAAAAATTCCTTTCGTAAAACATTTTGTAAACCACAACGGAAGACTAAATGAGTAAACGAAGCATTTTAGAATACATTGAATGATCTCTTTCCTTTTTAAATTTAAATACATTTGCAAAACCTTTACCAACTATTTCTTTTACATCCGTTAGCCTGGTCAGTCACAAGATACACCCATGCAAATCTTTCATCAATTGTCTTTGACTTGTTCTCCTGTTTCTCATACATACCTACATTACAAGACTTAACTAATGAGCCTAATGCTCAATAAGTGAAAAAATAAAAGGTATGATGCACATGCTATGCCACTTTAAAATCCGTATGCAACCTTCTGCTTTTTTCATTTTCTATTTCCGTTTTCGTTTCAGTATCTTTGGAAAGCTAGGTCACACAGACCACTTCGACCCTCAAGGTTTTGTTGTTATTTAATTTCATTTTATGGAAGGGAACCTATCTGTTCCTTATGCCGAGAGAAAGGATACATCATATGGTCATGTGGCTAACCGCCACTCTGACGAAGAGATACATCCTATGGTCTCACCATAGACCGTCACAAATTTTTTTTGTTTCCAAGCGTTGGGGATTTTCGGTACAAGAGAAGAGGATACATGCTATGGTCCATTTGGCTAACAGTCACTCCGATGGGGAGATACATCGTATGGTGTCGTCACCGATGGACCGTCACCAAATCTCCCGAACCCCCACACGCTTATTTATGTTTATTCAATGATACAATGGATATTCTTATAGCCCAAGTGATGGTTGTCTGCTCGGGTGATCAGCCCTCGAGAACGTTGTTCACTTAGTATGTATGAGCATCAATTCCTCCATTTTTCCATTTCCTTTTTAAAACCATCCACCATTTTTCCGTTTCCTTTTTAAAACCATGCATGAAAAACTATTTTCGTATCATTTTAAAAACCATCATGTATGATACGCGTGAATGCATGCAGTTCATATCATATCAGTGCCAAAACATCTAAACATGCTCGTCTATTAAACAAATCATTAAAAGAACCTAATTCTAATAAACACCCAAGAAGCAATAGTATAATTTATGGAACATGCTCAATATCTGGTAAAGCAGTAAACAACTTAAATATTCTATGAAAGCAATAAATAGTTAGCATACAACCCTAATTCTTGCGATGTAGGGTCCGAAGACCAAAACACATGCATACTATTTACCTAGCGTCTGTAATGTGTTTAGCACCCCAATTTAACATTCACCATACCTTCACAATAAATAACATTTAATCAACTAACCAAGTTCTCAGACCTAAGACAGTAAGGATACACATTATAATTTTATTCCACATTTCCCAATTATCTGAAACTGTCCTAACACACCACAAAACATTTCATTCAACATTCTAATTCCTTTATCTTCCTCCAACTACTCTCACAACATCCATTTACAGAGTTCTCTAAACCATGGCGACATTTCCCAACAATAACTATCCTGGATAATATCTTTCACGGGAATAATAATAGAGTCAAACTATAACCTCAACACATTTATCATTCAATAGTTGAGACCCAAAATGTAACTCCAATCAACAGAGCATGCATAACTTTACAAAACTAAGGAGCAGCAACCAACAGAGGTCCGTAAACCAACAGGACACATTCACCTCAAGCATACCAAAGGAAATCCCAACAACCAATTTATACCCTTTACTCATTTATCTTTAACTAATTATTTCCATAAATCCCATAAGCAGAATATACCCCCATCGACATTTCTCAACAAAGCATAACAGTGAGCATAAACCCAGGGAAGAAATTGCTACATGAAGAAATCACAAAGGACCAGAGAACACCTCTAGAGACCTTCAACCTCTTCTCCTTCAATCTTTGCTTATTCTTCCGTCTTCAGAACCTCACTTCTCCCTCTCGGTCCTTTTTCTTTCTCTCACCTACAAGCTCACTGCCTCCCACACTCTATCAATTTTATTCACAAATTGCCCAACAACATTCCCCATTTCCTATTGTTTTCCAAAGGGTGTCAAGTTCCTCCATCTCTTTTTCCAGAGACTCTAACTCAGTTTGATTTCTCCCATACCTCATTATTTCACTTCAATCGAGTGCGATGCCAGCTGGAAGGGAGAAGTGTGGAAAATTCTTCTTGGCCAAAAGGCCATTCACGAATCGGTTCACAATAGGTTCGCACGCACACAGGAAGCACGGCACTCGACCGCAGTCCATCCGCTCCCACGCAGTTGCCACTGCCATTTCCAGCTGAAGAAATTCATAGCCACATTTCAGCCAAACAATTGAATAATAGAACATCATGGAGGATAAAACACAAAGTAGAAGCAAACAACTTACCTCGGTCTGGAATTCGCATCCCGCGAGAGCTCTTCATTTTAGCAGCTCGGGTGCTTCTTTGATGCCAACCCTGCAAGTCAGCGAGCCGTCCAATGATGCCCCGATGCCAATCCAAGACCGATGAGCTCGAATGCGTTGTCGCACCATGTAACAACCCGATCCTAAATCTTTCTGTTAAACGATGTAATCAAACTTTGGAAGTAAAGATTGACATAATAAATAATTACATCGTCCCTTTACGCGTTGAGTTGTGACGTATAATCTTGTTGATACCCGATAGGGATAAAAACTTAGCCGAAAATGCAAAGGAAATGGACTTGTGGCTGTTTGGATGCATGAGGATGACGTTGCGGACATGGAGTGTCGTTTGTAATGCACTTGAAATGTCGCCCCAACTTGGGACGACTTCGGGGATGAGATAATGTGTCAAAACGTCTACGCGACATGGACTTTCGGATGACCTTGCGGATGATGTGGACGAGAGCAGGACGCGTCCACATTGAATTTGTTTATGTCTGGGGACTTTCGGACGAACTAGGACACCTGCAGATGAGACCCGATATGCATTGCGTTGTGACGTATAATCTTGTTGAGACCCGATATGGATAGAAACTTAGCCGAAAATGTAAAGGAAATGGACTTGCGGTTTGTTCGGATGCCTGAGGATGATGTTGCGAACGTGGAGTGTCATCCGCAACACCTCTGGAATGTCGCCTCGACTTGGGAAAACTTCGGGGACAAGGTGATGCATCTAAATGTCTATGCGACGTGGACTTCCAGATGACTTTGAAGACAATACGGATGAGGGAGAATGTGTCTACATCGAATCTATTTATGTCTGGAGACTTTAGAACGAAGGTGCAGACGATATGGACGAGAGCAGGACGCGTCCGCATTGAATCTGTTTATGTCTGGGGACTTTTGGATGAACCAAGATGCCTGTGGACGAGGAGGAACATCGTTCGATTTGAATCTGTCCAATTCTTAGACACATTTGGACGATACATGCGGACGTGGACTAGCGTCCTGACCTGGCCTGCAGACGGTACGGACAAGAAGGGGACACCGTTTCCCTTTGGTAATCGTGCAATTGCCTAAGGAATTTGGCCTTGCGGATGGGATGCGGACAAGACTAAGTCAACCGCACCCATCCGAATCGCAGCAGATCAGTGATAGAATAATTTAAAACCAGAATGAAAATGACGCGGAGCCAATCAAAATGCGGCTCGACGACTCTCACTCCCACGATCCCGACCAACAGAAGATTTGTCGCTTATAGCTCCTCCGCCACACGTACCAGGTGTTCCCAAAGGTGAGCCTATAAATCATTTCCAGCTTCTCCCTCTCCTTCCTCATTATTCTAGTTCGGAGGTTTCTTCTTGGAGAGGCTACTGCGTGAAGTGTGTGGGTGGAAGGGAGAGCTATTGTCCATGTGAAGACTCTTCTACATGATAAGGATATGGGTGTGTTCTTGGCTTGAGGAAGCCCTACACCCAAGTATATGTGTGTATGAGTGATTATTTTGCTGTAGAGACTTTGTAGATATAGTTACCTTAAGGTTGCTGTGAAGATTATTTGTTGTACATTACTAGTTGCTCTAACTCTTGCGTTTTCCTTTAGATGCCTTGTTAGCGTTGTACTTCCTTATATTAAGTGCTTATATTTATGTGAAAACTTGATTAAGTTGAATGAATCAGAGAAGGGATGTCAAAATGGAAGGGAAGGAATGGCTAATAGAGTTCCAACGCAACTAATAAGGGTGGATTTATTTTGTGGTTTCCTTATGAGTAAACTCACACTTAATAGCTTCCATGTATATGATTTATTTAGCATGTGCTCACCATTGCATTTCATTTTCATTACTGCTCACTGACGATATAGATATTTGGAAAGCATGACTGTCAATATTTCATTTCCACCATTCTTATTATTTGCATCATCTAAGAAGTATGTTTTGCTGCCTGTGTTCCTTGCTGTAGCCCTAGTCATTGGGAAGTAGGTTTAATGTTGTTTTGTTTTCGTTGAGATCTACTGTCAACTATGCTCATTATAAGACTTATTTCACTGCCCTGTTTCAATAGTGTCACTAACATTTTGCATGCTTAACGTTTATTGTCGTTGTATATTAATAGTTTAGAAAGCAAGTTTCGTTACCCTGCCTGTGGCATTCGCTGCTGTATATTAGTCGTTATGACTTTCGCAAAGTTATTTAATTAAAACATGCTTGGTAAAATTATGTTTCTTTGCTGATAAAATCGATTTTAAATATGTTTAGTTGTACATATTTTCCATCTCTCCGTTTTAGTCATCAAAAGCATGCTTAGTGGTCTACATACCTATTGTTACGTTCGATTAGAAGCATGATTAGTTGTTCGTGAATTTTCTGCTGCTATATCCCATTTGAAAGCATGCATAGCAGTTCGTATTTCTGCGGTTATGTCCAATTAGAACATGCTAAATTGTTCACAAGTCTCTTTGTATATTCCATTTAAAAGCATGCTTAGTCATTTACGATTTCCGCTATTATATTCGATTAAAGCATGCTTAGTCATTTACGATTTCCGCTATTATATTTGATTAGAGTATGCTTGGTCAATCATAATTTCCCCTGTTATATCTGATTAAAGAAAATTTCTGCTGCCTCGTTTAGTCGTTAATAACATGTCTAGTTCCACTCGTAATTCTATGTTGTTTGTTTTTCTTCATTTGTTGCTACATGTGAGCACGCTCTACTACTTGTTCTGTTTATTACTGTGAATTCCTCTAAAGCATTTTCCTTTACTTTCATATATGTGCTATTCGATTTAGAAGTGCTAAGTTGTATTCACAATAATAGAAACTAAGTAGAGGATACCCCACGGGGTGGTACCCACATGCATGAGTGAGGAAAATGCTAAGAACAAGGAATGTTCGGGATGGGCGAGATACACCCATCACCGAAGAAACCCTCCCGGCAAGATACGTTGGGAGGGAAGAAACCCTGAAGGCAGGATACGCTGGAAGAGGAGGACCCTTGAAGGAGGGATACGCCGAAAAGTGGAAGAAAAAGAGAGTTGGAGGGTGGATGGGTAGTGAAACTAGTCCGTGGCTAGGCAAAGCCCCCAACCTTGATGGGTACGGGGACCTAGTTGCAAGTAAAGGGTTAGCTCTGGCCCACTATTCCATCCCCCATGACCCCTCCAATCTCCAGCTTGACGTACGAGTACAGAACGAATGAAGAACGAATGTAATAGAAAGAATTGGTTTGGGTGGCCCCCATTCCAAGAAGAATTTAAAGAGACATATGCATAATTGTTTTCCCCAATTTCCTTACTAGGCGCAAGCTCACATCCTAACTTGTGGTGTAGGTAATGAGGTAATTATGCCAGGAGCTGTAGAAGAGGCCATTCTGGTGGAGCCTGCGGCATATCCGGAGGAAACACGGGTGGAGTAGTATTATGACATCAAGTTAAAGAAGAAGAAGAGGTTTGAAAAGGGTTTAATGTCAAACATGGTTTGTAAAAGTTAATTTTTCCTTTTTTTTAACCCTGGTTGGACACTTATTAGGATTTCGGGATTTCTATTTAATGTTGTTTTGTGACGTTTCTAAAATTACGTTTCCGCTAATCTTATTAATTATAATTGTCTTTTTTAATTAAACCAGTTGTTTTTATTAAGTTGGTAACACTCGAATTTTCTTGGCACTCTGATTTTTTTAAATGTCAATGATTTCCAAATGACATTTCTTCAAGTTTTTAATTAACGCTAAGGTTTTTTTTTTGACGAGTTTTTAAGATAAGTAAGAATTCAGGTTGTTACAGTTGGTATCAGAATAATACTACTACACACGCGTTTCGCCGCTGATAACCCAAACTCGACGAGTAATGTCCTCTGACTGTAAATCTTTCATTCTGTTTTAAGACTGCCTACATAGATTAATTGCACGATAATGTAGAAAATGTATAGAGCTGTAGTAAGTTTTTCCCTTATGTTATTGAAACGCTTACTTAAATTAACTGCACCATAGCGTAGAATTGTATAGGACTGTGATTAAAGAATATGTTCCCCCGAATAATTTATGTTTTTCCCTTAATAATTTCCCTTGCACTTAATTATAATTGCTTTCCTTAAAATTTTCTTTAAACTTATTTGTCTACGCTACAACATGGATGCGAAGGGAAATTACGGAATAGCTAGAAGAGGAAGAGGACGTCTGCCTGGAGTGAGAGATGCACCCCAGGCACCTGATCGTCATGAGGATCACGGTCGGAATGAAACTTTGGAGCGCTTGGCAGCTATTATAGAGCAACAGTCACGTCAATTCGAGAGACAAATCAGTTTATGGAGCAGCAGACCCGTTACATGGAAAGGTTCATGGACCAGGACAACGGGCACGGTAATGGGAACCACCGTGATATGCAGTTGTAGCCGGTCCAGAGAGGGGCCCAATGAGAGAGGTTCCAAAAGCTCAAGCCACCCTATTTCAATGGCGATGTATCTAATATCTCTGGAGCCAAAGAGTGGATCTGCTCCATGGAAGACAAATTCTCATACGCTGAGATCAGTGAGGCGGAGAAAGTTAAGTGTGCGGCCTATTACTTTAGCCACAGAGCCCGCTTCTGGTGGGATACAGTCAAAGCCTCCTGGGATGTAGCGGTCCTCACTTGGGATGAATTTAAGGAGCTATTCAATGACAAGTACTTCAATCACATAGTCTATACCCAGAAGGAGACAAAGTTTATGTGCATACAACAGTTGGGGGCTGTAGCAGAATATGCACAATAGTTTGAGGCCTTATCACATTATGCTTCATATCTAGTGGCAGTCGAGGAGCGAAAGGTACAACACTTCGTACGCGGATTAAGGACTGAGATATAGGAGGTAGTTATTGAGGCTGGCACCGAGGGTGTCGCATATTTGAAGATGGTTTCCAGGGCCTTAGCTGTTGAGGGAGTGAAGTTCTCAGTGGCCAGACAAAGAAAGATTAGCCAGAAAGTATGGAAACCTAATCCGGGCCAGCAACCAAGGGGTGGTCCTTCCACGACTCAAGGGGGTCAAGTGCCCAGCTAGGCCAGAACCACAGCAAAGGCCAGACAAAAGGCCCATGATACTTACGACCAAGACTCCTCCACATAATGTTTGCCCAAAATGCTAGAAAACACATTCGGGGGAATGCCTGGCTGGTTCTGAGAAGTGCTTCGCATGTGGAGAAACCAGGACATAGAGCTCGAGCATGTCCGACCCGATTAGGGGGTCCATGAGGGGTGGCCCCATGAGTCTTCGTAATGTATGGAATGGAGGATGACGACTAGCCGTCGATGGTAGCAGGTACACACTCTACTTAAATAATAATTGCATATACATACTTATAATTGTTCTTTTGTTAGAAAAGTATGAAATTTTACCTTAAGATAAACAACTTACCAACTCCCCACAGGAACAATTTTCTTAAAAGAGCGTGAAGCTTATGGTTTATTCGATTCGGGTGCAACGCACTCGTTCATCTCCACTAAGTTCTGCGAACAGGAAAACTGCTTCTCCGCCAGCACAAATTATACGCATCGGGTATTACTACCTTTCGGTGACTGACTGATTACCAATGGAATGCTCAAAGACTATGCATTGGATATTAATGGCCATTTATTTCGAGCCAATCTCATTATCATGGATTTGAAAGCTTACGACTTCATTGTTAGGATGGATTGGTTTGCAGCGCATTGTGCAATCATCAACTGTGAGAAGAAGGAGGTCTACTTTATACCCTGGATGGTGAACAACACACCTTCCGGGGGACTAAGGAAAAAGGAAAGTTCGCTATTATCTCCGCACTCAAGGTGGGCATACTGCTGAAGAACGGGTGCGACGGATTTCTAATCAATGTGATTGACACTACGATGGTCACTGAGGTCAAAATGGAGGATGTTACTGTGGTGCGCGAATTTTCGAATGTCTCTCTTGATGATCTTCTCGGTTTGCCCCCAGACCATGAAATCGAGTTCGAGATTAATTTGCAGCCTGGTACGGATCCTATTTCTAAACATCCATATCAAATGGCACCCGCCGAACTATGAGAGTTAAAGTACAACTGGAGGAACTAGTCGCCAAGGGGTTTATTCGACCTAGCTTTTCTCCTTGGGGTGCGCCTGTATTGTTGTCAAAAAGAAAGATGGGACCCTAAGAATGTGCATCGATTATCGGGAGTTGAATAAGGTGACCATCAAGAATAAGTATCTGCTACCCAGGATTGATGACCTGTTTGATCAAGTAAGCGGCGCCAGGGCATTCTCAAAGATTGATCTTCGATAAGGCTATTACCAGTTGAAGGTTAACTTTCCAAAGACTGCATTTCGCACACGTTATGGGCATTATGAATTCCTGGTCATGTCATTTGGACTGACTAATGCTCCAGCGGCCTTTATGGATTTGATGAATCGTGTCTTCCGAGATTTCTTGGATAAATTCGTTATCATCTTCATTGACGACATCTTAATCTATTCTTGATCAGAAGAGGAGCATTACAGACATCTACGAGTGGCCTTATCTATTCTCAGCCAACACCAGTTGTACACAAAGTTTTCTAAGTGCGAATTCTGACTAAGCAGAGTTGGTTTTCTGGGCTATGTTATTTCTGTTGAAGGTATATCGGTAGACCCAGCAAAAATTCAGGCAGTAGTAAACTGGACACCGCCAAAAAATGTTGGTGAAGTAAGGAGCTTCCTGGGGTTAGCCGATTATTACAGGCGTTTTATCGATGGGTTTTCAAAGATCGCTCTACCACTCACTGGTTTAGCGAATGCGAGAATAGTTTTCAAGAACTGAAGCGAAGGCTTACTACGGCCCCGGTTTTAACGTTGCCCATGGAGGATGGTGAGTTCAATATTTATTGTGACGCATAGAAGAGGGGACTCGGTGGAGTTCTTATGCAGCATGGGAAAGTTATAGCCTATGCATCTCGATAGCTAAAGGTGCACGAGCAGAATTACCCCACCCATGATTTAGAGCTTGCAGCTGTGGTCTTCACTCTCAAGGTTTGGAGGCATTATTTGAATGGACAGTGTTGTGAGATTTATTTAGACCAAAAAGCCTCAAGTATATCTTCACCCAGAAGGAGTTATATATGCGTCAGCGATGGTGGCTCGAATTTGTTAAGGACTACGACTGTGAGATTAAATACCATCCTGGGAAGGCCAATGTATTTGCGGATGCTCTCAGCCGCTAGATTTTCATGATGAGCATAATGTGCGAGGAAATGTCTACCAAGCTTCAGAGGGACTTCTAGGGACTAGAAGTGATCTGGATGTGGTATTGGCCAAGCTGACCCTGATGCCATCTATTCTTGAACAAATCAAGAAGGCCCAGCAGAAGGATGAGGTATACAAGGATTTCAAGTTAAACCCGACCCTTCCGAAGTATCAAAATCTCTCTACATCTGCGGATGGTATTATTAAGTATAAGAACCAATGGTTTGCAACCGGTGATTCATTGGTACGATTGAAGATCTTAAGAGAAGCTCTCTCTTCCAACTTCTCTGCACACCCGGGAAGTAATAAGATGTACCGGGATCTGAAAACTCATTACTATTGGCCCAACATGAAGTACGAAATTGGCAATTATGTGTCTAAATGCCATATATGCCAGTGTATTAAAGCCAAGCATCAGCAACCTGGTGGGGTACTCCAATCATTACCAATTCCTCAGTGGAAATGGGAGCACGTCACCATGAATTTTGTCACTTGCTTATCCAAGACAGTTAAAGTTTATGATGCCATCTGGGTAATCGTGGACCGGTTGATTAAAGTGTCGCATTTCCTGCCAGTATCTATGATTTATACAATGAACCAATTTGCCGACTTGTATATCCGAGAAATCATCCGACTTCACAGTGTTCCGGTTTCTGTGGTATCAGACCGAGACCCGCGCTTTACTTCAAAATTCTAGAAGGGTTTGAGCAGAGCTATGGGCACAGAATTGAAATTTAGCACTGCATTCCACCCTCAGACCGATGGCCAAATCGAGAGAACTATTCAAATACTCGAGGATATGTTGCGTGCCTGTGTTCTCAAATTCTATGTTGGGTGGAGTAAAATGCTGTCGTTGGTTGAGTTTGCATACAACAATAGCTTCTAGGCCACTATAGGCATGACCCCCTACGAAGCTCTATATGGGAGAAAATGTAGATCCCCCTTGTATTGGGACGAAGTTGGCGAAGCTACACTCTATGGCCCAAAGATGGTATAGAAAACAGCAGAGTCTGTGGCCCTGATTAAGCAGAGAGTGTCAGCAGCTCAGAGTAGCCAAAGGAGCTATGCAGATAACCGATGATGGGATTTGGAATTCAGTGAAGGGGATAGTGTGTTCTTGAAAGGTATCTCCTTTCAAGGGCATTGTTTGGTTAGGAAAAAGGGGAAAGCTGAACCCCAGATACGTGAGACCTTATGTGATCATAAAGAGAGTGGGACTAGTCGCATGCTACAATTGCCGGATTCCATGGCAGGTGTACACAACGTTTTCCATGTATCTATGCTCATAAAGTGTCTTGGTAATGCTGCCATGTTGGCTCCTTCCTATGATAATGTTGTGGCACAACCCAATCTGAGCTACAATGAGAAGCCTGTCCAAATCCTCGACTCAAGAGTAAAGGAGCTACGATGCAAACGAATCCCGCTAGTCAAGGTGTTTGGCAGAATCATAACCGCGAAGAGGCCACGTGGGAAAAAGAGGACGATATGAGAGCTAAGTACCCCGAGTTGTTTAGTAGCTAAATTTTGCGGACCAAAATTTTTGTAAGGGGGGTAGGATGTAACAACCCGATCCTAAATCTTTCCGTTAAACGATGTAATCAAACTTTGGAAGTAAAGATTGGCATAATAAATATTTACATCATCCCTATACGCGTTGCGTTGTGACGTATAATTTTTTTGAGACTCGATATGGATAAAAACTTAGCAGAAAATGCAAAGGAAATGGACTTAGGGTCTCTTTGGACACCTGAGGACGATGTTACGGACGTGGAGTGTTGTCCACAACACACCTGGAATGTCGCCCAGACTTGGGAAGACTTCGGGGAATAGATGACGTGTCCGAATGTCTACGCGACGTGGACTTCTGGACGACTTTATAGACAATGCAGATGAGGGAGAATGCGTCCGCACCAAATCTATTTATGTCTGGAGACCTTAGGATGAAGGAGCGGACGATACGGACGAGAGCAGGATGCTTCCGCATTGAATCTGTTTATGTCTGGGGACTTTTGGACGAACCAAGATGCCTGCAGATGAGGAGGAACATCATTTGATTTGAATATGTCCAATACTTGGACACATTTAGACGATAAATATGGACATGGACTAGCGTCCGGACCTGCCTTGCGGACAGTACGAAAAAGAAGAGGACACCGTTTCCCTTCCGTAATCATGAAATTGCCTAAGGAATTTGGCCTTGCGGATGGGATGCGGATGAGACTAAGTCATCCGCACCCATCCGAATCGCAACAGATCAGCGACAGAATAATTTAAAACTGGAACGAAAACGACACGGAGCCAATCAAAACGCAACTCGACGCCTCTCACTCCCACAATCAAGACCAACAAAAAATTTGTCGTCTGAACCTCCTCTGCCACATGTACCACATGTTCCCCAAGGTGAGCCTACAAATCATTTCCAGCTTCTCCCTCTCCTTCCTCACTATTCTGGTTCGGAGTTTTCTTCCTCGAGAGGTTGTTGCGTGAAGTGTGTGGGTGGAAGGGAGAGCTATTGTCCGTGTGAAAACTCTTCTACAAGATAAGGATATGGGTGTGTTCTTGGCTTGAGGAAGCCCTACACCCAAGTATATGCGTGTATGAGTGATTATTTTGCTGTAGAGACTTTGTAGATATAGTTGCCTTAAGGTTGCTGTGAAGATTATTTGTTGTACATTACTATTTGCTCTAACTCTTGCGTTTTCCTTTAGATGCCTTGTTAGCGTTGTACTTCCTTATATTAAGTGCTTATATTTATGTGAAAACTGGATTAAGTTGAATGAATCAGAGAAGGGATGTCAAAATGGAAGGGAAGTGTGAATGAATGGCTAATACAGTTCCAACGTCACTAATAAGGGTGGATTTATTTTGTGGTTTCCTTATGAGTAAACTCACCATTGCATTTCATTTTCATTACTGCTCACTGATGATATAGATATTTGGAAAGTATGACTGTCAATATTTCATTTCCACCATTCTTATTATTTGCTTCATCTAAGAAGTATGTTTTGCTGCCTGTGTTCCTTGCTGTAGCCCTAGTCATTGGGAAGTAGGTTTAATGTTGTTTCGTTTTCGTTGAGATCTACTGTCAACTATGCTCATTATAAGACTTATTTCACTGCCCTGTTTCAATAGTGTCACTAAAATTTAGCTTGCTTAATGTTTATTGTCGTTGTATATTAATAGTTTAGAAAGCAAGTTTCGTTACCCTGCCTGTGGCATTTGCTGCTGTATATTAGTCGTTATGACTTTCGCAAAGTTATTTAATTAAAACATGCTTGGTAAAATTATGCTTCTTTGCTGATAAAATCGATTTTAAATATGTTTAGTTGTACATATTTTCCATCTTTCTGTTTTAGTCATCAAAAGCATGCTTAGTGGTCTACATACCTATTGTTACGTTCGATTAGAAGGATGATTAGTTGTTCGTAAATTTTCTGCTGCTATATCCCATTTGAAAGCATGCATATCCGTTCGTATTTCTGCAGTTATGTCCAATTAGAACATGCTAAATTGTTCGTAAGTCTCGTTGTATATTCCATTTAAAAGCATGTTTAGTCATTTACGATTTCTGCTATTATATTCGATTAAAGCATGCTTAGTCATTTACGATTTCCACTATTATATTCGATTAAAGCATGCTTAGTCATTTACGATTTTCGCTATTATATTCGATTAGAGTATGCTTGGTCAATTATAATTTCTTCTGTTATATCTGATTAAAGTATATTTCTACTGCCTCGTTTAGTCGTTAATAGCATGTCTAGTTCCACTTATAATTAATTCTATGTTGTTTGTTTTTCTTCGTTTGTTGCTACATGTGAGCACACTCTACTACTCATTCGGTTTATTACTGTGAATTACTCTAAAGTATTTTCTATTACTTTCATAAATGTGCTATTCTATTTAGAAGTGCAAAGTTGTAATCACAATAATGGAAACCAAGTAAGGGGTACCCCCCGGGGTGGTACCCACATGCATGAGTGAGGAAAATGCTAAGAACAAAGAATGTTTGGGATGGGCGGGATATGCCCATCCTCGAAGAAACCCTCTCGACGGGATATGTCGGGAGGGAAGAAACTCTAAAGGAGGGATACACCAGAAGGGGAGGACCCTTGAAGGCAGGATAGGCCGAAAAGGGGACGAAAAAGGGAGTTGGAAGGCAGATGGGTATCGGAACTAGTCCGTGGCTAGGCAAAGCCCCCAACCTTGATGGGAACGGGGACTTAGTTGCAAGTAAAGGGTTAGCTCCGACCCACTATTCCATCCCCCATGACCCCTCCAATCTCCAGCTGGACGTACGAGTACAGAACGAACGAAAAATGAATGTAATGAAAAGAATTGGTTTGGGTGGCCCCCATTCCAAGAAGAATTTAAAGAGAGATATGCATAATTGTTTCCCCCATTTCCTTACTGGGCGAAAGCTCACGTCCTTACTTGTGGTGTAGGTAATGAGGTAATTATGCCAGGAGTTGTAGAAGAGGCAATTCCGGTGGAGCCTGTGGCGTATCTGGAGGTGACGCAGGCGGAGTAGTAGTACAACATCAAGTTAAAGAAGAATAAGTGGTTTGAGAAGGGTTTAATGTCAAACATGGTTTGTAAACGTTAATTTTCCCTTTTTTTTAACCCTGGTTGGACACTTATTAGGATTTCGAGATTTCTATTTAACGTTGTTTTGTGACGCTTCTAAAATTACGTAGCTGCTAATCTTATTAATCATAGTTGTCTTTTTGAATTAAACCAGTTGTTTTTAGTAAGTTGGTAACACTCGAATTTTCTCGGCACTCTAATTTTTTTAAATGTCAATGATTTCCAAATGACATTTCTTCAAGTTTTTAATTAACGCTAACGTTTTTTTTTCGACGAGTTTTTAAGATAAGTAAGAATTCGGGTCATTACACACCTCCTTCCCCGCAAAGGAGAGCTCTTGATGTGATATGAGGTCCAATCACCCGAGCTATGGCCAAGAAGCTTTCTAACAAGTTTGCTCATTTTGTAGGAAACCTAAGTCTCGAGGAAGAAGCAAACCAAAAGGATAAGGAGAAATCTTTCCATGTCCTCACTTGGAGAGAAACCGAGGAACCCTCAACTTAAATCTGAGGAGTATGCAGCTTTTGGAGGATTTTTGCATGTGTGCATTTATTGTAGGCATGGTTACTTAAACGCAAGTTAACTTTAGGTCATGCTAAAGTTACTTCATTTAATACAACTCTTTAATAAGTTATTATTATGTTTTTTATTACTTTCTACTTTGTTCAATGTTTGTACTAAATGCTTAGTGGATCCTTAAATAAATCCACTAAGTATCTTTTAAATTCAGGTGTGAATTTCGAGTTGTACTAAATGCTTAGTGGATCCTTAATTTCCACTAAGCATTCCTTAATTTCGTGCATACATCGTTGAGTCAAATGAGCCTATAAATTGTTCATCCTTTGTAGTTTGAAATGAACTTGGAATTTATCAAAAATTAGATTTTTCTTTGTCAATTGTCTTGACTCAAATCGCCCAAACTTGTGAGGTAGATTCCGAACAAGTGCAACCAAAAACTAGTGTCTTTCTCTTGGTGAGTTTGAGAGATACTTTTAGTTACTTTCTTTCCATCTTCTTCGAAGATTATTCCTAGTGAAAGAAAAGTTAAACTCATCCTTCTCTTAGTTGGAGGTTCTAACCAAGCAAATTACAAGTGGTCTTCTTAGCCACTGAAAATCAACTTGGAAGTCATCTACTATCCGATCACGGTTTTATATCAGCTCTCCTCACGCTTCGCCTGATTCCCTCGTTCTCTCTCGCGATGTTCTCTCTTTCACAAAATGGCCCGAGCCATTTTGTTTCCTTTTCCTTCAGATCGGACCAACCAGCCACGAACTGGATCGGTTCACATTTGCCTCCTACTTTTCATTTAATTTCTCCTTCTAATTTAAATCCCCACATTCATTATTCTTTTATTTTAAATCCTCCCCTTTCCAATTATTTAAATTCCTCTCTCTCTTTCCCTTCATAAAACCAACCACAACTTATTTCTTCTCATTTGCCTTCAAGCCGGATCGGTTCAAGATGAACCGGTTCAACCCTTTATTTCTTGTTTTTCACTTAATCTGCCTTTTTTGGTCGATATTCTTGACCGTAACTTTGATCGTTTTGCATTCGAATACCCAATTTTGCCCCAGTTTTGCATTTTCCATCACACCATGCGACCGCGTCCCGACTGATTACTCGACCGCAAAATGCACGAATTTGAAAGATTCAAAACCATCACGTCCGTAACTCAACTGCATTGCGTTCAAAAACCATAAAACGTAATCTATAACGCATTTCGGACGTAACTTGAATCGCAGTGTGAGCGAAAACTCGAAATGCACTTTTCCTTTAAAAATTTATACTTATCACCCCATAATATTTTCCTTACATTTACATGGCATTAGCCCAACAAAATATCATTTCGCAGTATAATATATTTATTTAATGAAATAAATCTCTCATAATTATCCAAATAATCATATTACATCCAATTAATCTCTCAATTATTCTTAATAAATTATGTTAAGAAAATCGGGACATTATAAAGACAACATTGGGCCATGACCCCGACACAATTTTTTGGCCGCGGCTTAGATCCCCTTTTAAGCCCAATTTGAACTTTGAACTCAAATTTTTTTTGAACATTTCATAGGCTGTTTTAGGATTTATGTTCAATTGTTTTAAGTCATTTTATTTAGCCTAAAGTTTGGAGATTAAAGTGAGATGTTTCGACGCTAATTTTGTTGTGACATTTTGTTAGGTACTGAAACTTAAGAACTGGACTTGATTCATATTATTGGACTTTTTAGATGAGCTTAGGTTTTGATTTTTGGTAGGCCATTGTGAGTTAGAAGTTTATTTTTATGTCCAACATTATATTGTTTTATAAAATTTTATTTTGAGATATGTTTGCATATAAAATGATGTGTCCATTTTTATGTCTGTCGATTTTTCTATTATTATGTATTTTCAATGAACAAATATTTATTTGAGCACGCATATTACTTTTATGGATCATCTTAGGTGGGTGAACCAAGTTTGATTGACCTGTGAAAGGGTTCTATTTTCTTTATGCACATTCGACCATTTGGAGAATGTGTTTGTTTGTGTTAACTAGGTAATGAGACAGCTGACTGTGTCATGTCCCTAGACACAAAATTCTAAACCTGATTATAGTTTTATTTTCATGGTGTACCGGGAGTTCGTGAGTAGCTCTATTTCACTGGGATTTCATGTCATGACCCGGATGATGTAGTTAAGGAAGTATTTCTGGGAAGACAACTTGTGTTGTTATCACAAGACAAACCATGTGAGGTTAGATTTTGTATAGAAAATTGTATGCAAACATGACTTTGAAATTTTATGAATGAGATTTTTAAAGAAGTTGTATTTATTATTTTATGAACTTCATTTGAAAAGAAAAAGTCTTCCGCTACACATTTAAAAAGAAAAGATTTTATGAAATAAAATTATGTATTTTTCTAAAAAGTTTTGAATGTCCAATTGTGAAAAAGAAAAAATGTTTCAAACCACTTATATTTCACGGTAAGAAATTACAAAGCATTACACTAACACAAGACTTTTCGGCTAAAATCAAGAAATGATAGGTAACCTCACATCGAACCGAGAAGCCACATCGACAGGAAAAAAGATATGGTTGAGGAAGCTGATTGAAAATCACTAAACTCACTCTACTAAATTACATTGTGCAGTTGACCAAGATATAACAACGATTGACTAGTCAAACCAAAACTCAACCCGAACAACACACTAGTCGATGAGACATAGCTGGAGTCAAACAAACATGACTACGATCAACCTGATATCTGGTGTCGACAAGACATAGCGATGATCTACTGGGACCACACAATGTCAACAGGGAACGACTATGGTCACCTAGGGCAAATCAGTAGTCAACGAAACCTAACTATGGCCAAACAGAAAACAAGCAATGGTCAGAAGATATAGCTGCAGTCGACAAAGCACCACTACAGTTAGTCGGGACCACCTAGTGTTGACATGACATGACAACGATCGACTAGAAACTCATAGCGGTCAACAAGAAATGCTAACAACCATCAAAGACTTAACAACGGTCGAGGAGACACAACTATGGTCAATCGAGACCAAGCAGTAGTCGACGAATCACCTTGCAGTCAATGGGGACTATATAAAAGCCTAAACCAGAAGAGAAGAAGGCATGGTCATGAACTTTGCCCAGGTGCTACCTGCCACGACGATGAAGAAGGCAAGAGTAGACGTGTGGAGTACCCAGTCCTTCTAGTACAATATTATCTACTTTGAGCCGAAAGCTACACAGTTTTGTTTTTGTGGTTAGCCCAAAACACATTGTACTAGGTAGGGAGAAAAACTCTATATAAAAACAATTTACTTTTCATTCTCTAAAGAGATGTGAGATTATGCACCCCTACTAGTATGGGTTTGGCTTTCACAATCAACAAAATCTTGGGTTGTTCTTGGCTGCCCAACTTGTGAAGGCAAGAACTGTAATATCTCAAACAATTATCATATAAAACATTATATGATTAAGGTTAAGTAATAAGTAATTAGAAAAGGAAAATATGTGGTAGTTAAGAGTAAGGATTTATTTTAAAGATAAAAGAGTAAGAAATAAAACATGTAGAAATTTAAAGAGTATAGAGTGAAAATATAACCCATGAAATGGAAGAAGTTTCCAAAATTGTAGAGAAGTAAATTTGGTGTGAAGTTTTGGAAGACCAAATCCAAAGTGGTCGATCAAGTTTCATTACAGAGTGCAACTCTTGAATGTTGTGGTTGATCGAGAGTCATTATGGTCGTTCAATTTAAAGACAGATTGTAATATTGTGGGAAGTGGTCGATCATTTGAAGAAAATGATTGACCGATTTTGAGCAGATTTTAAACAGATTGTAAAATCATGAGAAGCGATCATTCGGCTGAAGAAGATGAATGACCGGTTCTAAACAGGTTACAAAGTTATCAAAGGCTGGTCCATTGGCTGAAGAAGGGGTGGTCTATCATGGTCAACACAGATTGTAAAGTCCAAAATGTGCGGTCAATCGGTGAACGACTGGTTTTTGATGAAAGGCTGCTCTTGGGTTGAGGGGCGTTGTATCAATAAGGAATGGCGGTCTAACGACTTCAAGATAGATTCAGCAGTGAGTCCACCTAGGTAAACTTGTAGTAGATCAATGGAATTATGGTCGATCAAAAGTGCAAGGTTTCGTCTGAAATTATGAATTGTGTCAAGTTTTCATTGGATTTTAAGTGGGTAGTGATCACGGTGAAACTAAGGAGGCTTGACACTTCACCTCCAGCTTATGATTAGCTGGTATTTAGGAGAAGTTCTTTGGAAGAGATAGAGAAAAACATGAAGAGGCAGAGGAGGGACTAACTCTGGAGAAGAAGAAGAAAGAAAAGTTTGAAGAAGAGTAAGGAATTCTCTAGGTGTTCTCCTTCCTTAGTCTATTCAAAGGTAAGAATAGTATTTCCTTTGTATATTATGAGAAGCCTATGGTTTAGCTTATAAATGGAAATTGATGAATAATATGAAAATAGTAGAATCATACGGTTGTGAGGTTTAGAAATTCTTGATAGCCTTGATAACTTGGTAAGTCAAAGAAAGAAAGTTAAGTGGTGATGCATATTTTGAGGGAAGCCATGGATTTTAGAATTGATGAGTTTAATGGATTATGTTGTGAGGTATGCATAATTATGATAAAGAAGAGTAATCATACTTGGAGATGAGTATTTTGTGTAGTGGTATTTAAGTTAAGGATTTACAATGTTTAGACTCATGCCTTCTATTTGTAAAGGAATGATAATATAAGTATTGATGTTTTTGGTTTAGGAATTGAAGCTCAATGGCGAAACGTCAAAGCAATAAGGTAAGCAATGAATTTAAGTTGCCTTTTTGGCTGCAATACAAGTTTAAGATATATTATGTACATTAGAATTGAAATTATAGATTTGAGAGATGTCATGTTAATAAGCGCACTTAGTTATCAATTTTATTATTTACTTTAGGTTATAAAGTCCTAAAGGTTATTAGGAGTTAATTCTTAGATTTATGGTAGACTTTGATGATTTGAGATGACACATATATGTTAAAACTATATTGTTTTGAAGAGTTTGATATTATGGATAATAGATGCACATATTTTCATGCATATTTCTTGTATTACATTACATTATGAAAATGTTTATAAGCCTAATTAATGATAATGAAATTGAAAATGTACTAAGTAAACGTAAATAGACATTGGAGGTTTTTTTTTTTTGGGGGGGGGGGGGGGAATCATGATTGGTTCTACTTGGGAGAACTACTTGATGATGTATCTCATTCTTTGGTTCTACTTGGGAGAACTACATGATGATGTATCTCATTCTTTGTCAGGATTGAGTGACGGTTCTACCCAAGATAGATCCCTAGGATGTATCTTTTCACTTGGCCTGATAATCTGTAATTGTTTGAATTGTTATATGACTAAAAAGAGTTAATTGAATAAATGTAAATAGGCGATTGTGAGGCGGGGGGTCTAGTGTCGGGTCTGCTTAGGAGACCTACTTTATGACGCATCCTTTCCTCGACAGGGGAAATGGACGAAGGTATTACCTAAGAGTTCCCGAAGGTTTATCTTTTCTCTTAGATTGATGTTCTCTAATCGTCAAGACTGTTATTGACTAAAAAGGCATAAATGTAAAAAGGAAAGATTTGATGAAAATGCATAATCATATACTACACAGCATATGCATATTATGTTTATGATTATTGTTTTAGATATTCATTCTTACTGAACGTTAGGCTCATAGCTTATGACTTGTGATGTAGGCAATGACACTAGTAGAAAATGAAGAGAAGCAGTTGATGAAAGGTTTTCACGGTGAGATATTGTTAAATCCGACCCATGGCCCATTAAAAAAAAAACAAAAACCAACCCCCTTTCGGGGGTTGTTGCCGAAAAGGGGTGAGACTCCCCTATTTCATACAGAGTGGGAAAAGGTCTCCCCCACTCCTCCCTCTCTCCCTCTCCTGACGTTTTGACGGCATGGTTTCTCTAGTGAGTTGTTGGCTCGGAGGAAGCAATTTTAATGATGGGTTAGTGACCTTGTTCTTCATCGGGTGGGTATCGTGTTTTTGAGTTCTCTGCTTTCTTTCTCCTTCCAAAAATAGCGTCTAATTGATGGTAATTTTATTACTTGAGAATTAGGTGTGAACATAGGTCCCGTGGGACTACTTTCGGCTAACAATTTGGGGCCGTGAAACAACATTCTCAGGTAATGCGAAGATTGGAAATTTGTTCTCAAAATTTCTATCTATGATTTTGGTAATGATTGTGGGAAATTTGTTAATGATTCTGGATTGTGTGGTTGGGTGGATGGATTACAATTTTGAGTTGAAAATTTTAATCTGTAAGAGGGGATTCTATGTTTGGTGAAGGAGACGGAGAATCAGGAGATGATTCATGATTCGTTTTCCCCATCTGCGTAGTCGCCCTGCGACAAAATATTGTCGTAAGGGAATGGATGAAGGCCACAGCTTGGAGGATTCCAAACCGCGACACAATGTAATCTGGTCTGCAGACTAGATTACTCTGGACCGCAAGCTAGATTCTATTGGGTTGTAGCCCATCTTGACATGAGCTTCGGCCCATTCTGTATTGGGCTGATATTTAGGCCTCGTTTTGGGTCAATTTAGTTTTTACCCTAAAATATTTAAATTGATCATTCTTAGAACGTTACGGGTCGTATTGGATCGAGTTGGATTTTCGAATCTAATGTTTTCTAGTCATTCTCAATTAGCCTGAAAATTAATTAATAAATTTTTAATTCGGATCCTAATTTTTAAGTAAAAATTATTATGATTAGGTTCCAAAACTTAAGAATTATTGAAATTATTGCTGTTGGGTTTTAGTAGACCATTCTTAGTTGGGTTTTGGTATTGGTTGCCCCAAATTTTGAGGTAGGAGTTATTTTATATTTAACGCACTTAAATTTTCTAAAATGTAAGTATTCATTTAAACTTAGCTTGTTAAATTTTAATATTTAGTTCAGTTGCATTTATCTTTGCATTTATTTATCTTTAAATGTTAAAATGGGTAATAGGACATGTATGTGTCGTGTCCTTGGGTTTTGAATCCCTAAACCTGATCAGGATCTATTTGATTATTGCAATCGCTCGAGTATCGCCGTTGTTTATTTTCATTAATTATTTATTGTTCATTTTTATTTTCTTTTAAATATTAAATTGCTAAAAATAAGTAATTGGAATTTCACACATAATTGGTATGATATAAATATTGAATATAAAATTTAATCCCTACTGGGTTTATATGACTCACCCCAGATTTAACTCTATTTTTCAGGAAATAATCAGAGTAATCCTCTGTTATCACCTCAAGAGTAAAAATTTGGAAGTTTTTCCTGTATAAATTCTTTCATTTCATTTTTAGAGATACTTAGAATATTTTTAGGGATGTTTGTATCTTAAATTTTATTTTTAAGTTATTTCTACTTGGTTTTAGAATTTGTTAATTTGCATTATATTATTGTCACTTCTGTACCTTTATTTTTGGGTCTAGTCTGTAACATGAATGTTTAAATCTTCTACTGCTAACTATGGATTCAAGTGAGAGTCGGACGATTCGGTTTGTTTTGGACCGATTGTTCCTCATTCTGTTTCGGGTCCCCTTTGGGGCGTGACAAATATTGGGCTGGCTGAACTAAATATGAAGGGTTTAAGAAGGGGGTTTGCTTTATATGTATAATATGTATACTTTTAATAATGAAAGAAAAGAATTTTGTTATAGCATATTTCGTTTTGTTTTAATTGATTTGAAAAAGGAAGGTCTTCAGTTATACATTTTTCTTTCAAAGATTTGTAAAGGAAAATGAAAAACGGGTTGCTACAAATACGGCCTAGGTGTGGGTCTGACCCATAGTAGTGGGGTGCACAATTTCACATTGCTTGGGAGAATAAAAAATGCATGGTTTATAAGTTGAGTTCTTATCCCTACCTAGTACAACACGTTTTGGGCTAAATCCAAAAACAAAACCACATAGGTTTTAGTCCAAAGTGGACAATATTGTACTAAGAATGACTGGTGACATTACAAGATGCTTCGCTCGTGCAAAAGTGGATGCCCCACATGGACGTCCCGCGCTTCCACAAACACCCTACGTGGATGTTCGTGCTCTCGCAGATGTCCCCGCTCTAGTGGATGCCACAAATGTTCGAACCATACCACAGACATCCAACCCGCATCACAATGTAGACACTAGGGATGTTGAGGACATCCTTAAGGATACCAAAACACTCTCGCGGTAGACCAAATCCATAGTGGCGATCGACCGAGGACGATGCTTCCACTGATTCTCACCCTAAATCGATTCAAACTTCTGCCTAAACTCTAAATGCACAACAACAGCACAAAAACAATCGAAGGATTCCAGTTTTCAAGCTCAAACCCGAAACTGACACAAAACAAAAACTTCAAACAGAAAAATAGAGCTAGAAATCAATGTACCTGCAAAGTTCCTCCACAAAAGTCAGAGACCGAGACAACACAAACATGATCCTAATGTTAGAAACTCTCTACATGCCACTCGGTTCCATCTCTCTCTCTCCCACTCTCCCTCCCTACGCACTGCAACATAGAAGGAAGGAAGACTTCATTTCTTCCTTACAAATAAACATCTTCCTTTCTTCCTTATAAATAAAGAAAAAGAATTTTATTAATTAATTTAATATATATATATATATAATATAGTATTATATACATTAAATAAATTATAACAATCCTAATCCGACATTTCTCGACAAAACTCAGAACTCAAACTATGACAACACAAACGTATCGAACAAAATCTTCCAACCTAAATTGTACAACAATACATGAATCCACCGATTTGACTATTTATTCAAACTCTCACATGTGGTCAAAGACTCACAATATACCGCAAAAACTTAGTCAACGCAAATAAATTGACTTCGATTAAAGCAAAAAATTTACTTAGAAACACATAAAATCTAAAAAAAATTATGGATTTTACATTTCATATCGTATAGTAAGGCCTATTTTCTGTATGTATCACACTATAGCAGAGTATTTTAATATCTGCCCTACTATTTGATTTATAAATTAGATTTTTACACTGACATTTAGGGAAAATGACAAATTAGCTATCGTAGTTTGTGGTCAATGACAAGTCAACCACTATTCGTTATTTTATAACAAATTAACCACTGACGTATGGAAAAATGACAAAGCAAATATCGCTGTCACATTTGCCGTTAACAAGCTGATTTGGAGCTGCAGCGGTCCGTGGAAAGAAGGTCAAATTTGGCCTGGATGCTGGGGCGTCTCAGACGCCGCTAAGACGCTACGGCGGTTTCCTGAGACACTGCAATGGCGTCCATCAGAACGTTGCGGCAACATCCCGCGGTTTGTTACTTGAAAAAATTTTTATCCCAAAATTGAGGGCTTAAACGCGTGATTTTGGGGTCGAGAAAGGGGACATGGGGTAAACCCCCTGAAGAGTGATAGATCTCTAAGAGAGCTTCAATTTGATACCTTCTGCAGCCGATTGTGACACTTGTAGCCAAAGTTATGGTCTTCTAAAGTTGAAGAGGTCAAAAATCTAATAAAAATATTGGATTCGTAAAACATATACATAAAGACTTTGAAGTAGCCATGAAACTCTAAAAACTGAGAACCGCTGCGGACTATGAAGTAGCCATGCATGAAAAACAGAGAGTTTCATGGCTACTTCAAAGTCCCTATGTATATGTTTTATGAATCCAATGTTTTTATTAGATTTTTGACCTTTTCAACTTCAAAAGACCATAACTTTGGCTACAAGTGTCAGAATCGGCTTCAGAAGGTATCAAATCGAAGCTCTCTTAGAGAACTATAACTCGTCATGGGTGAATCCATGACCCATGACCCCCTTTCTCAGCCCCAAAATCACGTGTTTAAGCCCTCAATTTTGTGATCAAATTTTTTCCAGTAACAAACTGCGGGACGCTGCCGCGACATCCCGAGAAATAGCCACGGCGTCCCAGGAAATCGCAGTTTCTCAGCGACATCTAAGACGCCGCGGCATCCAGGCCAAATTTGACCTTCTTTCCACGGACTGCTGCGACTCCAGATCAGCTTGTTAACGACAAACATGACAGCGATGTTCGCTTAGTCATTTTCCCATACGTTAGTGGTTAATTTGTTAGAAAATAAAGGATAGTGGTTGACTTGTCATTGACCGTAAACTACGATAGTTAATTTGTCATTTTTCCTTTAATATATAATGACATGCTCTTCATTTTTATCATAATATACATGTTGAACATAAAACTTTATTTCTATTGAATTTGTTCAACTTATCCCAAATGATTCCTTTCATTTCAAGATTTAGTTTGAAGAATCTTCATTTGAAGAGGCAAAAGTGAGTTCGATGAAACATTTATTTATCTTACTCTTTTCTTTAGAGAGTTCATTGTGAGGTTAGACATTCTTTTTAAAATTTTATTAGAATATTTAGCAATTTTCTTTTATGACACATTTATTTTATTATACTTATATTATCACTTTATTTTTAATATCGTTTATAGACTTTTAAATTAACCTAGTCGGTTGAGTCTTTGTTATTATAATATTATTTAAGTCTTCCACAGTTAAATTATTTTTACACCCAAAGAGTTTGACAATTTGATAAGTTTTAAGTTTGGTGACCTTCTGTTTTGTCTCTGAGTTCATTTTAGAACGTGACATGTACAACAAATATGTAACTCAAAAAATCTATAACCAAAATGCGAGATAAAAATGGTCTACATTGGAGAGGCTATGCTCACATACCCCATGCCCAATTCCTCGGCTACAACAAAAGATCCATACAAAAAATTCAATGTTTTGTTTTGAAAATTTTTATCCAACTGTGAGTTTTTCGGTTTGGCTAAACAAAATTCCAGTAACCAAAATCTAACTATACAAAATCTTGATAAAAGTGCAACCTGTAATAACATTACATACAGTAATGTTTGCACTTACATATATTGCGCAACATCTTGTGAACTAATATATTAACAGTAGAAGAACGTTGATAGAGGTTAGTAATAAACACGTAATAAAATGAGTTATTGGAATGAAAAAAATCAATACCTGAAATGCTGAAGGAGGACGAGATCTCATAGTTCGATCTGCCGCTATCAATTGATGTACCCTATCTGGTGCATAATAAATTAAGGGAAAATGACAAATCAACCATCGTGGTTTGCGGTCAATGACAAGTCAACCACTGTGGTATGTTTTCTAACAAGTTAACCACCAACGTATGTGAAAATGACAAATGCACCATCGCTGTCCGTTAAAAAAAGCTGATGGCCCGGCGTCTAGGCAATTTTGGCCTGGACGCCGCTTTTGGCCTGGACGCCGCGGCGTCCAAGCAATTTGCGTCCAGGCCATTTGCGTCCCTCTATTAATTCAGCAGAATACATAATCCCAACGGTTTGCGATATTCGCATGTATTCTCTCGTTTTCCCTTTATTAGCTAACCCTAGAGAAGTCTAAGCGGCGCTGAAGCGAGTAGAGAAAGAGATTTTGGAAAAGTTGAAGAATTTGTTGAAAAAAATGCCATCTTGGAATGTTGTAGAAGCTAGTCTTAACCGTGAAGCTCAAGTGGGCCCTTCAGAGACATTATTGGCCAATGAGGAGGTACGTGACCTTGGAAACGAAGTTGCTATTATTTTGCATTCTGTCTCAGCAAATTTAAACGAAGAGGACGATGAGGAACTCTGATCAGCATGCCAATCCACTAGTGATGAAGAGATGGACATGGCAGAGAGTAGACTGAGACGCCAACCAGAAGCAGAGTGCACATTTGTTGGTGTGGGGCTTGGCAAAAAATATAGTTCCTTGAATAAAATTAGAGAAGAAATTGTTGATTATGCAATGAATAATGGGTACGGGATAAAATTCACCCACAGTGATGCGCATCGATTGAGAGCTGCTTGTCAAGAAGGGTGCATGTGGCGGCTGCACGCCTCACAAATAAAAAATAAAATGACGTTTCAAATAAAGATGTACAACGACGTTCACACATGCTCCAGACAGATGGAAAGCCGCCATGCCACAGCTAAATGGGTGGCAAGGCATTACTTGGACAGATTTAAAAGTCAGGCCGACTGGGACATATCTTCCATAATTGAGACTGTCAGGAAGGACTTCAACGTCAACATCACATCCAGCCTTGCTAGAAGGGCAAGAAATGCGGCTAAGAAAATTAACGAAGGGGATGCCAATGAGCAATACAAGCTCATATGGTCCTATGCTGAGGAGATTCAGAGGTCGAATCCCAGAAGTTCACTGCGTGTTGACCTCAATATGAGTGTATTTAAAAGGATGTACATGTGCTTGGATGCATGCAAAAGGGCAGTGCTGAATGGTGGTAGACCTGTTATTTGTTTAGATGGCTGCCACTTGAAGGGAGCAACTTCGGGGCAACTGCTTACTGCTGTCACCATCGACGGGAACGATGGTATGTACCTGATTGCTGTAGCTGTTGTTGAAGCAGAAAATAGGGCTTCATGGAGGTGGTTTCTAGAATTGTTGCTGGACGATCTAAACACCCCATCTGGCAATGGGTGGACGATTATTTCTTATCGACAAAAGGTAAGGTGTTATTCACTGCTTTTGCATTATATGTTTATGTTTGTCATATATTACCAATGTCTGTCTCATATTATGAATCTTTACAGGGACTAGTGCCAGCTGTGAGAGAGGTGGCATGGCAAGCAGACCAGCAGTTTTGCATCCGACACCTGTATGCCAATTTTCAAAAACAATTTAAAGGCAGGTTGTTGAAAGATGCAATGTGGCTGCATCAAGAGCCACAACAGTGAGGCAATTTGAGAAAGAGATAGCCAAGTTATGTGTCCTTGACCTGGCGGCCCATGACTATTTACGTGGAATAGAGGCGACATGTTGGGCCAAACATGCCTTTTCTTCGATCCCAAAGTTCGACATAAGCCTCAACAACCTCAGCGAGGCCTTCAATGTCTGCATCCTACCCGCCCGGGACAAACCAATTCTAAGTATGTTCGAGATCATTCGAAAGGGCATCATGGGTAGGAACGTAAAAAAAATGAAAAGATGGCTCAGTCGACCGAATGGTTGTGTCCAATGATCAGCAACCGCCTCGCCAAAGTACAACATGCCAGTAGAAATTGGAGCCCCCAGTTTGCAGGAGCTGCCTAGTTTGAGGTCACCAACGGTACCGACATGTACTCTGTTGATTTGGAAATGTGTACTTGTACATGTTACCGGTGGGAGTTGACCGGCATCCCGTGTGTGCATGCAATCCCGTGCATTCACTTCATGAGGAGATCTCTTGAGGATTTTGTGCATTGGTGCTATCACCGGGAAACATACATGGTGATGTACTCCCACTTTCTCCAACCCCTTAATGGACCAATCGAGTGGCCTCCTGTGACGAATCTTGATCCAATTACCCCACCGCCTTTTAAAAGGCTTCCAGGAAGGCCCGCGTCCGTAGAATACGGGATGTGGACAAGGCCCCCAGCCGGACAGTGCTAAGCAGAAGACATTTGAACGTCACTTGTGGGCGGTGTGGGAGTGTGGGGCACAATGCCCGCACATGCGAAGGGGGAGGCCAGTCCAGTGCAGGGGCTGGCAGAGGCAACAGAGGGAGAGGCAGAGGCGGCAGAGGAAGGTCGGAGGACACCTTTATGGGGTTCAGAGTCCCCGAGACAGCTCCCGAGACAATTGCTTCCCTAGTCCCTGAGAAAATTCCTTCTCGAGTGTCTGAGACAGTTCCTGATAGAGTTCATGAGACGCAGGTCCGTGCATTATCACGTTATGCTTTCAATTGTTATTTGAAATATGCTCATTTCCTTTTCACTGTGATCTGCAGGAGTCTGATGCGGAAGGTCCTCCCACACAAACGTACACAAATGTGGACCTTAACCTGCCGTGATACAATTGTTTTTTCTTTCGACAAATGTAGATGACAGTGAAATGCCACTGATGTAAAGTTGTGTTTTTCTGATATAAAAAGAAGTTTTGCAAATTAAAAGCTTTGTGTTAGTAAGTTAATGTATTTTTTTCAATTCCAGGGGCGTTACAACTAATCAATTGACCTGACTTGATAATTTTTTAAAAATTTTGACATAATATGCCTTGTTTCTTTACTCCCCCAAAGCTACTCTCGTACATCCTGCACAAAAAAGAATCTCAAACAGTTCCAGTATCATCCAAATCATCCGCTAAATGTAAACTATACATAACATCCAAACAACATATCATTGAACTAAACTATGCCTTCTTCTTCCTGGTCAGTTTCGGGCGCAAATTCGTGATCAGAAACGATAAGTGCGGGTCAAGAAATACTCTATCTGCTCGGGTGAACAACGGACCCTTATACTGAAAGGTTGGAGGTTCGTGTAGGTGGAATTGTTCCTTAATATTGCACTGTCCTATCACCTCCATCCCCGCAGGGGTACACCGGAAGACGCCGAACGGCCTGTAATGCAAAGGGAACAATTGGTGGTCAATTACGTGGAAAGCAATATTAAGAATGTACACAAGGGAAACTTCTTACCGCTGTTTGTCAGTGGGAGCTACGATAATGGAGATTGATTCCGGCAGTAATTTCTGGTAAGCGAATTGCTTGTGCAGGTCAACGGACGACATAAAACATTCATGTCTCGGGTGTGTCTATAATGTAAACAACGCATTATATGATCTCAATAAACATTAACAACAACCTGGAGACGCGAGATGAATACTTACGTGAATCCATCCTACGGTGAGTAGATCGTGTTCATGTTGATATCTGAAAACATGTTCGTCTGCGCCGTCCGCCGCATAGCACTGCATATAAGTTTGGATGAGTACTCAGATAAAAGCTTATAAACTAGCACACAACGAAGGCCTCTCACAGTATCTGCCGTGCCGTTCTGATCCGGGAAGATGATATCGCTGACGACGTACTCATTGTTGGTCAGCTTTCCCTCAAGAACTGCGCATGTCTCTATGTTCCTTCGAAGATTCTCGAGGCAATAATCCTTGAACTTACTCATCAAATCATGCGCTCGCAACCAAAATGTCAAAAAAAGGTGAGCGTAAACATTAATGAACACACATATATACCGAAATGAAAGACATACCACGCGCACAGTTTTAAGAGGCGGCGGCCCAAGAGGCACGGCTAGAGGAATACGTTGGCTGCTTCCAACAGGGTTTCTGCCAATTAAAAACATGTCATTACATGAAACAAAATAAAGTAAAAAAGTGGAATTCGCGTTCAACGGAATGAACTTACAATCGGAATGTCGTATCTGGTGCGTCAGAGGAGGATGACGCGGATGCTAAATGGGTTGATCGCCTCTCACCTGGGTTAAGGGCTGCCACCATCTCACGACGCCACTCGGCAGATTGCATATGCCATTGTTGTGCTATGGCCCACCTATCTTCTGCGAGCTTGGCCGCTTCTTGTATTTGGACTTGTTGCATTTGCAGCTGCTCCTGTATTTTGTGCATTTGGGTCATGGACATATTATGGAGCTCCTCCATCCTGCTCATCCAAGCGAATGTCTCATCAGGCATCGAACTAAAGCGAGATGACTAAGGAGGAGGAGGTTGTTCATGCAACGGGACTGAATGCCTAGGCTCTGACAGGGGTGGATGTGTTGCTTCCTTCTTGGACTTGCGCATCCATTTCCCTCCAGTTTGGGTGATACCCATTCGATCCAATAATGAATTGTTGTAAATGTCATTGACCGACTGTTCAATTCTAGGTTCCGTCTGCGGGATGGGGACCCCAAACTGCTCAACGATACTCTGGATGAGCCAGTTGTACGGCAGTGACTTCGCCGAGTTGTTGAGCACCTCTTGCATGTGGCTCACGATGATATATCCGATGTCCACCTTTTGTCCCGTGAACACCTTCTCTAGCATATAGAGATCCATGCTGGTAACAAGGTCTCGATGCCCATTCCGAGGCAAAATTGTGTACGTCATTATCAGGTGGATCAATCGGGCTAAGGCATTCAACTCCTTGCCCTTTGGCTTGCTGTACTCGACAACCTCGAGATCCTTATGCAACAATCTAATCACCGCTAACCCACGTCCTTGTTTGATGAATGGTGGCTCCCGAGCCATATGATAATATTCATCGCTTGGCTCCTCCAGTACACATCCAAGCATAATGTTGACATCATTGGAAGTGAACCTAACCTCCTTTTCCAAAAATATATGTATGCACCTCTAATGGTTGGGTCAAAATTCTCAAATTTGCATAAAACAATCGTATAACTCTCTCGCAATAACTGCCCCTCATCCGGCACAACCCGGCTAACCCAGCAGCCTCAAGCATACGATCAATTCCCATCCCTGCGAATGAGTCCAAATCTACTATCTTTGACACAATAATTCTACGGTGTTGTATATCTTCTACGTACCGTGCTTTGCAATTCGGGTTCCAATATAGTTTGGACCTTGAACCCACTTGAACGGGTTGGAATGGGACCAAGGAGCATCCGGCTTCTCCTTCTTCAGGCTCAACGGTTTCTTCCACCGTCGCCACTGCATCGGCTTCGAACGACGCAGTTTGAACGGGTTCAACTGCCTCCATCGTTGCCTTCCCATGCTTCGAGGTCAATTTCTTAGTCCGGGATTGCATTCTGATAGTTGAGAGTAATTCACCAACCTGCAATATAATAACCCACACAACATGTATAAGTTATCATAACAGTATTTCCTCATAGTGTCGCTTGGATAATAAAAAAATGAAACAAAAACAAAATTCCAAATTTATTTCCGATAACAGATTATTACCCCAATACTTATCTCCAAAATAATTTCAAGCTATAACTATCGATTTACAAATTTAAACAAAAGTTTAACTTGAATATTTCTTGCATGGTAGAAGTCCTTAAAACCTTCACCAATACAACAATCTCAATGTACACTATGGTTTCACCTTTAAACAAGACCAACATCTAAATTCCTAGTTTTCACCTATAGTCTGAGAGTAAAATAATAACAGCTAGGTGTGAATCAAACTCAACAATAGTTCAGGAGCATTAACCAACACATTCAATAAATCCATAATTTTCTTTCTCCCCTACTGTTCAATAAACAAAAAGCAAGACAATAACATCTAAAAGTTTATCGCGCAATCAAAACCAATTTTTCCAGCCAAAACAATTGAACCAAATCGCAACATTATCAATGCCAGCGCAAAATGACAGAACACAACAACGTAAATGCTGTAGATCAGAACCCAAAAATCAAAACACGATCGGCTATTTTCTCTTCAACCAAAAACTAAGAATCGACATTTATACCTCAATCAAAAAAATGGAGAGCGGCAAATCGTCGGCACTGTCCTAATCACCAGGGGGTTCGACACTCGTTCGTCGTCGGCTGGTTCGCTAGTCGCGGTTCCGTCGGCTGGTTCCGTCGGCTGACTCGTCGGGTCGCTGCTCGTAGCTCGTCGGGTCGCTACTCGTAGCTCGCCGCTCGTCGGGTCGCTGCTCGTAGCTCTCTGCCGATAGGGTGAAGGCGAAAGCAAATCGGGTGAAATTGAAATTGGGCGAAATTTAGGTATATATTTTCTTTTCTTTTTTTTTTAATTCAAAATCATTTTGGCCTGGATGCCGCAGCGTCCAGGCCAAAATTGCCTGGACGCCACTGCATCCAGGCATACATTGTGGGGCCATCAGCATTTTTTAACGGACAGCGATGGTGCATTTGTCATTTTCACATACGTTGGTGGTTAACTTGTTAGAAAACATACCACAGTGGTTGACTTGTCATTGACCGCAAACCACGATAGTTGATTTGTCATTTTCCCATAAATTAATTAACCGGTGACAGCCATATTCTGTGCTTTAAACAAGAGTTTCACCCCACTGATTTAAAGATCTTAAAGGACCAACTTTTGGTACGATGATCGCCGCGGTTTAGACTTCACAGTTTAGGATGACGTGTAAGTGAGCCTAAGTGTAACACCCTAATTTTTTTATTGGAATTAAATAAAAATAATTAAAATATAATTAAAAAGTAATTTAGATTAATTGGATAATTATTAGAGTGTTACCAAACTCGCGATCGTTAAATTATAATTTAAGGGAATGCATTAACAAATTTAATTGATAGAAATCAACTTAGGAAATAGAATTAAGAAATTTAAATTTGAACTTCTAATAATCTTTTAATGACAACTAAGATAAGTCATGAGTTAAGGTCGACTAATATATTATACGTATATTTGACATATAAAAATATATATGTAATATTAATTTATAAAAAAAATATTTAATTAGATTAATTAACTATAATTAAATAAGGGTTTTAATAATTTAAGAAGAAAAACAGAAACTTGAAGAGAGGGATAGAATTTCGCTGGAGAGGGGGATTTCTAAGGCATTTCATTCGGATCTTGCAGAACAGAATATGGAAAGAGGGAGAAGTTAAAAATTAGGTTAAGTGATTTCTATTTTGAAGAGAAGAAAACATAAAGAGAGAGAGAGAGGCGCCGCGAGGAAGGGAGATCCGAGAGATGGAGTGAGGCGACGGTCGGGAGGGAGATCGCGGCAACGAATCGGCATCCGGCGAACGAGATGGGTTCCTGGCGACGGTCAAGGTGCTGCGACGACGTGGGTTGCGCAGGTGGATCTCGCAGACAGCGTTGGTCGTCGGTGCTCTGTCGATTTCAGTCGACGACGGCACGAGATGTCAACGGCAAAGTGGATTGACTCCGGCTTGGTGTTCGGCTGGGGAGGACTCGCAATGAACGACTTGGGCTCGGGGCTTCGTTGGCGACAGGCTCCAGTCTCGGGTCAGCTGGCAGGGTGTTCGCAAGGTTGACTGCTCGTATTGGCTGGCTGTTCTCGGTGTCCCTCAGCTCTCTGGAGATGGCGTTGCTAATGGTTGAGAGATTCATTGGTCGCTGGTGAGTTCTTCTCCGACTTCTCAGTCCTTGAATTATGTTATGGATGCTCTGTTAAGACTTGCTTTGGATTTTCTGGATAATGTGGATGGATAATGCATCTGTTGTTGGATATTGCTGGACACCGTGAATTTATGTGGGATGATTGCTGCTCTATTGAGAATTATGATTCTGTTGGGTTAATATTTGGTTGATAATTTGTGGAGGTTGAAGTATGGAATTGTGTACTCTGTTAGTGGTGTTGAGTTATAATTATCTGATGGGTTTCAGTTTCTCGATTCTGTAAAGCATAGTTCGATTTGATTTTGTGCTGCTATTTGGGTTGATATTCTGTGAAGTATTGAATATAGCACTCTGTTAGTCATTTTCCTCAAACATGAAGTGTTGGATTTTACCTTATTGTGTTCATGCCTCTGTTGAAGCATAATATTCTTTGTTGTAGTGTTAGAAACTGTTATATGGTTAAGGAATAAAGATATAGATATGGATGAAATGGTTAAGTTGTAGACGCTGAAGCTCGTAAGCTTTATTAACCTTGTAAACACTTATTGGAGAAATTGATATTAATGGTATATGTTATTAATTTGCGAAGGTACAAAGAAGAGAAGAAGAATAACGACGAAATGCTAATGCGCATTAAAGCTTCGAGGTAAGGATTAAGGGGTGTTTTGGCCATTGAGACCCTACACCACAAGTATGGGTGCGTGAGTGATTGTGTTTTCCATTGTTGTTATTGTTCCTTGTGATTAATGATTCCCAGTTATAATTCATTTATCTGTTTCTATACTGTGACTGTTAGTTAGGGACGTTGATAATGTTAATGTTATCTGTTGGTTTGTTCGTCTTGATAATAACAAGTAAAATGAACTGCTGTGGGGTATTCCTTTATTGGTATCTTCGCTTTAGATGCTTGCTTGTTGTTTATGCAGATTTTCCATATGGTAGTTTATTGTTCTTACTGAAATTGTGATTGTTATGGATGCTTTTCTTTACTATAATAGTGACTTCTGTAAATGTTAGATAGTAAATGGCGAATGGTAAACGACGATGAATGATGTGATAAGTGCAAATGAACTATTGATCTCATTAGCGATGACTTTGTCTTGTTATTTCATTTCTTGTTAACTATAGTGATTACTCGACAATATTTACTTGTGTTATAATTCCTTGTTATTGTTCTGCCACCATTTGTTAATCCAAATATGTTAATAATTATTACAAGCGTCATTTAGCTAAGCATGTTAATCTAACTAGCATGTATAGAGGTTGATTAACGTATCTTAAATGAACAGCAACGAAATTGATCTGCCACTGAGCATGTGATTTGTATTAGTAGATATTGTAGCATGTTAGCTTAGCTTGTAAATGTTTATTTCTTGGTTCTGGATAGGAACCTTCTGGTTTTAGCTTATATAAATTCGTTTAACATGTTTATTGTTGAATGCTATTATCAAGCATGATGATTAATTAGAGTAAATAAATAGACATGATTGACCCTTAAGCATAGATAGCATGAAAATCTGATTAGAGCAAAATCGAATTAATTAGAAATTGAGCACATTAATCGAATCACCTAACTAATTTATAGTTGTTAATTACTTCTTGGGTATGCCAATCTATTTAGGAATATCTAACCATCTAGAGAGCATGTTTAATTGATTATTCTAGCATGTTTAATGGTTAGCATTTTATTGAGCATGATATTGACAATAAAACATGTAAATTATTCTTTAAGCATGATTAGTGAATATTAAATCTAAGAATGATTAATTAACAAGGATAAAAGTACGTAATCAACCTCAAGCATGTAAATTACTTAGAATAATTAACTAGATGCTAATTATAATCATCTCGAGCATGTAACGAGCATGTATGCATTATTCGTTGTCTAAGCATGTTTCTGTTGTTTATTGTTTAAAACATGTTTCTATGTTTTGTTTAGTTTAGTTTAACGAGCATGCTTAATTAATCGTAATTCAACGCATGCTTCTTTACTGTCTATTTATTATATGCGCAATTTTTAATTATAGTTTACCTTCAATTACTTTTATTTCAACGTGCAATTCAATTTCATAATTAATGTTTTACTTAACTAGAGAGTAGAATAGTAAAGAGAATGAAGTAACGTGAATAAGTTAATGGTCTCAAGAATCACACTTATTATGCGAATGGATGTTTTATAAATTGCCTTTGTTATTGTTTTCTTGGTATTGCCTAAGATCTCGATTCATAGGAGCATGTTAATAATTGATTAGAATAATGACTTAGAACTATAAACGTAGGGAGCATGTAAATGGGACTAGGATAATTTACATGTCCATCGATAGCATGCTTTTGATTCTCTTTCGAATGATATTGTTCTATTAATTTAAGCATGTTTTCCTTGTTTCAATTCGTCGTACGCGTTTTCAGTTACTGTTACTCTATTTATATGTGTTGAGTGTGCTATTCCATTTGGTCGATTACTTTCCATGTTAAATGCGCTTTCATTTCCAGTTACTTCTATTTTAATGTGCACTTTAATTATTATGAATGTTGTATTGTGAAGTATCATGCATCATGCTAGGTTGAGAATGTATATTCATGCATCATGTAATAGAAACAAAGTAGGGAGTGCTCCCACAAGATGCTACTCGCATGCATGGTGAGGAAAGTAAAATGATAAAGAAAAGACCAAAGGAAATGAATGAAAATAAAAGGGAGTTAAGAGGCGGATGGGTAGCGGTCCTAGCCTGATAATTAGGAAATGCCCCTACCATATCAGGAACGGGACCTAGTTATCCATAGGAGCTTAGGTCCGATCCACTATACCATTCTATATTGGTTCTTCTAATCTCCAGCTCAAAGTACGAGTAAAGAAAGAAAGAAAGAAAGAAAGAAGGAACGTAACGAAAGAATTGGTGTGGGTGGCTCCAATTCCAAATGAACTAAAGAGAGTCATAAGTATAATGCATTTTCCTTTTTTCTT
>CM039479.1:11863831-11879403 GCA_022433065.1 Begonia loranthoides | reverse complement strand
CCCCCATTGCATCATTCATCATCGTTCATTGCATTCGTTCATTTCATTTTCCTCACTCATGCATGTGAGTACCACCTCGAGGGGCACTCCCTATTACTTTCTATTATATGATGCATGACCATACATTCTCAACCTATCATGATGCATGATGCGTTATAACGTACATTAACAATAAAGCATGCTTGTTGTTGGGAGAAAATTAGTAATTTAGATGAGAACATTCTTTGAAATGCTGATAAGAAGAGTTGTTGAAATATATGTTTGGTTCTTTGATTGAGTAATTATGATAGATTATAAAGAGATAGTTTGTACCTATGAAGAATGACAGAGGACGATATGTCAAAGTGTAAAAGGCTGATAATAGACTCAAATTCCTCTCTGGTGGATGAATGCGTTTGTTTTTTCAGGAAGTGGCCTTCTAATAAAACACATCAGCAGGCCAATATTTAGGCACATATTTGAACACATGTACATTTTAGCTATGGGTTCAATGACAGATCAATCACTACACAATTTTTGTTAACAAACATAATACTAAACTATGGAAAATGAATGATGCAAATACCATTGTCACATTTTTTGTTAAAAATTTCAATTTCATTCCACAGCATGTTGGTTTTTAGGTTCCTTCGTACGGCCGAATTACCAATGTTCATAACAACGGTAACGTGTGTAACCTATGTATCATGAAAAACATTTTCAACATGAACATAAAACGGATCGTTGTTATAATATATTATTAATAATATGTATATAAAATCTCTATTTAGATCTAAGCTAAAAGATGATGAATATTACCTTTGTAGCTTACTTCACAGGAGTACAAAATCAACCTTCGATCTTCTCCGCCAATCCTCCTCACCTCGAATAACCACGTGTGGGCGTGATGAACGAAACAATATCACACTCAATTTATGATAGATCATATTTTCAACACATGAGACGATCTAATTGAATTTAGAAAACATTTCTCGAAAGCCAAGACGGAAGACACAAATTTTGCTCTCAAAATGGATTCCTTAATCTCAAAGATTTCAATCTCAACTTCAACTTTTTCTCTAACATTCACCTAATGAGGTTGGACCTCTATTTATAGTTGTATTGCTCTATAATGGCCATTATGGCATTTAGAGAAAAAACACTACAAATTCCTCATTAAAGTTATAATTGATTTCATACATTTATAAAAATGTTATAGAAATCAAAAGTCTTGTCACCATAGCTCAACACTTGGCACATTTAAGTTATAACACATTTATAACAAAAATGTTATGGAAAACAAAAGGTCATGACATTAAATCAAATTTGACAAAATTCATTTTAAAAACTATTTTTAAAAATTACTTTATATTTTTTTAATTAATTGAATAATCAATAATTAAATTATTTCATTTAATGAAATATAAAAAATATATTAACTTTGACAACTTTTGTCAGTTTGTCTTAATTAATTGAATAATCAATAATTCAATTATTTCATCTAATGAAAAATAATAAACTTGTTATTGAGTGTAGTAAATAATTCATTCATAATTAATTATTTAATCTTCTTTATTCATTTATTATTCGAATAATGATAGAAGGTGACGAAGGGGCCGATGGACCTATAGTTTTAAGCTCCAATAATATTTCGTTAATTAATATAAACTCTTTATATTAATTAACATAATTATCAACTCTAAAGTAATTCCACTAAATACTTAGAGTTGCACTCTCAAAACTATACAATATATTTACTTAAAGTAATGTCCATTGATATAGTCATTACATATGTATTAACCCTCCATTTAGATTCACAATAAAGCTAGGTTTATAATCTGTTAACCTCTTATATTGCTTCTTTATCCTTGACTACCATTAGTTCTTAATTGAATAATTAATTCATAACGATTATGAATTGCGCACTAATTATTCGATCATTGAACTAACAAACAAGAGAATCTATAGAATTGGATTTCGTTGTATCGATATTAACATTCTCAACTATTCATTTTAATTTACTCCCAATATACAAGGTATTTGAATCATAACTCGTACAAAACTTTATCGAGTAAATCAAAGAATAAATTAAAATAAAATAGGAGTTTATTAAATACAACAAATTAAGATCATACATATATGACCATCATTATCATAAAATTAATTGTTCTATATTTAACGAAAATTATCAGAACAGTATAATTTTATTTGGTCCAATTCTATATAATCATATTATATAAAATATATTTATCATATGTCACTACATATTTAGTCGGGATATGACTATACATTCTTAATGAGATAAATTATGTTTATGACTATGAACTATTTGAAGATTCCATACTTTAAATATAAGTCATGGACATATTCTGATTATTACTCTTTATATTTTATCCCACATATATACAATATATATGTCAATATAAAGTTAGCATAAATAACCAAGGAATTTTCTATGAATTTTATAAAACATAATTTAAAATATTAACATAATATCAATCAATATAAATTTATTCATATATTACAAAATTGTTCTATTACATTTGCTTATTGGGCACATTACTTCCAACACAGCGGACATATTTGCTTTTCGCAGCAGACTCGTTCTTTTCTCGTCTGAATTCATTGAACTTTAATTTCATTATTTTCAGTTTGTTCAGCTTCAAAATCGATTTTGGTGTCAAATCGATAAAATTATTGTGCATTTCATCAATAATACCAAGAAAAAAATCCAGATAATTTATTACTCACCAAACTCATATAGTTCAATAATCTGAGGAAACTTGCTAGAATATTCATTGTTTGTTATACTAAATAACAAAAAAAATGGAGCGAAAAGTGAGACCTTCCGCAACAGAAAGAAGCATTTCCGACACGAAAGGACTCACTTTCCACAATTGAAGCATATTCACGATCATATTGGATGTCAAATGAAAGAAGCAGATGAAATATAAACTATTAGATGAAAAGACTCATTTTCCACTATGGAACAAATCACTTTCCACAACGAAACGTCGTACTTTCCGTAGCGGAATGACGAATTTCCATCTCAAAAAATATACTTCCGCTATGGAAAATTATATAATCATGTACACTTTCACCCGAGGAAGCTATACTTCATTTGCAGAAAATTCTATAATCTTGTATATAACCCAACACTAATGAAGCTCATCTCTTATCGATCCCTAGATCTTTCCCAGTGTTGAAGTGGACCGCATCCAAGCAAAGTTAAAGCATTATCAATTGTTGTTCACCAATGGTAAGGGTGGAAACAGTTCGGTTTGGGTCAAGTCAATTTTTGGCCAAACTAAAACCGAACCGTCTCACTTTGGTTTTGTTTTTTAAAATTGAAACTGAATTGATGACACCAAAAAACAAATAGAAAATCAACCTCGATTGTCGGTTCCATCGATTCGGTTTCAATTTTTGAAATCAATTTTGGGCTCAGTTTTTTTGGTTTTATCAATTTTTTGCTAGGTTTTTCTTGGTTTTTACATGTTTTTGGGCTTGATTTTACCGGTTTCTGGCTTAGTTTTACTAGAAAAATAAAAAATTTCAACTAAAAGAAGGCAATTTGTGAAAAGGAAAAATGTCAACAACAATAATAATTATAAAAATTTATAAATTATAATATAAATGTCCACAATTTAAAGGCAATAAGGAGGAATATTGTTGGATTAAGTAAATAGAGAGTTTGTAGTCATTGGATCGATTAGAATTTGAAATAAAAACAAAGAATAAAAAATGCTTTCACAAAAAGTTGTCTTGTGGGAGAGAAATATCTTGTGCAAGAGAAAGAATGACCGTCAAATCAAAAATTAAGATGAAACGAGAATCGTTGGATTAGGAGAATGATGCTCATGCAGATAGGAAAGATTCTTTGCAGGAGGTCGAGTGGTCGTGCATAAAGGAAACATCGTCATTTTAAGCTAAACTTATGGGAGAGAAAGATGTTGTGCATGAGAAAGAATGATTGTCATATCAAAAATTAGGATAAAACGAGAATCATTAGATTAGGAAAAAAATGCTCTAGTGGACGAGAAAGATTCCTTACGGGAGGGCAAGTGGCTACACATAAAGGAAAACACGTCGTTTTAGGCTAAATAAACGTGTTTACGGTAACATATGTAGCTACGACAACGTTTTATGAGGAGGAAACTTTGCTGTTTTGAATAAGTGGTGATTGTGGCCGCGTGGCATATGTTGAACAGTGGATCCAAGGGTGTGTAGGCGTTCGCGGAATGAGTAAAAGTCTGCTAGTGATGTGACACGTGTATCCACAATAGCGAACCTGTCCACATAAGGAGAAGAGTGAACAGTGAATGTGCGAGAGTGCAAGTATCCACGGAAAGGATTGTATCCATAGGACTGACAAATGGAGCGAATATTCGCAGAAAATATTCTCAACGGGAGCGAATGTATCCTCAACGGAGACTCAGTTGTTTGCAAATGTGGGAAAATCTTAAAATCTGTAGCAGACTAGCAGAGAATTATTTAGGTATATGTTTTCATGATTAATTGGGAATTAATAAGATGATTACGACCCACCAATTACAATTTTTGGTAGTGAATTTTTAGCTTAAGTCATGACGATGGTTATCAATTTAGAAGTTGATTAATTTTTAGCTTAAGTCATGATGATGGTTATGAATTTGGAAGTTCCTGTTTTAATAATGGAAGTCTCTGGTTATAAACTTGATTGTCATTACAAAGTTTAAATAAAGGTTCATTTTTATTTTTTAGGAAGGAAGGTCGTTTCGGTTTTTATTGGCTTTCCTCACTAAAAACCAAAAATTGAACCGTACATTTCGGTTCGAGTCGGTTGGGTCCTAAAGTAATATTTTTCTTTGTGAAAACCGAACCAAACCGATTTCCACCCCTAACCAATGATGGATGGGAAATGGAGCTGATGTTAGCAATCTTGGCACATGAGCTTTATGAATTCGGAGACGAAATTGCTATAGTGGTGCATTCCATTTTGGAAACTTTAGACGAGGAGGAGCTCTGTTCATTTTATGAATCCGAAGACGAAGATGAAGACTTGGGGGAAAATAGGCCTCAACCACAACCACAACCAGAATGTTCTTTCGTTAGCATGTGTCTGGGCAAGAAATATAGTTCTTTGAACAAAATTAGAGCAGAAATCGTGGATTATGCATTGAAGAATTGGTACAGGATAAAATTCATGCATAGTGACTCTCATCGGTTGAGGGGTTGTGTGCTAGGAATGATGCACTTAGCGAATGCATACCTAAAAAATGCACAATGAAATTACGTTTCAAATAAAGAGCTATAACAATGTTCACACTTATTCAAGAAATATGGAAAGTTGTCATGCCTCTGCCAAATGGGTGACAACTCATTATCTGGACAAATTCAAAAGTCAAGCCGATTGGGACGTTCCTTCCATAATTGAGACATTCATGAAGAATTATAATGTGAATATTACACCCAATCTTGCAAGAAAAACAAGAAATGAAGCCCAAAAAGTAAATGAATGGAATGATAATGAACAATACAAGCTTATATGGTCATATGTAGAGGAGATTCGGAGGTCTAATCCTAAAAGCTCACTGTGTGTTTAGCTAGATAGGATTGATCTTTCATACAGTTCAACATTTAAGAGGATGTACATGTGTTTGGCTGCATATAAAATGTAACTATTGAATTGTGCTAGACCTGTTATTTGTTTGGATGGTTATCACTTAAAGGGATCATGTCCAAGCCAGCTACTCACAACTGTCAACATTTATGAGAATTATGGAATTTATATGATTGTTGTAGCAGTGGTTGAAGCAGAATGTAGAGACTCTTGGGGCTGGTTTTTGCAATTGTTGCTTATGGATCTAAACAGTCAGTCCGACATAGGGTGGAAAATCATTTCTGTCTGACAAAAAGGTATAGTTGATTGTTTTTGTAATGTGTGTTTATATTTAGCCTAATAGACTTCTAGCTTATTTGTCTTGATGATGAGTGATTTATTTGATATTAAGTTGTTTATAAATTGAATATGCTTAATTGTTTTACCTTGATATATTTATATTGATCTTTATTGGAAATACCCCTTAACAAGGGTATTTATATGTTCTAATATGTTTTTGTAAGTTTATGTAGCCTATAGGTTGATTATTGGGACTTAGAAGATTAAAATTGGGCAAAACACGGAGTTCAAGTCAACTTCGGTGAAGAAGTGGTCGACCAATTGGCTGAAGAAAGAGTCAGAACAAAAAAACAATCGACCAGTTCAAAAAGGCAGTCGACCAGAATTATTACAGATTGCTCAAGTTTTTGAGAGTGTGAAGAAGCGGTCAACCTATGATGGAAAGCGGTCGACCGGTGTGACAAATTGAAGCCAAAATTGAACGACCACAAAATGGATAGATTCGAGCAGTTTTTTTGAAATGTGAAGAAGTGGTCGACCTGAGGGACAAAGTGGTCGACTGCCCAACTATATTTCAATGGTCGGGAGGCGGTAGACCAAAATGAGAGTGGTCGATTGGTTTTGCAGATTTTATAAATAGAAGACACTCTGAAGCTCAAACTAATGAAGAGAAATCATAGCGAACCTCTGCCAAAATTTATACTTTTATTCTCTTATGTAATTGAGTGTCAAATCTAACTTTTTAGCTCAGTTCCCAAACTTGAGATTTTATATTTGGGAGAGTTAGAATTTTTAGTTTTACTTTTTATTGTACTTGAATGGCAAACAAAGAGTGACGCCCTGTGAACAGTCAAGAGAAGGGTGACGTCCCACAATAGTCAACTTGTAAAGGTTTGATTGGCACCCGTGAAGCCAACCAACAATAACCGAGGAGATTATTGGGTTTAAGAATCTCCAAGTAGGAAACTTGGAGCGCGGACATAGGTCAAGGTTGCCGAACCCCGTGAACAAATTTGGTTGGCATTTTTCTCTATCCCTTAACTCCATATTGTTGTTATTAATTGTATGTTTTATTTGTAATAAATCACTTAGGTTTTCGAGATAAATATATGGCACGAAAAAAATTTAGCATACCGAATTCACTCCACCTCAATAGGAGTGCTTCGGTCCTACATTTATGTTATACATTGTATGTGAATGACTCAGTCTGTTCATTTTTGTAGGGGCTAGTGTCAGCTATTTGAGAGTTTGTAGGGTTAGTGGAACATCATTTTTTCTTTAGACACTTGTATGCCAACTTCTACAAACAATTTAGAGATAAGTTGTTCAAGGATGCGATGTGATGCGCTTCTATGGCACAACATCAGTGCATTTTGAGAGAGAGATGAAGAAGCTATTTTTTCTTCACCAGACAGCACATACATATCTATGAGGAATCAATGTGAGATTTTTGTTGAAACATGTCTTCAGTTCGATCCTAAAGTGCGACATAAGCTTCAACAACTTGAGTGAGTCTTTCAATGTCTGCATCCTACCAGTCTGGGACAAACCGATTCTGACTATGTTTGAGATGATAAAAAAAGACGCCATGTCGAGGATAGGTAAGAAATATGAAAAGATGGTTGAGTCAACACACTTTTTGTGTCACAGATCAAGAAGCAACTTGTCAAACTACAACTTACAGCTCGAAATTAGAGTCCTATTTTTGTAGGCCCTGGGCAGTTTGAGATGAGCAATGGTTGCAAACAATACTTAATCACTTTAGATAGGCGTATTTGTAACTATTAACGATGGGAGTAGACTAGAATCTCATGTGTGCATGCAATCTCGTATATGCATTTTATGAGGAGATCAATTGAGAAATTTGTGCATAAATGTTACCACCAGACAACATACATGACGATATACTCGCACTTTGTCCACCCAATTAGTGGACAACACATGTGGCTTGTTATGGACTTTGATTTACTTATGCCAACAGCATTTAAGAGATGTCTAGGAAGGCCACAAAAATAAAGAGTGAGGGATGTTGACAAGCCCCCTAGCTAGACAATCCTGGCCAAGAGAAATGTCAACAGGACATGTAGTCAGTGTCGAGATGTGGCCCACAATTCTCACACTTGTCAAAGTGGAGGCCCAAACATTGGCGAGACAAGTGGCAGCCACAAGTCTAGAGGCAGATATGCCAAAGGCAGAAGAGGAAGCTCGTATGACACATTTATGAGTTTCACAATTGCCTAGACGCAGGTGAACATATTATTACGTTTACATTTTCAAGTGTTATTATAACTTTGCTAATTTTATTGGCAATGTGTTAAATTGTTATGCAAGAGTTTGTCACATAAGGTCTACATATATGATAGGCCACTGCAACCCTTTCCAAAAAAACATATATGTGGACCTTCACGTGTTGAGCGACTTTCAGTACATGTTCAATCCTTGGACGTCCATACAACAACCATGCAAGAACATATTAAGACAGACTTGTATTCAATAATAAAACATAACTTCTTTCACATTTTCTTTGACCATAGGGAGAGGCAAGTTCTGCTTTCATGTGTTGAGCCACACGTAAAGTCAAGATCAGAGAGGGTCTGTCTCTTCATATGGTCAAAGACAATGTGAAAGAAGTTATGTTTTATTGTTAAATACAAATTTACTTTTATATGTTCTTGCATGGTTTTCGTATGGACGTCCAAGGATTGAACATATACTGAAAGTGGCACAAAATGTGAAAGTCCACTTGTGTTTTTATGTTGATTAAATTGTTGTAATGGACATGTTGATTATGGACATGTAGATTAAATTGTTGTAATAGACATGTTGATTACATTGTTGTAATGAACATGAATGGATGTAAATGTAAGTTAATTGTTTCTTGATGAATGAAATGGATGGGTTATTGGAAAGTCGTGTACTGCAAAGGTTGGGCATCTGGGAAAGGTTAGGCATCGCATGCCGGATGTTCCACCGCAGACGCCCAAACTTCTGTAGAAAGTTGTTGGACGCCTGCACCTTGCCAAAAGTCCAATTCCCATAATGAACACTCTTAATCTTATAATCCACCTATATTTTCATCAATCCTTATCAACCACCAATATCTTCCTCAATTATAATCCAGTCACATATCAATATACAATTAACTAATATAATGATCATTATACAATTAACTAGTAGCCCTACATATCAACTACCAATGTTAGCGCCTTGCTGCAATATCTTCTTTGTAAATCGGTGGCCACAAATGACAAATTCAGGTCTATGTATATGTTGAAACCTTTGACGTACAGGGGGAACTCATTCGGTAGCTCTAAGTGAAGGAGGAATCCGATGTCCATAAAATTTTTGGAGTAGCCCTAAACTTCCATTGCTACAACGAAATATGTCATGCGGGCTGAAATGGAAAGGGAAAAATCAGCACAAAAGTGAAAAACAATAAGAATCTACACAAGTGAAAAGATATATCTGTCTTTATCTATTGGCACCATGACAATAGCAGCTGCTTCTGGCAGCAAGAACTGGTATGGGTAATGAGTGTGCAAGTCAACGGACGACAGAAACACGATTGTGATGGGTGTATATGAAAAGTAAACCATGCGTTAGAACTATTCAAACATGAAGTACAACAAAAGCAAGAATTTTACTTATGTGAATAAACCATAACGTAATAAGCAATCTTTCTATTAGAACGTCAAATTATTCTTCTTCATTCAACATATTATCCTGCATACAAAGAACGCAAGAATAAGTACTAAAATAAAATCTTTTGAAGTACTTAATTTGACATAATGTAATTTTCACTGATTTTTGCTTTGGGATGATAAAAGTTATGATATGGTAACCATCATCTACTTGAAAATGAAAACGAAAAGTGAAATATCTTAAGCATACATTCCAAAACATGTAATGTCAGAAAATGAAATAGCTTATCATAACCTTTTCAAGAATAGCGCATGTCTCCAGGTTTTTATTCGTATTTCCACCAACCAGTCTATAGAAAGTATTCATCAGGGCACTTCGTTCAAATGAAAATTTTCAAACCTCAGACTAATAACGCATGAATAATTGCAAACACATAGATGACTAAATCGAAGACCTACCATGTGCAAAGTTTTAAGTGGAGGCTATATTCCCCTTGACAAGCCTGTCGATGGAGGAATGAGAGCCACTATCTACTACACCTTGGCAAGCACAGCAAGAGGAGAATGTTGGCGACTTATAGGCATTCTGAGAGTTTGGTCGCTGAAGAGATTGCTGGAGAGGTTGCTGGAGAGGTTGTTGGCGAGCCTGCTAGAGGGGCTACTCGAGAGGTTGCTGGAAGGGATGCTAGAGGGGCTACTCAAGAGACTGCTAGAGAGGGTGCTGAAGGGGCTGCTCGATCATGCACACGACTCCTCGTTTGCAACTCCCTTCTTTGCATGCAAACCTCCATAGTTTGCAATCAGTCCTCGATGCTTTGTATTTCATCCAAAAATATTTGATGATGCTCCTCTACTTGGTCTTCCATTCTTTGCATTTAGTTCAACACCATTTGATGGCGCTCTTCCGCTTGGTCCTTCATTCTTGGCAACCAGCCGATGATCTTGTTGACCACCATCTCCTTAGCCATCAATGTAAAGAGAGGTGAGTAAGGAGGGGGTAGAGACATAGGTTGCAGAGTATCATCCTCCATGAGCTGCGGAGGTGATGATGGAGAGTGTCCCACCAAGGTGGATGCAAGGTGTCCCATAGAGGGGGTTGGAGGCTGTACGACTGAGGGGGCTTGAGGTTGCTCAACCTTGGATCGAGTTTTTGAGGTAGACTTGGATGGAGACTTGCAAAATAATTCCCTTTTGACTTTGTTGATCCCCATGCAACCCACTTTCAATTTATTATAGATGTCGTTAGGCTTCTTTTGGATTATTGGCTCCTCATCCAAGACTGGTACCCCATTATGCTTAACAATCTTCTGAATGAGCCAATTAAATGGTAGATTTTTGGTTGGGTTGTTGTCGTACATGTGACTCAGAATAACATACTCGATGTTCACTCTTTTTTGGTTGAATACCTTCTCCAGCATATAGGGATTCATACAGTTAACATGGTCTTGATGTCCATCCCAAGGCAGAATAGTGTGCATTATGATGATGTGGATCACTTGGGCTTTGTCGTTCAAGTCATTGGACTTTGGATTCTTGAACACTTCAATCTCGGGGTCATGGTGCAAATGTCGAAACACTGTTAGATCTTCTCCTCGTCTGATGAAAATGGATTCCAAGATACGTGGTAATATTTTTTGCGTGGTTCTCCGTTGGACAATCAAGCAACATGTTAACATCGTTTGGAGTAGAGATGTTAAATGAATTGTCCGAACTGAGTCAAGCCTGTGAAGGCCCGGCTCACCGAGCTTGACGAGCCTAATGAGCTGATCGTAACGAGTCTGGTAAGTCTAACGAGCCAAGCCTAACGAGCTGACCCCAAAATATTTTCAACCCAAGCCGGCTCGCAAGCCACGAGACTAACGAGCCAAGTCGAGCCGGCCCAATGAGCCTAACAAGCCGAGCTTAACGAGCCTAACATACATAAATAAAATTATTTAATATATATATAAATTTTAGTTATTAAAACTATAATAAATACTTATTATTGTAATGTTAAAATATGATAGACAATAGGAGTGTGCAAACCAAGCCGGAACCAATGAACCGAACTGGAACTGGTCAATTTGGTTCGGTTCGGATCAGTTTTGCACATTGTAGTCCTCTCCCTTTCTTTTGGCCTTCACGTTTTATAAGCAGGAGAAGTTTCTCTAAGAAGCCTCATGCTAATAAAGGTTCACCTACCACCAAGAGGTGGCATAACTCACAATTGCCACATGGATAATCAATATAACTTCATGAAGATCAAGGTTAATCCATCATCGTTTCAAGCGAAGCACATGCCAGCACGCTATTGAAAAATGGATTTTCAAAATTTTGCGTGGAGCCAGTCGATCCCAGGATAGACCACTATGCTGTAGCCAAATTCCCCATTGTCCCGATCGAGCATATGCTCAGCTGCTCCACCGTGGTTTTTCCTGCCAATTCTAAGGTCGATCCGTTCCCACATGGCCAATATTCTCCAACACCACTACCATTTTTCCAATCCTTCAGCATTTTCACTTCAATTAGGTTATAACTTAATTAATTTAACATTACTTCTCACTTAATTTCCATGCTCATATATACCGCATTATATCAAGTCTACCATATATTATTACGGAACGTATTTCCTTTATCAAAATATGTATTCTAAATAAATCTTTATATTATACATAGAGGGATTTATCTAGGTATTACTCTTGCATCACTAAAAATTAGATACATCCCAACTAGGTTGGCATCCATCTAATTGTCAATCATATGCAAAATGTCAAAAAAATTACAAGTTAAAAAAATACTTTAAAATTCAAATTACAATACATCCAAATTTAAATGAAAATCTCATCTTCGACGTCTAAATTTTAAATTCTTCTAGTATTTCATCATCTTGTTTTTGACTTCTCATAATGTCGGCGTTCCAATCTTTTATGCAAATGAGTGCCTCCACGAGGTTAGGTGCAAGTCTTCCTCGGCGTTCTTAGCCCTTAATGCCTATCTTCTTGCTAATTATCAAGTACTTATTTTATTAAATTTCAAGTTCTTTACAAAATATTTCAAACGTATCAGAGATTCAAATAACAAAATTAGATAAACTCTATAAATTAATGGTTAAAATTAGATAAACAATTTTTTTTAAAAAAAATTATTTTTATGCTCAATTTCTCCAGGCACCAGCAGAAATAGGGAGTAAAATAAGAGAAGAATGAACAAAGATGAGCTCAGAATGTGGAAAAGCACTCAAGGATTTGAGTTTGGTTAAAGAAATGAAGCAGCTGTAGTCTACTTCAGTTACCCACCTGTCAAACTCAAGATCTTCAACCAAAAAGCTCAGATCTTTATTCAAATCACGTGGAGACTATGATCTTCTTGCTGTGATTCCAGCTGTGACTGTATCTTCACTGTTAATTGATATTCTCGAATGCGTAGAGAAAAGTGTTGAGTTTATTCAAGAACTTGCATCAGTGGCGGACTTAAAGACTGTAAAACCAACAATTTCACTGGAAAAATTAGAACTCAGCCGAAAAAGTCAAAACTTCGGCAGAGTGAACCAGTAACTTCTTCTTCTTCTTCTTCTTCTTCTTCTTCTTCTTCTCCAGCGGAGTGAACCAGTAACTTCTTCTTCTCTAGCGGAGTGAACCGGTAACTTCGTCTTCTTCTTCTTCTTCTTTGGTGCTTTCATTGACTTCTATCACCATGGCAGAAGGTACTCATTCACATTCTGTTTAGAATCAAGTACTGGAAGAATGTCGAAACCGGCTTTCTCATCATGATCAACAACTATCAGAATTCAACACGTTATTGAAAGAAATTAGCATCAAATTAACTTCAATGGAAGGCAGAATTGAACAACATATTAGAAATCATGTTACAGTTCCAATTGAAACGTCTAGCAACAAAGATAAGCAAGCGGAAAATTTTACAGACAATCAATTTAGATCCTTTTGATCAATCAAATTGGATGTTCCAAGAATCGATGGTGAAGACCCAAATGGATGGATTTTTAAAGCAGAAAGATTCCTCGATTATCATGAATTGAATGATGCACAAAGATTAAAGAATGATTCGTTTCACATGGATGGAGTAGCTCCACAATGGTTTCAATGGGTATATCGAAATGGTATGATAACAACTTGGCAAAAATTTTTACAAGCTCTATCGGCACAATTCAGACCTTCTAAATATATAGATCTGCAAGGAGAATAATCTAAACTCACTCAAACATCGACTGTTTCAGAATTTCAAAATAAATTTGAAGCATTGATGAATCAAACAGTGGGTGTTTCCCCTTCATTTTTACAGAGCTGTTTTGAGTCTGGGTGGCAGAATGATATTCGTCGAGAGGTATGTGCCTTAAAACCTCAGTCAATTGAACAAGCCATTAGTTTAGCTAAACTGATGGAGGATAAATTAAATGATCATGGCATCCGATATAATTTTCATAGAACTCAATATCAGCAAACTGTAAAAATAAATGACTCAATACCTCCATTATTGCCGACTCCAAAATTACAGCAACAACAACCACTTTTGAGTGTTAAATCTTCCAATATTCCTGTTAAATGATTGTTGGCTATTGAAATGATGGAAAGGAGAGAAAAAGATTTGTGCTATAATTGCGATGAAAAATTCAACAAAAATCATAAATGTAAATCAAAATTATTTATTCTAATGTTGGAAGATGATGACAATTCTGTTTCTAATTTGGTGGAATTGGATAATTCGAGTTTTTCTGCCAATACAGAACATGAGCAAGCCGATTTGCCTACCATAAGTCTCCATGCTTTAGCTGGACAGCAATTTCCGAGAACTATAAGATTTGTTGGATATATTGCACAAAAAGTCGTCCAAATTTTAGTGGCTGAAGGATCTACACACAACTTTATTCAAGATAGGTTGGTGCAACATTTAAATTTGCCAATTCAACCTTCCAAAAATTTAAAGGTGTTGGTAGGTAGTGGAGATGAATTAGCTTCTACAGTCTCATGTTTGAAATTGGAAGTAAAAATTTAGGAGCAAATTTTCTTCATTGATTTTTATGTTCTGTCAATACAAAGAGCTGATGTTGCTTTAGGAGTACAATGGCTAGAACTCTCATTACCTGTGCTGACAGATTATAGAGCTTTAACAATGGAATTCACCTGGAATGTGAAAAAAGTTATTTTAAAGGGTGAAAAATAGCAGGTTCCAATTTCCATACAATTTCATCAGTTTAAAAAAAATACAAAAAACAGGTGAGGTATTTCAATACTTCTGCCTTCAATATGTTCTATTATCAATTGAGAATTTAGTGGATTGTATACCTTGCGATATGTAGTATTTGATTGACAAATATCAAAATGTTTTCCAAACTCCAAAGGGCTTACCATCGGATAGATTTATTAATCATCAAATTCATTTGATGCCCAATGCTGGTCTAGTAAACGTTAGGCCATATAGATATCCTTATTTTTAGAAATCTGAGATTGAAAGATTAGTTGCAAAAATGTTAAACATGTGACGACCCGTCAATTTAAAACTCTTTTTCTTTACTTAAAATTTAGCGAATAAAATTTTTCTTTTAAATCGAAAAGATTAATCAATCAAAAAGCATTTACTAAATAAGAAAAGAAAGCTTTATCAGAGTTCAAGCGGAAATTAGTTTTACAAACTGAAGGAAATGTTCAAACAACTTTAATTAAACATTCGTCTTTGAAATCAAACTTAAAGAAAACAACTAAATTCTTTTTTTTTTTTTCCTTTGGAGAACCACGGCCTCACAAGTCTAATTCGCTGGATAACTCGCCTCCTCCACGGGGAATGCTTCCTCTTCCGCTCCCAGACTAATAAGCTCGTTAAAATCACCTACACCACAAGTAGACACTGTAAGCCCAAAAAGGCTTAGTAAGAAATTCGAAAACAAACAAAGCACAACAAATGTTTCTAACTACTTATATCGGAAAGGGATCCACCCAACCGTTCTTTACTTACCGTTACATCTTTCTTACTCATGTCTCGAATTAGGAGACTAGGGCACCCCATAGGAAAATGGGGGGGGAGGTGTGGGTGGAACTCGACATCTAACACCCTATAGTAGACAAGCTTATCTATCCCAT